>JADLZN010000921.1:0-33113 GCA_018155175.1 Sinocyclocheilus anophthalmus
TGTTTGGACTACAACGCATATTTTCCAGGTTTTGTGATATCACAAATATCGACGAATGTGATGAGATCTGGTTGAGCTGCACTAGAGAAGGTAAAGAGTGTTATCACTATGTCTGAGAGACGCTAGCTTTCCCAAGGCAGATGAAAGTAGAGTGGTTACAATCATCTGATTGTGCCAATCACAGCACACACTGGCCCAACTAACCAATCACAGCACATTTCATATTACAGAAGGCGGGCCTTCATTTGATACAGAAACTATTCGAGCCCAGTTCATGCCAGACTGGGGAGAGAGGTGTTGCAATAATGTAAAACATGAAAAATAATGTGTTTTTCAAACAACCTAGTATGAGAGCCTGTTCTAGTACACCCCCAAAACAAAATCAAGACTTTGTAAAAGAGCATAATAGGACCACTTTAAAATAAATAAAACAGAAAACAGAATTGTGCAATGAAAACTGAATTCACAGGGGGAAAAAAGTTCGAATTGTGAGATGTAAACTCAGAATTCAGACTTTTTGCAAGAAAAAAAAATCTCAATTGTGAGATAACAAAGTCACATTTGACCTTTTATTAATTCCTTGATTAATTTATTAAATCTTGTGGCGGAAATCCGAATCAAAGAAGAGAAAAAACACGAAACAAAATCTTCTTTACAGTCTACGGATAATACTTACATAATCAGAGCCTCCCATTCAAAGAAATTTTCTTCATTTGCAGGCCCTGTAGGGAAGAAACGAGTCTCATTCATTCATTATCTTACTATAAAAATTAATCTGTTCATCTATTATACAGATAAAAATGATTTAAGTACAAAAGCTGATTAAGAATCAACTGTAAAAGCAGGACAATGGAGCAGTTCAGTAAGTGTCCTCATTCTTACCTGCTACAATCCCCTCTGGAGGGTTCAGGGTCAGTTCTGGAAAGAAAGAAATGCGTTGAGCTAACTGTATCCATATAATTATGTTCAACAGGAAATATACAGAAGAAAAGACGAGCATTATCACACACTTCCCTGCAGTGGCAGCACTAGAGTAACTTACAGTACGCCAGTAACGTAGAGAAATGAAGTATGAAGGTGAATTGGGAGTTACACGGTGTTTGAGGTTACTTAAGGAGGTTACTGTTCATTTATTAACTGGACCCATTTTTATGATGCATGCTGTCAGCATATGCTGGTGAAGTTCTGGAAGTATCTCCAGCTGCCAAAACAGTGTAAACCCCACCCTTCACAAGCACCAGCACTGCGCTACACTAGTGTTATTAATTTTCAATGACATGACTTACGTTTGTATTCAGCCATGAGTCTTTTTAAAGCTGTTCCAGCCATTTTACAGCCCGGGCTGGCTTCTAGAAAGAAGTTGTTTTGGCACGAAGGCTGACGACAACTGACACGATGAGAAATCTTGTTCTTCCGGGACAAAAGCGAGCAAAGAATGTCGCGCGCAGGAGATTTTCCACTCGACCTTTACTTCCGCAATCCGCATGACGTCACGTGGCACTTTGTTCCCCCCCGTTTTTTCCTTTTCACTCAAACTGATATTTCAAGACTTAAAGCAGCTGGAAAAGGAAACGCCCTAAAACTCTCTAAATTACTTGTGCAATATATATTGAATACGTTAACTGTATTCAATATTTCTCATTTGTAATAATTTAGTAATTTTGTATTCATTTTTAAAATATGTATTTATTTATTTCCTTCTGTTTCCCTTTTCTCTCATTATGTATGCTGTTTGAATTTGGTTGTGGTGTGGATTGAGTTAAATATATTTATATTGCAATATAAAAAGAGTTTATGTAATATTCATAAACATGTGACTTAGTGGTATAGTAGCTCATTCATTGTATATTTTTTTTTTAACAATATGTAGTAGATTTATTTATTTAACTTTTCTATCTTTAGTAGGCTATGACTGCTGAATTCATTGTGTTTGGTTGTGAACGAGTTATAATGCCTGTGTATTATGTAAGGAGTTTAATATACGTGTTTTAAATCAACATTATTATTGTTCCTTAAAACAAATAAATATTAATTTAGTTCATCTTTAAAGCAGCTGAAAAAGGATGCGCCACATACGCTCTAAATATTGGCACAATAAATATTGAATAAATATATGTTAACTGTATTTAATATTTATCATTTGTAATAATTTAATAATTTTGCATACCTTTTTAAAATATTTATTTATATTTCTCTCTTTATGCATGCTATTTGAAAGCGTTTAATACAGGTTTTTTAAGTTCAACTTTATTTTTGAAATGTTAAATAAAAATAAATAAAGTGCACTTGCACTTGGTTTCGTACTAGAGTGGAACGGCTTTAGCCCAACTATAGACGCAGAAAGAGCCACAGTGACCTCTAGCGGAAGCGTCGGAGAAGTGCGATTCTGTTTCAATGGCAACCATCACAGAGTTGAAAAGCGGTGAGCTAATACTCATAAACTGTCATAATGCATCATATCGTTGCGCCAACGTTATGATTATTTTGCGTGTTTGTTTAATAACAAATCTTCAGTCATAAGGTTTGTTATTAATGTTGTTAGATGTTTAGAAACGTAACGTACACCCTCAAATCTCTACCACGGTTGTTGTAGGCATAAGCTATGCAAGTTAGCGGTCAAACATCACTTTTGTCTCTGGAATTTAAAGGGATAGGTCACCCAAAAATGAAGATTCTGTCATCATTTACTCACCCGTCATGTCGTTCCAAGACCTGATTATGAGTGCTTTCTTATATCAGATATTTGAAGATGTATGGTTCAATCAAACGTTGGTGGTTGCCATTGACTTCCCATAGTAGAAAAAATAAATAAATACTATGACAGTCAATGGCAACCACCAACTGTTTGATTGTGTTCAACATAAGAAAGCAACTCACAAATACAGGTTTGGAACGACATGAGGTTGAGTAAATGATAACAGACTTTTCCAAGAGTTTTGGGTGAACTATCCCTTTAAATGCATGATCTGTAGCTTTGCGAGAGACGCTGGAGGCCCGTGGGGTCCTGGGGCAGCTGAAGGCGAGGATCCGGGCGGAGGTGTTCAGCGCGCTGGACGATGAGAGCACGCCGCGGCCGCCGCTGTCCCACGAGAACCTGCTGATCAATGAACTGATCCGAGAATACCTGCAGTTCAACAAGTATCAATACACCGCCTCGGTGCTGACCGCAGGTGAGCAGATGAGGCCTGCAGGAGGACCATACGCACGGTCACTCAGTCTTAGCTCTCGATTACACCTCACAACTGAACACACATTCTAAAAACAAACTTTTGAAGGTTAAATTGTTTTTTAAAAAACAATGTATCTCAGAATCAGGTCAGCCTGAAGTTCCCCTAGATCGGGAGTTCGTGGCCAGTGAGCTCAATGTCACAGAAGATTCGAGTGCCAAAGCAGTGTAAGTATGATTTGTAAGTAAAACTTTTATAGAGCACCTTTTTAAAAAGTGTTTACAAAGTGCATAATAGAAGACACTGAACATTTATGTACAATACAAGACACAACTATAAATATGGTCTAGGGTCACTGTGAGGGAACTAACACTTAACCTAATATACTATATCAAATATACTAACAATTATATTATATTGTATTGTATTATATGTGACCCTGGACTACAAAACCAATCATAAGCGTCAATTTTTTTTAAAATTGAGATTTATACAAAATCTGAAATAAATAAGCTTTCCATTGATGTATGGTGTGTTATGGAGCCGACAATATTGGGCTGCGAGATATACACTATTTTTGAAAATCTGGATCTAGGGTGCAAATAAAAATCTGAATATGAGACCCCAACGTCTTTAAAGTTGTCCAAACTAAGTTCTTATCGATGCATATTACTAATCAAAAATTATTTTTTGATATATTTACGGTAGGAAATTACAAAATATCTTCATGAAACATGATCTTTACTTATTATCCTAATGATTTTTGGCATTAAAGAAAAATCGATAATCTTTGTCCATACCATGTTGGCATTGCTACAAACTATACCTGTGCTACTTTATGACTGGATTTGTGAGTCCAGGTCACATATTATAGTCACATATATTATTATTATTATTTATTATATCTATGAATGATACTATGTGTAATTCAACAAATACATGCATAACATTTCGAAATGTAAATATTAATACTTTCATATTTAGCAATGCTATACTAATCATTTTGTCAATTGATAGACGTTTTTGCAGTGTTGTGCAGCTGTAAAAGGTAATTTATAATGTGGCCAGTATACAACTATTTGTTGTTATTTTAATATATTGTATTATTTTGTATTTTTCATGTACATTATTTTATGTTTAAAAATCCTGCGAATTAAAAATAAAAGGTATCTAAATTTGGGTGGTGGGGCCAGTTATAAAATGTTGCAAGTCAAGGAATTAGAAGATTTAAAAAATGTTCAGCTGGACATAAACAAACAAACAAACAACAAAAACACAATAGCATAGGAAGAAGAAAAAAATAGAGATTTAAATAGAAAAAGTAAAAATGAATAAGAAAATAAAATGCATAAAAAGTAACTGGAAATAAGAAAATTCAATTACGGAAAAGCACTACTAAACAAGAGTGCTATTAGTGTGATACTTTCTCAAAGTGTTAATTTGTCTGGCTGAGAGATATACAGCTTGGGTCCATAAGTGATTTAGAGCTGACTTGTTCCTTTCAGCCTCATTTTAACTACAACCAGCAAGGAATGTTGATGCAATACCATAAAGACATTAAAAATGTAATAAAAGGGTCTTAAATCCATTCTGTGAGACACAAGTAGACAGTGAAGTGATTTAAGTGCTGAATGTGATTCCTCGGTCTAGTACAAAGAAGCATTCTTTCTGCTGCATTCGTAACTCATTGTAAGTGTTTGATAGAACACTACTCCAATAGTCGAGTCTAGATGTAACTACTACATGAATGAGTTTCTTGCTCATTGCATTATCTATTCTAAACCTCTGTTCATTGCATATTAAAAGAGCAGTTCAACCAAAAAACAAAAAAACAACAATCTGTCATCGTTTACTCAGCTTTGACCATTTTTTAATCGTCAAACATAAAAAGAGATATTTGGAAGAATGTCCAAGAAGCTCTTTTGACCAGGGGCTTTCAAGCTTGATTTTTGGTTAACCGTTCCTTTATGCTTTTTGTATTGCTCTGTCTTGCTGTTTTAGGCCATTGTTGTATGGATTGCTCCATCATTTCCTTAGCAGTAAGGAAGAGCACAAAGGAAAACTCTTCCTAAGAGGCTCAGCAACAGTGCCTTCACAAGAACCTCGTGGCCATCGTAATGCAGAGTCATAAAACTGAGGTAAGAGAGGGCTTGAGTTTGACTTTGTTTTCACATATTGATTTAATGTGAAGATTAACAAGTGTAATTTTTAGTTTCATAAGCCTGAGAAACGTTGCATCCCATTCAGCTGTTTCTGTTGTTTCCAGCTCCGCAGTCATCAGGAACCAACACACAAGAGGAAGTCATATGATCACAATTAAAACAATTTGCCATTAAAGAGGCCAAAATATTCTGTCCAGCTTACTCCGGTTGTAGATGTTGAATGTATTATATTTTTGACTTTTTAATGTTGGTTTTTGTACTTTTAGTAATAGTTTTATGAATAAAACCATTGTGATTGATTGTTCAGTTTAGCTTCTCAGTTGTACAAACAATGCAGCATTTTGCAATATATTCGTATTCCTCATATATTAAATTTAATTTGACATCCAGTTAACTGATTTTGAATCTGATGTTTGTTATACACAATATTAAATTTACTTTTGCTGTAAAATAACAGCAGCCTTATTTTTTTGTACACCCATTTTTTTATTGTTTTTGTTCTATTTTTAACTAATGTCGACAATGATGAAGCATGTAAATTGTGGTAATTTATGCAGTCTGAATTGGAAAAAAAAAATACAAGTTAAAGGAACACTCCACTATTTTTGGAAATAGGCTCATTTTCCAACTCCCTAGAGTTAAACAGCTGAGTTTTACCATTTTCTAATCCATTCAGCCAATCTCCTGGTCTGGCGGTAGCACTTTTAGCTGTAGCTTAGAATAGATCATTGAATCTGATTAGAACGTTAGCATCTCGCTCAAAAATGACCAAAGATTTTCTATATTTTTCCTATTTAAAAATTGACTCTTCTGTAGTTACATAGTGTACTCAGACGACGGAACTTGTAAAGTTGTGATTTTTCTAGGCCGATATGGCTAGGAACTATAATAATAATCAAGCGTAATAATCAAGGAACTTTGCTGCCGTACCATGGGTGCAGCAGGCGCAATGGTATTACGCAGCGCCTGAAAATAGTCCCCAGCTAGGTATCTTCTAAACTAAGCCTATTTTCGGGAAGTCGTGGCCTAATGGTTAGAGAGTCGTAACCCAAAGGTTGTGGGTTCGAGTCTTGTACCGGTGGGGATTGTAGGTGGGGGGGAGTGAATGTACAGCGCTCTCTCTCCCACCTTCAATACCATGACTGATGTGCCCTTGAGCAAGGCACCGAACCATCAACTGCTCCCCGGGCGCTGCAGCATAAATGGCTGCCCACTGCTTTGGGTGTGTGTTCACGGTGTGTGTGTCACTGCTGTGTGTGTGCACTTGGATGGGATAAATGCAGAGCACAAATTCCGAGTATGGGTCACCATACTTGGCCAAATGTCACGTCAGATTAAAACTTTTTAAGGCGCTGCATATACATTGCGCCCGCTGCCAACCCTGGGGCAAATAGTGGAGTGTTCCTTTAAACCATTTTAAGATAAGGTGCTGTGGATTGTCATTTTAATGACCCAATTCCAAAACAAGCCGGATGTTGCTTAGCTTTAAAATGAGTCTTTCTGAGTCCTGACTTTGAATATTGGAACATCTTCTTTTGATTGGTTTTCATCCTTCACTTTCTTATCATCTTGCCAAAGCCAGCCTGTCTAGAAATGACATTTGAACTACTGTTTCTTACTTAAGCTGTTCTCACTCCAAACTTCGAACTGTATAATAATGAATTCATACAGAAGAATAAGACATGTTATAATCATTCTTTCTTTAATTTCTTTGGTGCTTCTCATTGAGAATCTCAGTTGTGTCATTATATGTTTGGTTTTCTTTCACCTTAAAGCAGCAAAGCTCACAAACACTGTAAACCTCATCCATTGCCAAGTTCTTCAAATTTCCTAATTTTCCTTAAAAGGTAAGTCACTTCATACTCACTCAATACTTCATTTGATTTGTTTAGCTTTTCGCTCTCAATATTATCACAGATCAAGGGTAATAAAGCAGTTTGTTGAAAGGTTGATGTTGAAGTTTTCCCAGAGCATTATCAGGAAATATTTTCTTTTAGTAAAAGGTTATCATCTACAGATAGAACATGTGAAACAATTTGAATAAATATGAGCAGACAAATATTTGCTTGCTCTCCTGCTGCTAAGCTGGAACCACGTTCCACCGAGGACAAATATATCCAAACATATATGTGACCCTGGAGCACAAAACAGTCTTAATAGCAGCGGGGTTTTTTTAAGACGTCTCTTGACCGCGCTTCAGCCCTAGCAAAAAGACTTTTGTATGCGTTTGTTCGGAATTAATGATTGTTCGTTATGCCAAAAATCATTTAGTGATAGTAGAGAAACGCATTCATGTTCTAAAGATTTATTTGTATTACTGTAATGTTATGTCTTTTAAAAATCGATTAATATATTTGATTAGTAGTATGCAGGTTGCTAAGAACGTCATTTGGACAATCTTTGTAAAGGCAATTTTCTCTAGTATTGATTTTTTGGTCTTGAGAACGCCTCATCCCCCCCTTCCGATTCCAGATTTCCCAATAGCTGGTATCTCGGCCACAAAATATTGTCACTATCCCCTACCCAACAAAAACATCAATGCCAAAGCTATTTATTCAACGCTTTTTGTGAGACGATTGTCCCACATCTAAATTTACGACACCGAAAATGACACCTCCCAGCGACATGGTTTTGTGACTGGTTTTGTGGTTCAGGGTCACATATGACCCTCTAAAATAGTGTGTACTTATGCATGTACTCAGGATTTTTATGAGAACTGAATGTGCACATAGATAAATTATAGATAACAAACACTTTGTTCTTCTTTAGTAATGTTTTAACTCAGTATACATGTAATTTCCTGTTTTTGAATGTCCATGACTAAGTAAAGCCACAGCAAAATTGCTGTGCTTGTGACACTGTAAGTGGATTCATATGCACCTTGTAGTGAGATTTTGTCTAGTAAGGTGATGATGTTCTCTTACTAATGTAGGCAAATCTTAATGCACCAGTTACTCTGAACGGCTTCAGTACACTACAAATGAGTTTTTGGATGAGTCTCAGGAGACTATCTACCCCGAACAGCCTGTGCTTCACTCGGCTTTAATCTAGCACATATTTCCCATTCCCTCCTTCTGTTCTCCTTCAGACACACTGTCAGGACTAATTCCCGAGATACTGCTCTTCCACTAAGAGAACAACTAAGTATTCAGACATAGGACTTTGCTTTGAAGCCAAACTCAGGTCCAAATAGGAGTATTATAATTCCTTTATTACATTTTATTGTTTTTCACTTACTGAAAATAAAGAACGGTTCACCCAGAACTAAAAAGGGATGCTTACCAGACTATTGTCACTGAATTGTTCTGTGCATTGAAAGTCAATGGTGTACAAAAAATAAAAAGTCCATAAGACTTTCATTTCAAGTCACATGGACTATTTTTATGGTTTTATGGACAGTTTTGTCATTTAATCACTTTCGTTGTACAGAAAAAAGCAGCTTGTGCATATATCAAAATATCTTCTTTTGTTGTCAAATAATGCCATCAATTTTATTTTGATAAAAGAAAAAGTTGCAACGCAATGCACACTATAAATAATATGTCCTTAAAAAGTTATAATCACAAGTGATGGATATGAACTTCTGTGAATAGGTTTCACTTGCAAAACCATAAATAAATAAAAAGTTGCATTAATGTTGATGTTAAAGACCCATTTACAGTTCATGTATCAGCTGATAAACTGACAGAAATTGGTATAGGATTTACTTTAAAACAGTTATCACTTTTCATTATTTCACAAATTTTGAAGTAGAAAGAGTGAAATTCTATTTTCTTGTATCATTATTTACATCTTTGATTTTTTTTACAGTGTATAAGGTAATTTACAGTTACCAATTAACAGGCGTTTTACTGTTTTTATGTAATATTATAAACACTTTTAGAGTGCATGATGATAAAAAGGTGCACTGCTTATTTGCAAGACATTTTAGTAAAAAATATAACATCATTTTTATTATGATCACAAGTTCAGACAAGATTTGATATAGCCTGTCAACTGTGTTCAGTATTAGTGTCTCTGTCTATACAAACTACAAAATTCTCTATAGTACGAAGTAGCAAACTATTAAACAAATATTTATGTTCCTATTTCTACAGCACCATACAGCATGTGCAGGTGCAATACCTCACATTCCTTAATTGGTGTTAGTCTTTGCCGGAATGAAAGTCTGCAGCTATTTCGAAGTTTATTGTTGGTGAGTAAACAGTCGAAAGATATCCCAATGAATGCCTATATGTCTTAACAATGACACTGCTGTTGCACCATATTTAGTCACTCGGTCCAAGTCTTTCGGTGTTCCCTTCTAAACACAGAATACAGCCGAGATTCCAGGCAGACCCCATTGTCCTTATATGGCACAACAGAGACCCGGTTAGGCCATGCATCTCTGCCTCTCTCTCGCAACCTCTCACTTTCACTCTCACTGTACACCCCCATCCTCCATCCGCCTCCAAGACACTCTCTACCTCCCTTCCTTCCCTTTCGCACATCCAGGAGAGCTTGATGCTGACCAGTGACAGAGGCGCTTCTTTCCTTGCAGGCTTTGTTTTCTCCCCATCTCTCTTTTGGACCGCAGCAAGGCCTCAGAACATACCAGCTACGGTCCTGTTCCCTGGAAACATCACAGACTTGATTTACGGAATGCAATCGGAGGTTGTCCTTATATAGGAAGTTCCATTAGATAGCAGGAGCCCGTTGTGGGAATGGAGGGGACGGAATGTGATGTGCGTAACGATAAGGGTCCCAAAAAGGCTCTCAGGGGATTCACCTCGTCCAGATGTAGTGTATGGCATGTAGTCTAGGGGATCTCCCTTTGCTCGCTTGGGCTCTTTCTGTTTCTTTCCTCTGTTCTGTATGTTAAGGATTCCTTGCGTATTCCTTGATATTCCTAGTCCCCGTTCACTTTCACTGCATGGAAGAGAGCAGTGTGAACATACTGCGAAACATCTCCTTCTGTGTTTCACGCAAGAAATAACTTCACAGTTTTGGAATGACACGGGCATCTAAAAATAATGACAGAATTTTCATTTTGGTGAACTGTAACTCTAAGTGACATTTTTTCCATATTCCAGATTCGCGACAAATGTTTTGTGTTCGGGCTACTAAAAGGGTCTGAAAATCCATCATAAAAACACGAATGACTGCATATTTAAAACTATGATCATGTAAACAAGAAGTGGAATAATCATAAATCATTTCAAAATATTGTATAAATATGATTTAAATCATGTTAAATCAATTTCCTCAGTAATCATGTCATTTCCTACAACAAAAAAACTTTTTTGTTGTAGGAAACAAATAAAATAAAACAGTGATTGCATCAAATTATAAAGATTTGTGTTTAGGATATATTAGACATGCTTAATTGTGCAATAAGAAAAAATAAAATGCTAGATATGAAATTAGCCAAAGCAAGTCGTGGCTACTGTCAACTGACTCTATAAGCAAAAACTAACAATTATAAAATATGAGAGGAACTGTGCAGTAATGAATTCCTGTTCACTTTCATTTTCCACTTTTATCATAACTGTCTTCTGTCTGAGAACGCAGCACTCGCTGTAATTAGCTGTAACATCATCAACAGATAGAACATGATTCTTGCAGCATTTAAGTGTTTCACACATGTTTCTGAAACAGAACATTTAAAAGGATGCTCGCGAGGAGACTGTTCTGAACGGTCAAAGCTCGCTGACCAATCACATCGCAGATCGACTGTTCGGCCCCGCCTACTGATCCGCATCTCCGTTTAAATGATGTTCTCAGGCTTTTCTGTCTAATTTGGACTGTTCGTCTTTGGAGTACCTCGCTGTCACAGGACTCTCCAAACCCTAACTTTCCAAGTTTTCGTCAGCCTTGTGAGTATACCTCCATATTATTATTATAATTATTTGAAGTATTACTGGTTTAGTTGTGGGCTCACGGAGGCTTTCAGCTATGTAAATCGTTGTGAATGCATACCAGTAAGTTGATTATTCAGTGCAGAGTTGTGTGAGGAAAACTAATCTTTCACTGAATATTGAAACTTGAAGCTGTCAACATTCATTTGCTTTGAAAGATGTTTTTGACAGTTATTTTATGTTGCCATTAAAGTGATATTTCGCAAAAAGGGATATGGAAATTCTGTAAACATTTAGCCTATTCACCCTCATGTTATTCCAAATGTTTATATTTCTTACGTGAAACATAAAAAGACATCAGGATGTTAGTGTCTTCAGTCACCATTCGCTTTCATTGCATCTGTTTTCCATGCAGTAAAAGTCAATGGTGACTGTCATTCTGTCATCTGTGCTCCACTGGAGAAAGAACTTCTATGAGTTTGGAACAGCATGAGGATGAGTAAACTATGACAGAATTATTATTTTTTAATTAACAGAATTAAATTATAACTTTGAGCAAAGACTTTCAACAAATCAGGCATCTCCAACCTTCTAGTCAAAACATCGTGATAGAGTATCTCATGAGATGTTAAGATAGAAAGCATGTCTTTTCATCTGCCCTTTCACGCAAAAGCTTGACTTCAGCAGAGTCTGTCATAGGAAATGGTTGAGAAAAGTGCGTAAAATGAGAGAAGCAGTGAGCCTGACAAACCAAAGAGTTTCCTGTTCTCCAAATATGGTTGTCAAATGCCGTTTCTGCTGAACGTTGTGGTGAACAGCAGACAGTGTCAACTGACTGTCCTCTCATTTCCCATTGTAGTGATGACATGCACAGACAACTAAGCATAGACAATAGTGTGAGAAAGTCTAGAAGAAAATATATCAAGATGAAGTAAAATGTAGGGGAAGTAGGCTTGTCATTCAATTCAGTACATAGTATGTTGTCATTTATCCACTTGATCAGTAGCATGAACATTCTTAAGACGTATTCTGCAGTCATACAGCTGAAAAACTTAACCTCATGTCCTTCTAAACCTTTTCGACCTTTTCTTTCCTGTGCAGTTTAACAGAGAATAATCTGGCAACATTTTAATAAAGTGCCAAGCTTTAAAAAGAATGCAAAAGCACCATACGTACAATATTATAAATGTGGCCCATGCAACTCAATTTCCCAATTTTACAATGCAAGATCTTTGTGTGGCTGAAATTAAACTTTTGTGTTCCACAGAAAAACAAACTGGGTTTAGAATTGCGTGCAAGTGAATAAATAATATCTGACTTTTCATTTCTGTGTGAATTAGCTGTGTAAATCTAACTATTGGAATACTTTGGAGAAATTTCTGACAGCTTTTTCAGAATATCTTTTGTAGTGAAGGTAAAAGGTGTGTGCATGAGGCAGAAGTTAGGTTTAATCAGGCTTGGCAGAAAAAGGAAGTTTAACAGTTTTATTGGTAATATTAGTAGAGTTTTTACCAGTTTACTTGGAGCTTCAGTAGTGAATTAGTTTATCCGTGTTTTTGACTTTAGCACACTTGTGGTCTATCTTTAGGCTACTTACATGATTGTTCCTCTAATGATTTAACACAATTCTGCATCACCTGACAGACTCCTGCTGGAACTCTTCTTTATTTCTTAAAACCAGTAGCTGGCCTAATGTCTAACCGTTTAATCCAGTCTTATCATGGATTCAACATGTTTTGGTTATTAATGGCAAAATTATGTTTAATGAGACTGATCTAGGAAGCATTATATTCAGTATAGATTGTCATTGCAACAGCTTTAAAGCTTGAGCTGTTGACCTTGTATGAACGTCCATCTAAATAAAACTGTTAATAGAAGAAACTGAAATGACACAGCTGCTCATGAGAAAAAGTAAACCATATGGTTGGAATGAGAAAAGGATGAGGAGGAGTAGAGAAGAGAGGAGAAAACCTTTCACAGGACCAGAGGTCACAAAAATCCATCCGCACAACACATGGTCACATGATCTTCTGGGCTTTAGGCCCACTTGAACACAGGCCAAGGCTCATTCGTGCTACCTTTTACTTCTATCATGTTAAAAAAGCAGAATTTCTTTGAAATAAAACATAGCCTCAACTTTTTAGGGTTGGGGTGGGGGGAGGGGGGGGGGGTGGGGGTGTGGGGGGGGGGGGGGGGGGAGGGTGGGAGGGGGGGGAGAAGTGGGGGGGGGGGGGGGGGGTAGGGGGGAGGGGGGGGGGGGAATGAAGGGTGGTGGGGTGGGGCCGATTTGGACAGTACATTTGGAGTGAAACTGCTGATCCATAAAAACCTCTGTGAAAGCTCAATGATCTTCAAGTGCTGAAATGAAAGGACTTCCCAAAGAACATGCTGTGAATCTGTGTACAGGACACAGGAAATTCCCTCATTTAATTAAATCAGCTTATCATAGAAAAACTTTGTTTGTTTGTCTCGCCCCCAAACGATTATAGGCCATTTATATTACCATTTTCCATCCGTTGTGTTTTCGACTGGCGATTTTGTCGTCATTTGGACAAAATAATGCAGATTCCTAACGTTGGTAAAAAAAAAAGAAAAAAAAGAAGAGCATTTACAGATTCACGTCTAAGAAATGCCCAATATTTTATACTTTCAGAATGTGTCAGCACGTTAAATTCATCTAGTCTTCTTTCTACAACACAGACTCTGAAGAAACACAAAAGATATTAAGGCAGAAAACAACAAGAAGTTTTAGTTATTCTCCATTGTCGCATGAGCAAGTGCAACACTTTGGTTTTAGATAATATGCAACTTTTTGCAAAAAAAGTAAAAGAGTATTACTTTGGTGCTGGTTGTCACTAAGAAGCTGACTGTCCTGCCTGCTAGGTAATATTTTATAATTTAGAACAAAATTTTGCAGTTTATTTTTTAAAAATGAGCTTGAGTAGGTGGAAAAAATATTTTCCTGTTTTTGCTGAGCCATTATTAGACCATACACTGTGAATGTACAAACAATGGATAGTTATAAATGTCAGAGGAAATTGGTTCATATCTAAGGCGTAGCTTTGGAATTGCTTCCCCAAATTACTTTTAAAGCTCAGTGGCTGCATGAAGCTGCACCTGCTGTTTGCCAACTCTGCTGTACTTGAAAATACTTGTGTAAACGTCCCTATATCAGCCCACCAGAGGAAGGGAAGGGTGGGGGAAAGTGGCAGGAAAATAAGACCCTCTCCATCCTCTGACTTTCCCTGCCTAATGTTATCATTTTGGAGTAAACTGCGAGTCTGGCTGGAGGCATACTATTCCCTATAAGGGCTTTGTTTGGGAGTTCACTTGCTTCTGCTGTTTAGGTCGACAGAGCGTCCACTGACTTGAAGGCAGCCTTATATGGTCATCACAGCACGGGACCACAGCTGAGCTCCAAAAGAAACAAGAAAAACAGCATTTGCTGTGGAGATTATCACATAATTATATATGTTTAGCCCATCGGGATGTTACGTACAGTTTTTGGCCAGACTGAGTGGTTGTTTGATCAATACTGATAACATTATTTTATATTTCCCAAGTGTTTTTCTTACCCTTTCATCTAAATAGGTGATAATAGTGGTGCCCCCGTGACCTCTGCAATGTTTGTTAAGGAACATTTTGGATTGATTGGCGACCTCTGCAAAAGCTACACTGTAGTGTTAGTGAATTTCAACCAGAACCAAAATTCATCCATGAATGATGATGTTGGATGATGTTGCATATTGCATTGATAGGCCTTGAATATTGTGGGAGACCCCAATGTGTGTGGTGTGTCCTGTGGTGTATTGTGCATTTTTATGTGGTTTGTGAGGACACAAATGTGTATAATAACATGGTTATGACATAGGTATTACAACGAGAAGGGGATTTATGAGGACATTTTCAGTGTCCCTGTAAATCAAAAGGCTTATAAATAATTCAGAATTAGTTTTTTTGAAAATCTAAAAATGCACAAAGTTTCCTGTAAGGGGTAGGTTTAGGGGTAGGGTTGGTGTAGGCAATAGAAAATACGGTTTGTACATTATAAAAACCATTACGCCTATGGAGAGTCCCCATCAACCATAAAAACAAACCTGTGTGTGTGGTTTTGGGGGGGGGGGGGGTGGTTGGGGGGGGGGTGGGGTGTGTGTGTGTTTAAGAAACCCCAATCGTATTGACTTTTTTTAAAGGAATTAGTAAGTAAAGGTTTAAATGGATTTAAGAGAAATAATGAGAAATAGAGCAGACAGTAAAAAGACCAAAATAATATTTTTTTAATGGGTCACATTATCATTAAATTTTTCCTTTCTCTTTGGAGTGTTACAAGCTCTTGGTGCATAAAGAAGATCTGTAAAGTTGCAAAGACTAAAGTCTCAAATCCAAAGAGATATTCTTTATAAAAGTTTAGAGTCAACCACACCTACCTAAAACGGCTCGTTCTAACACGCCCCCACATGTCTACGTCACGATATGGGGAAGATTTGCATAACGCCGCCCAAATTTTTCACGCAAAGAAAGAAGGCGTAACTTTTTTTATTCTCGCTGTAGTATTGTTGCGGCCGCCATGTCGTGAAGGCGCTGTGTGTTTCGTTGTGAAAGTGAAACTACTTTGTTTGGCCTTCCAAAAGAGGACACGACTAGAAATCAGTGGTTAAGTTGTATTTACAACACTGTTCCAGAACAGTTCAACCCAAATATTCAGATGTGTGCAGTGCATTTTATGGAGGACCTGATGATCCTGGTGGAGTAGACTACAATGCCGGTTGTTCTTACTCACAGACTGTAAGTACGTTTTTTTATATATTTAAAGAATTTGCCACTGATGATTCTAACGCGAGTTTTGAGCAGTGTAGAATAGCGCTTGTTGTTTGTCATTTCTCCGATCACAAATGCAGACATGGTTTTATGTTTACGTGGCGCGATGCAATGCAACGTGTAAAAAGACAGTATAAGTCATTATAATCCGTAATTATGTCCCCACTGGATGCAACAAATGCCTCGTTTATAATGGGTTTTAATGTTTTTGTCTCATCGCTCCGGCCGGACAACGGCATCACAGTATGGTAAGGGGTGTAACATTTCCGTCACACGCTTGAGGTATTCGGCCAATCACAATGCACTGGATAGCTGGCCAATCACAGCACACCTCGCTTTTCAGACCGATGAGCTTTGTAAAAATCGACGCGTTTTCAGAAAGGCGGGGCATAGAGGAGAAACAATAATGTACAGTATGTGGAAAATAATGTGTTTTTGAACCTTAAACCGCATAAACACATTTCATTACACCAAATACACAAAATAATGTTATTTTTAGCATCATATAACCCCTTTAAAGTAATTTGTTTGAAATGTTTGAAATCTTTTATTTTAAAATATGCACCTGTTCAATTTTATTTGTATGCCGAATATGTTGAAAATTCAATTTTTGTAAATTAATTTAGTTGAAATGTTTGCAAATTATATTTTTATTTTAAAATATGTATCAATTCAATCTTATTTGTATGCCTAATATGTAAAAAAAAAAGCAAATTCTTGTCCCGTCACATTCAGTTCTGTATTAAATGGATCATGTAAATGACAGCATATATTTTCCGATTCAAAATGACGAAATTTGAGTTAATTACGTCTTACCTTGCACTCTACTGAAGCACTGTGGTGAAATTCACGCCCGGTTTCTGTGAACAGTAAAGCCTCGCCTTCTTTAAGTTGATTGGCCATTTCAATAACTAACTTTAAGAATAATGAAGGCAATAATTTGACCATCAGAAATGTAAAAAACAAAAGTAAAAAAAAAATGGTCAAATACCAAATATTTTGGGGACAATGTGGCCATTCCTAATTGTTTGGGGAGACCTCAATGGTGTTACAGCCCTGCCTTGAATAGTTTTCCACCTTTAACACCTTGTATTTAATTAAAGTCTATTGCACAGATCCAATATTGTGGCCAATAATGTTTAAAATTATTATTTGTATTGTTGTATGGTCATACAAGTCAGAGAATTTTGTTTACAAAAAACATTGTTTAAAAACCTGTTTTTCTCTTAAATTCTAGTTGTCGTAACCCAGCACCAAGATGACGAAAAAGACCCTGAGTGAGGACGAGAAATTCCTTTACACGGACAAAGACTTCATTAACAGCCCTGTCGCCCAGGCAGATTGGTCAGCCAAAAAGCTGGTATGGATCCCATCTGAAAAACATGGTTTTGAGTCGGCCAGCATCAAAGAGGAACGTGGCGATGAGGTACTGGTGGAGCTGGTGGACAATGGAAAGAAAATCACAGTCAACAAGGATGACATCCAGAAGATGAACCCACCCAAATTCAGTAAGGTGGAGGATATGGCAGAACTGACCTGCCTGAATGAAGCCTCTGTTCTCCATAACCTGAGGGAAAGATACTTCTCTGGACTCATCTATGTGAGTATGCCATAGTGCGTTTAAATGATATTTTAAATAAATGAATGCTTAATAAATTATAACAAGTATGCACTTTACACAGCTGAATTAGACTTAACGACATGTGACTCATTTGACTCTTGATTTCTTCAAAAATATTAAAATGCATCATCTCTTCTATGATGATGAGCATATTTTTAATTTCTGAATTAAAAATGTCAAGGTGATACAACTGTG
Organism: Sinocyclocheilus anophthalmus; assembly: GCA_018155175.1. Taxonomy (NCBI): domain Eukaryota; kingdom Metazoa; phylum Chordata; class Actinopteri; order Cypriniformes; family Cyprinidae; genus Sinocyclocheilus; species Sinocyclocheilus anophthalmus. The sequence goes on from JADLZN010000921.1 coordinate 17,801, forward strand.
CAGATATCATAAAAGACTGATTGAAAGGAAGAAATACTTAATACAAGCAGAAGCAGGTTTTTTAATTAGTAATTTAATATAAGAAAAAGACACTTAACAACTTCCATTTACAAATGTGTGGGGGCAAAATTCATATTTTGATATTTTAAATTAATAATAATAATAGTAATAATAACGGTTTTATTTTTTGTACCCTCACATGTATTCAAATTGTCAGAAAAGCATGTTATGCTTTACTTGATTACACTATGACATTTTTAAAAGTCATTAAACTTAAACTTTTGTTGAAAATGGTAAAAATGTTGTTCAAAATCAAATGAAACTAACATAAATAGAAAGTGCATTATTAAGAACTTTATATATTTCATATAACTTTTCTTAGTCTTTATCTTGGACACTCTTGTTTGTCTTTGACCCCCTGTTGATAATACTATTGCATAACATAGTGCATAACATATTATTATCAGCAAATGTAGAACATTTATTAATAACTCATTGTGGCCAAACCAATGCAAAAAGAAAAATGCACTGACACGTTTTAGGTTAAAATGGCAATCATGATTTACAAGCGCTAAAGCTTAAGAAAGAGGAACTATACATTTCCCAAGGGTGAGGGGTTATATAACTTCCACAGGCCTCCAAACTATGTTTGCACTCTGGTAACAAACCATTAGTTAACTACATTTTTGCTTTGAGTCTTCCATATGGAATATGCATCACCTCAGCTTTCAAATATTTTGAGTTATAATATACAGACTCAAACCAAACTTCCTTAAATGTATATTTTACGACACATTGTACGGCTCGTTACTGTGCTGCCATGTCTTCTTGTTGTGCTTTACTTGATGGATTCATAACACTTCATATACAGTGGAAAACCAAGATGTTATCTTTCTTCAGACATACTCCGGGCTGTTTTGCGTGGTGGTGAACCCCTATAAAATGCTTCCAATCTACTCTGAGAAGATCATTGACATGTACAAAGGCAAAAAGCGCCACGAGGTACCTCCCCATATCTACTCCATCACGGACAACGCTTACAGGAACATGATGCAAGGTGAGGCCTGGCCTGCTGGATGTTGACACATTCTCTTCTCTTTACAAGATCTCAATGTTTGGATTTCACAATAGCCATTGTTTTCGAAACGTCCTTACCAACACTTTACGTGTAAACTCGGCTGATCACGGATTGGCCGGAGAGAATCGTCCCTACCTGCGTCACTGAACTTGCGACACAAACACAACAGAATCGCTAGATTTAAATCAGCACAGCCAGTGAAGGATCGAACGCAGCTGTTTTGAACGAGTGCACCTTTTTTTTTAACAACCAAAAAATGGCTATTTTCGTTGTCTGTTGAAGTACAGACGTTCCTCTCGTTGATTGCAGAGGAGTGGATCCAGCGAGAGCTTTATGGGGCGACGCGGAATGAAATTTTTCAGGAGTCGCGGCAATAGAGGCAATGCAACTATAACGACATGTGAATAATCACACCCACTCTAAAGCGATACTAAACTGCAATGGAAACGCAAACCGAGCCGTGCCGTGCCGTACCGTAAAATGTACCGTACTGAGCCGTGCCAAGCGGAGTCGTATCACGCAGTGGAAAAGCGCCATTAGTGAAGTTGACATAAGTCTAGTGAGCTCTAGTTTATAAGATCTTTTGGCTTTAATATTTTTAGTGATGTTACAGCAAGCTAAAACCCACCCTGAATCGTCTCAATCGTCCCTCTTAATAGCATTAAAGCTAAAAATACAAACGCTAAAAAGACTAAGAAAGTTGCACCACTATAGTCGACCATTTTCCTAACCCATTATTTATTATGAATCTGATATAAGGTATAAATGTCATATGGGTGAGCTTCATCTTGGAAGGAATGAAATATCAGAAATTAAATGAATGTTATAAAATATGCCTGTGGAAGCTCCTGAGAGGAATCTCACAGGCCTCTGTGACTAATTCTGGACCTGTAATCTTTGTCATTCAGACAACCCGTTTGCAAGTGTTTAAATTCAAGGATATGTTCAATATCACAACCGCTTGTAGAGAACTCATCCCCATGACAATTATATCAGTATTGGCCCTTTACTGTGAAAAATATGTTTAAAAAGCATCATGGCGCGGGTGTCTTTACACACTTTGGTTGTCACTGGTATATTCGGAATTTAACTTGTCATCTTAAAAAACAATATTGCTTAATGAATCGATTGAAATTATTATTTTAAAGACAACATGTCATTGAAATGCCCTTAGTGAAATTGGCTTTTAATGATAAAGTAAAACTTTAAAGATGGATCAACCATGAGCTCTAAGGTTAAGCTATGGTACAAGTTCATGCTTCTGGAGTCAATGACCATGAATGTTAAGGTAAACTTACATGCACAATTTTCATCAGTTGGAATTAATCTAATACGATTTCAGATTCTCAGAGTTATATTAATACGAACCCTAAACTTCGCAGTTCAATTCACATACATTTGCATTCTATTATATGTATTCCGAACAAAACTAGACAACAGCTAGGTAGTGTTAGCTAATATGGGATGTTCGAGCATTACAGAATAAAAGAAAGCTGTTGTTTTTTTCCGATAGGAAAATACATCAAAAGACTCAGAAACTCATTGTAAACTAATTCAATTACATTATTTGCACAGTCTTTTACCTGTACGCACATACTTTATGAAGGATTGTTTGAAGTAAAATATTCTCCTGACATGTAAAATGTTCTCTCACACAACACCAAATGCTGCCAATTATAGACCACCTCATCACTGCACAAATGCAATATTTTCTTCTTCAGCTGACATTCACTGCGAGTAAGTACTGCATGGCTTTGATTCGTTTTAATCTATCTCACTCTGGCATTCCCTTTTAATCTCTCAGCACCAAAGAACTCAGATTGGGATGAGCATCTACCTCCTCAGCCAGCAGCTCCACTAGGGTTTGATTGTATGTATTAATGCAACACCACGCACCTACTCACTGATTTGTCTATTTTTAGTTTTGAATTTTTTTGCATTCACTATTTTGCCTTCTTGTCCACAACGTAGGCTTGCTCATTTCAACGGGATGACGAGACAAAAACTGTTTTAAACTACTTACTCTATATCAGGAACTAAGTAACCAGTTAACACACAATCAGATCGCTTTAATTTCATTGTTTTATTTACCAAATTGATATTTTGTTGAATGCTAACCATCAGGCGATGGCCAACATTAAAACCAATCTTACAAGGATTGCCTGTAACACCACAACCAACATATGCATATGATTTGCTCCCCTTACTAACTAACAAAACAGCTGCAAAAACACTTGTTTTATACAAAACCAGCAGCCAATCATTTTTTACTCAAAGATTTAGTATCTGTACAAAAGTTTGACTAAAGACAAGGGTTGGTAGATTGTGGCTGGCTTGGGAAGAAGCTGAGGCGATCTTGCGCCAAAAAAATTAAAAAAAAAAAAAACCGTCATGGTGTTCACCCCAGGGTTCAGGAACCTGTTTTCCTCTTTTGTAGTGATTCGCGAAAATTCTCCTGAAAGGGGTGATGCAAGAAGGAAACAAAAACGAATATGGTCTCCAACAGAAATCGCTGCAGTAATGAGACATTTCCGGAACCACATCGCAAGGTGTAAACTCGCCACTAAAGTTGAATGCCAACAGTGCAAGAATGCTGAGCATCCTGTTTTGGCTAGTCGCTCTGTCCTAAACATAAGAGATTTCGTCAGGAATCGTGGCTTAACACTAAAAAACAAACAGTCACAAAATACTCAATAAGTGTTTTTTTTTTTTTTGTTTATATGCAAGAGAAAAATTCTTCTGTTGAACATCTGTTAAAGGATTTAATGTGCTTTCATAATATCGAAAAATGTTCGGTATTAACTTTTATGTTTATGAACCGTTATAAGTAAGTTCTCCTCCTCCACACAATTGAGTTTTTTTTGTTGTTTTTTTCTTTTTCTTTACACACAGGACTTCTCTTTATACACAAAATGTTAGTGTATCTTATGATGTAATATTATAAGGGAAACTATTGTAATGTTGCTGTAAACAAGAACTAATTAAACTTTGCTCCTTGTTCACAGACTGTGCATACTGTTATATGTCTTCATGTCTTGTTTGAATGTTGTGTCTTCACTTAAAGACGATCACCCAGTCAGGGTTTATTCTGCAATAACAACCGGCTAGATGTGCATTATCCCTTACGTCACACAAATAGTAGGTCCTTGAAAGCACACTATAAAATGTAAGGTTGCATATTTACATTACTATACAAATATATTATAAATACATGCACAGTGCTGGTGTACTGTGTGCTAAGTCTGATCATTTGTCCTCATATATCAGGTATGTCCCTTTAATACACAATATCTTCATTATTGTGTTTGTGTTAAATCGTTTGTCCTCTTATATCAGGTATGTCCCTTTAATACACAATATCTTCATTATTGTGTTTGTGTTAAATCGTTTGTCCTCATATATCAGGTATGTCCCTTTAATACACAATATCTTCACTATTGTGTTTGTTAAATCGTTGTCCTCTTATATCAGGTATGTCCCTTTAATACACAATATCTTCACTATTGTGTTTGTGTTAAATCGTTGTCCTCTTATATCAGGTATGTCCCTTTAATACACTCACATGACATGTTTGTGTGTTGTATAGCCAATGTCCTTAGAAATCACATTAGTCCTCATAATACAGTTTTGTGTCATAGGCGGGGCTTGTGTATCAAATCATTAATTGTCCTCATAATTGTGTATATTTTCAGGTTGTTACATTATAAGTTGTGTTTTGTGTAAACAAACTTTGAAGTGAAATCTGTGTTGTATGGGTCAAAATAGCTTTTTTTATATCCACTAATCTCCGTGTACAGCAAGTGGAAAGGCCTGTGTCCCCCTAATACACAACAGACTGGTTTGGGCAGCGAGTGTCCTGGTATTCATAAACACCCCTATGTGTGTGTGTGTGGAGAGTGTGTGTGTGTGTGTGTGTGAGAGAGAGAGAGAGGAGAGAGAGAGAGAGAGAGTGTGTGTTTGTGTGTGACGTCTGTGTGAATGTGGTTTCATTAATGGCTGTTTAAAATCTTTATCTTGAGCTTGAGTTTGGTTGAGGTCAGTGTTTCTCCAGTCACTAATGAGATCTCAATAGATTCTCCTACACAGCCTTTAAACTAAATTTTGTTAAAGTCTCTTCACATTTTTCTATTGAGAAAAAGACCTCAGGTACACTGCTGGCCAAAGGTTTGGTATAATTAAAGTTTTTCTCACCAAGGCTGCATTTATTTTGATTAAAAATACAGTAATATTGTAAAACAATATTACAATTTAAAATAACTATTTTCTATTTAATATATGTACAATTTAATTTGCTGCGCTCGGAGAAACATTTCTGATTATACATGCCTATAAAACAGTCGTGCTTGCACATATTTTTTGTGGAAACTGTGATACTTTATTTTTCAGGATTCTTTTATGAACAGAAAATTCAAAAGAACAGCATTTACAATGGGGTCTTTAAAATAGAAATGTTTTGTAACATTATGAATGTCTTTACTGGCACTTTTGATCATTTTAATGCATCCTTGATCAATAAAAGTATTAATTACTTTCAGAAAAATACAAATGTTACTTACCCCAAACTTTTGAGTGTGTCACGGTTTCCACAAAAATAACATAAAAATGTTAACATAAAAATAAAATAAAATAAGAATTCATTTAAATTGCAATGTTAATTTGCAATATAATTTTTAGTATATTTGTTTATTTAATTAGCATTATTATAATAAAAAAAAAATTCTACCATCCTGATCATATAATGCAGCTTTGGTATCAGAACTTCTTACTATAGAATATCGTTTATTATATATATATATATATACACACAACAGTTCTTTCTGATCCTCGAATCTGATTGGCCGATAAGACTGCGTTATTAGGGTGATTACAGAACTCCTACAATAGTATCACTCCGCGTGCGATATTTCTCGTATTTCTCACAGCGAGTGTGTCAGGCGATGAGTTTTTTAAGAATTTTTTTAGGTTACTCAATGCCTTGGTGTATTGTCACGTTTGTGTTTATGTCTATTGACAAAATGTTCGCTCTCGTTGGTTGGCTGTAGTAGGTGAGCTTCCAACTGGGCGTCAGCGGCCGCGTTTCATGTGCCCCTCACCTCGGCCAGATCTTTCTGGATCACCGCCGGCTCTGATGTCCTGTAGTGCTTAAACATGAGATATAATTCATTTTGGTTCATTCTTGCGGTATAAACAGCCAGTCCTTTGCTCCTCATTAATCCTATTATTTTGTTCCAGAGCCCAGATTTTTTCGTGCTGAGGGCAAGTCTCATCACGTTATAGTCTTGTACCTTTAACTTGCTTTCTATCAGCGCGCCTGCCTTGTATTTTGACAGACATTGCTTTGCCAACTTTGTATGATGGCTGTTGCGGTTGTTGTTTATAATCTATTATAATTCTACATACTAAGTTTATATACTAATAGTAGTGTAATTAGGAAAAAACAGTGTGTGTGTTCGTTGATGGTGATTTTAGTGACATTTCCTCCCCACTGTTTAGGTGCGACCAGAGACGAGTGTATTTTTCTGATGAGTCCGCAGTGACGTTTTGTATATTGAAATGACGACCTGAAACAGGTTGTAAACAAGGAAATTATCTTTACTTCAACATCTTGTAGACGCAGTTTAACACTATGCATGTCATCACGAAATCACCCTCAACAGACTGAAAAGATACGTGGGACAAAGCTTCGCTTTCCTCAGCGGACATTCATCCATGTTTTACATTGTGAATCTGAGATTGTGATATGCTGAAATGACTTCTGTATCAATGCAGGTAATCACACGCGCTCAGGTTCATCTCTCTCTCACAATACTCTGCAATATAAAACAAGAGATTTGAATACTTCATACAATAAGCTTTTAATGAAGCAGCCTCAATGTTCCTTCGTTACTAAAGTTCTAAAGTAACGTTCTTGAATTAGTAACGGATCTTGAGCTGAGCTGTTAAACTGTCAAACTGAGATATGAATCTGTGGTGGAAGGAAGTAGTTCCACACAAAAGAGGTTTTTATTAGGCACTCCGTTTGTTTGTTTCTTTGTATCACACACTCGGGCCTCGAACTGTTAATCAACGCGATATTGTGAAGTGTGTGTGTTTTTGTGTGTGTGTGTGTGTGTGTGCTGTTGTGTGTGTGTGTGTGTGAGAGAGTTGTGTGTGTGTGTGTGTGTGTGTGTGTGAGAGAGGATGTGTGTGTGTGTGTGTGTTTGTGTTAGAGTGTGTGTGTGTGTGTGTGTGCGTGCGTGCGTTTTTGAGACGAATGAGTACATAAATTTGTATAATGACAAAGGTTTGACATAGGTATTACAAGGAGAAGGTTGACTTTTCAGGACATTACCCCATGTCGCCACTTTTCAAAACGCTTATAAATCACACAGAATGAAGTGTTTTGAGAATCTGAAATAGCACAAAGTCTCCTTTGAGGGGTAGGTTTAGGGGTATGGTTGGTGTAGGGCAATAGACTACTACGGTCTTACAGTCCTGTACAAAAAGCTCTTACGCCTATGGAGAGTCCCCTTTTTCACAAAACAACCTTTGTGTGTGTCTGTGTGTGTGTGTGTGTGTTGTGTGTTTTGAGTGAGTGGTGGCTTGTGTGTGTTTGTGTGTGTGTGTGTCTTCAGGTCAAAACAACTTCAGATCAGACTGAGACAGAAGAACGGTACAATCGCAAGGCCCGTCCATCATCCGTCATGTAATCTGTTACTTTCAACATAAGTGTCGTCAGCGCGCGCCGATTCTTTTTTGCGATTAGGAGTGTCATATGATTGCCAGCCACTCCTCTGTATGACACCTAACACGCAGCAGTCAATGTCGTTTATCTTCGACTGTTGAATGAGATAACACTCCATTAAAATACATGGATACTGGATAAACGGGTATTTTAATCCATTTTATTGATACTTTGAAATATTTTTGTGCTGTTTTCCACGTACAAGACAATTCTTGGTAAACATCTGTACAAACCAATAATTTACTTTGTGGAAGCAAGTTCTCATAGCCATAATCTGATCATCGATTTGACACCAAAAGTGAGAAAATCATGATGATTCCCATCAACATGGGGCATAGTTTTAAAACTTCTTTATTTTATAAGCATAATTTGATTCTGTGTAAGAATAGTCATCACAATTTAGCTTTTATATGTGATGATACTTTACGATTAATGCTAAGATGTTTGAAGTTAACTTGCTCTTTTGCAGTAAATTGATATTGTTTATCTGGTTCAACTTTCTGTAAAATTTTTGTGCAATGCTTTAGTAAGAAATTTTTACAAATTAAATGCTTTATAACAAATGCTTAGTGATATTCTCTCATCTGTACACACGTTTTCATATGCAGTTGCACACGCCTTATTCTCGTTTTATGTAACATCTTCAGATTTACTATTAAATAAATAATGTCCATATATTTAAATATTCATTATACATCATTAATATATTATATAATAATGAGATATTACATACATTGGTATATAATAACATTAATCACTAGCATATGATTAATTAAATATTTTATTTCATATTTATACATTTCTACAATAGTGTAATAACAACATTATATTCAGTTTTTATTTTATTATCTATTTACTCAAACACGGTTTTTTAAGTATGTATTGTTTTTATTTACTTCTTTTAAAATCATATTCCTATTTGTGTTTTAGGATATTTTTAATGATACTTTCGACTGGAAACAGCCAAAATACACTCATAAGTAAAAAATATTTTTGCAATGTATGATATTATTTGATTGAGTCCACTTGCATGGGATTCCATTCACTTCTCTTTTTTGTCCCTGTCACACACATTGCTGGCATTTCCCTGGTGATGGTGATGTGGAGTGATCTGGGACGTCGAATGGAGCTGGAACTGCAGAGGATGGTGTCGCGACGTCGCTCTATCCTCCCTCCACTGCGGCCGCGAGCGTCCGTTTCGCAGGTTGGTCCCCTCTGTCTGTGTAACACCGTCTGCTGTGTCCTCTCTCTCTCGCCTGGCTGCCAGGCGGAAGCTCTATTGGCGTCTGTTCCCATTGTCTCCCCCTCCCCAAAAATATACGCAGAAGCCCCCCCCGCGCCGCCTTACCGAACCGCTCAATCCCTCCACATGCACGATTCGCTTCCAGAAAGCTCCAGCACGCCGGCGTAATGAATGCCCAGCCTTGTGGGCCTCCAACATAAAGCCGTGTTTGCTGTTCCTATGAATTATTCAAACACGCCTCGAGGCTGCGGATCATTCAGGCAACAGCCAAGAAAATTAGCCACCAATTAGTGTTTATTTACAGCAGAGAGTCTGGTCTCGTCTTCTTTCTCTGCCGCGTTCATGTGTGGTTTGAGGCGCTCGCTGACCTTACAGCAGTAATTCAGATAAAAACACCATTTACTCAAACTCAAGTCGCTCTAAACCTGCGACAAGCTTATTTGGAGATGTTTTGCACCACGACTGATTTTCGATACCTAAGATTTGTGTCTGTTTCTTACACAAAGCATCCTATGAGTTCAGTAGACTTGATTTAAAATGCACACGTCATATGAACTACACTGAATAAAATACAAATCTCTGAAACATACAGTAAACTAAATTTTTTTTTTTAACTTTTTATAATATACTGTAAAATGACACTAAAAATGCAATAAATGTTCATTTTTAAACAATTTAACAAAGCATAATTTCACAAAATTAAGAAACAATTATTTAAATGAGAATGAGGATACTCTTTGGTTCTAATGTACAAAACTACCTTGGTATTATATCTGACTGTGAATTTATTTAATGATAACCATGTGGTGGAAGTCCCCCCACCCAATAGGGAAGTAAGGAAACTCACTGTTAACCTGATATTTTAATGTAGCATTTTTACAGTTTAAATTATGATCATTTGATGCTTTAATGTATTTTTCCATAATTTTTTGACCCTTAAACACCTCAATTGTCATTGATTATTATGTCATGGCAAATTATAAGATGACCTGTTCTTTTTCACTTAGAAAAATGATACATTTAACAGTATTTTACTGCCTAATTGTCATACACTATTCTCATTACGATGGTCAGTTTTCACCCATATTAAAGGCTAAAATGATTTTTCAAAGCTGTAAATAAAACAATGTCGGAGTATATTTTACAAGAATGAATACTATTTCAGTAAAAATAAATAAATGCTAAAATGTTCAAAATGTTTTTATACTTTTCTAAACGTCTAAAAAAAAAAAACTGGTGTAGAAATAATTTTCACTCAAAAGAATTGCAAGTAAATTTCACACCTAATTACAAAGAAACAGCAAGTAATACACTGAAGTTGGGAAACTTACTTTTAACTATTTAACAGGTTTTTACTGTAGCATTTTTTACAGTTTTTTACTGTTAAAATTGATAATTTGATGCTTTAATGTATTTTTGAATAATTTTTTTAATCTTTTAAAAATCCTCAGTCATCATTGATTATTATGGCATAGCAAATTGCAGCTAGTACTGTAGATTATTCAGAATTTCTCCTTTGTGTTCAACAGACAGAAGTCACAGCTTTTGACAGAATGTTGATTTTTGAGTGAAGCGCTCCTTTAAAATGTCAGAAACTGCAGCTCATGTCAGAAGCAGCATGAGAAGGCATTGGGAATCAGATGTGTGGGTTTGTGCGTCTCCGTCAGATCAGATCAGATCAGCCACTAAATGATGGAGCAGACGCTCTGCTGACTGAAGGGATCTGACGGCGGTTTGATGTTCCTTCACAGAGGAGCGTCCAGATCCCCAAAGCCCAGCGTCTGATCCCTGTTTGTTCCCAACCCAATCCCTGCTTCTGTGTGCTGTGTGTGTGTGTGTGTTTGAGTGTGTTGTGAGTGTGTGTTTTAGAGTGAGTGTGGGTGTGTGGTGTGGTGAGGTGTGTGGTGTGTGTGTGTGTGTGTGTGTGTGTGTGTGTGTGTGTGTGTGTGTGTGTGTGGTGGTGTGTGTGTGTGTGTGTGTGTTTTTGTGTGTGTGTGTGTGAGTGTGAGGGTGAGTGTGAGTGTGAGTGTGAGAGGGTGAGGGAGTGAGTGAAGTGAGTGAGTGAGTGAGGGAGGAGTGATGCGTGAGTGTGTTGGTGTGTGTGTGTTGTGAGTGTGCCCCCGTGCGTGTGTGAGTGCGTGTGTGTGTGTGTGTGATTGAGTGTGTGTGTGTGTGTGTGTGGTGTGTGGTGTGGTGTTTGTGAGTGAGTGAGTGAGTGAGTGAGTGAGTGTGTGTGTGTGTGTGGTGTGTGTGTGTGTTGTGTGTGTGTGTGTGTTTTTTTGTGTGTGTGTGTGTGAGTGTGTGTGAATGTGTGAGTGTGAGAGAGAGAGTGATAATATGTGTGTGAGTGTGTGTGAGTGAGTGTATGTGTGAGTGTGTGTGAGTGAGTTGTGCTGTGAGTGTGTGTGTGTGAGTGAGTGTGTGTGGTGTGAGTGTGTGGAGTGAGTGGTGAGTGAGTGTGTGGGAGTGGGAGTGGGAAGTGTGAGGGTGCGTGGATGAGGTGAGGTGTGTGTGTGTGTGTGAGTTAGTGAGTGAGTGAGTGAGTGAATGAGAGAGTGTGTGTGTGTGTGTAGGTGTGTGTGTGTGAGTGAGTGGGTGTGAGTGTGTGGTGTGTGTGAGTGAGTGTGTGTATGTATGTGAGTGAGTGAAAGAGAGTGTGTGTGTGTGAGAGTGTGCGAGTGAGTGAGTGTGTGTGTGTGTGTGGTGTGTGTGTGTGTGTGTGTGTGTGTAGCTGTGCGCGTGTGAGTGTGTGAGTGGTGTGTGTGTGTGTGTGTGTGTGTGTGTGTGTGTGTTGTGAGTGTGTGTGTGTGTGTGTGGATGTGTGTGGGTGTGTGTGTGTGTGGTGGGGTGATGTGGTGTGTGTGTGTGGTTGATATCCTTCCTTCATCCGTACAGCATTATCACCCAGCGCAGAGATGTTGTTGATTCTCCAACCATCTTAATCGCTTGAGTTCTGTGGTGGTTTTATACCACAAGTAAACCGGTAATATATATTAATAATCATGTTGCAATGTCGATTTTTGTACAATCCGAAGTCAGTCCGTTTCAAATTAAGTTTCTCTTTGTTTGCATGAAGACTCAGTGAATCACTATAAAGTACAGTGGCTGATTCAAAGCTTTCAAGTCAACCCTCACGCATTTTCTTTCTATAGCACGTTCGCAGTTTTGTGTCAAAGATATCTTCACAGAGATAAACAAGAAAAATATCATGATGGAAACTCAACTATGTTTCAAGTGTCAGACTCTGCTTTAAAAGACATAGTGTCATTATTCAGATCAAGTCAGTTGTGTGTTGCTTGAGTTCAGATAGGGCTGCACGATTAACCTTATTTTAATTGTGATCACGATTTCTGCTTTATTTATTATCATCGCCCAAACGCTGTTTTATTATCTCCGAAGGCTTTTCATTTTAATTTGGCATTTGCATTATCTTGCATTTGTAACAAGCCTCCACAAGCTTTCATGGTTGCAGTTGCCAGATTTCAAGAGTTGAAATCCCCAATCAGAGCTTTTCTCTTTCAACTGATGCATTTTTTCTGCCCAGTGGTTCTTAAAGGATTAGTTCACCCAAAAATGAAACTTTGCTGCAGTAAAGAAGATTTTTAGCTGAAACTGTGGTTCACTGTGAATCATAAAATGCAAGTCAGCGGCTGCCAGCACTTTGAGAATTAAAAAAAAAGAGCACAAATGAGTCCCTCCCTGGCTCCGGATTGACTCGGTTTGAGATCTTAATGACGCAGAAATGATCATTCCTTGCAAGAACTGAACGTTATTTACAGCATTATTAGCTGTAATCCAGAGCCTCAGGCAAACAGGGAAATCTGATTCTTTTACGCAAACTGTTTTTTTGGACAGTTCGTTTCAATGAACTAGTTTAATTCACTAGTTCGTTCAATCACACTATGACATAACATTTCCTCAATTATATTATTAAAGCACCCAATAATGATGTGAAACATGGATGTTTTACATGACAAAATAATATATAGTGAATAAACTTGTCTTCATCAGCTTACCTTTTTACATAAACCATGAGAAACTATAAAAACGTTAATTTGACCCCGCATCAGCGGCTCATCGGTCTTCGGTCCGAGTCGAACTGTTTCCTCAGCGCTGAATGATTCATTCATCACAGGATCAGATAAGACAGTATTTCAGCTCATTTGGAGTCAGAGTGACTGTCAGGCGTCTGAAAGTGACTTCTGATTCAGTAACTTGTAGATCTGTGCTGCTCGAGCCGCGAACTGATTCAGATGATTCAGTCTGATTCGATGAACTGATTCAACTAGTTCACTAAAAAGAACTGGTTCAAAAGAATGATTCATTCGTGAACCAGGTGTCACTCTGGACCGTTTGCCTGAGGCTCTGGATTACAGCTAATAATGCTGTAAATAACGTTCAGTTTCTTGCACAGACCAATCCTTTCACTTCATAAGACCTCAATATTCATACGGTTTGCAGTAATTAGCATCAATATCCGACATTCAGTTAAAATTATTTTCATCTTAAATGGCAATTACGTTGTAAAAAGCATTGTTTTTCTCACCCCCTAAGCCGCAGATAATTGTAGGGAACATTCAACACTGGTGTGGTTCAAGAGTGCTTTTCTCTCCGCTTTGAATGGTTGCAATAATTGGCGTCAGGAACAACCTGTCAGCCGCAGGTACTCATCACACAAAAAAGATGGATCGAAACGGGGAGAACAGCGTGCCGGTAGCTTGGTGGGGGGGGTTTCGCGTCGGGGAATAAGGAAGAGCACGACCCCCCATGGGGCTGGGGGGGTAACGGGGGGGGGGGGGGCCGGGGGGGCAAACAAAAAAACTCACATTCACAACTCGAATCGTTCCCAGAGGTCTCTGGAAATCTACTAACCACGTTTTAATTTTCACGGCTTCAAAAATATCTTGGGCTTTGTGTTCGCCTGACTGATAAGTTGTCCTGGCCTCTCTCTCTCCACGTCTCCTCCGTTCACGGGAATGTCAGTCAGCCGGTGTGTGCGCGTGACTATAGAGGCAAGAGAATAGATGCCCGTTATGCCATTGAGCGCGGTTGCATGCTGCCAGTGCTGCGTCTCTCTCTTTTGTTTGACCCCGTCGCTCGCCCTCCGTTCCGTCGCCAGGTAAACAGCCCTGAATGTGCGGACATCATCCGCGGCTCCCAATGCTCCAGCCAATTAAATGATAAGGTGCTCGCGGGGCCGAGAGCCTCCGAGATTCCCATTCAGTCGCGAGCGGCGGCGCTGGGATTAACAAAGCCATTGGCGCGCGTTGGGTTTCGGTAGTTCATCATCGATCAGACGCCGGTTTGGACCACAATGTGCATCAGTAAACCACCGTGGCAGGTTTCCCAGACACACAATGCGCTTTGTGCGCGGCCTAAAAGGGGTTTTAATGGAAACGCACGCTTCGTGGGCCGATAATAAGCTTTCGATCTGCTCTTGACACTCGAGCACGTGATTGTCCAGGAGGAACCTCAGAGGAGCAGCATGGGCCAGACCATTTGTTTTGGGATGGATTATCAGATATAATCATTTCAGCATGTTGAATATAGTCCAGAATGTGAAAAACCGGGTTCCTGATCATCATCGAGATGATTTTTTCGTGATTGAAAGTTGACTCAGAGTTTGTTGTGGAAGTGATTAAGAACCCGTTTAATTTCAGATCTCTTAGAAGAACTGCTTTTTCTTCAGAGTTGGTGAATTTGTGTACTGCTGCTGAAATGATCTCTCACTTCCTCTTATGCTCATCAAGGCTGAATGTATTTGATCAAAAATACAGTACAAAATTGTGAAATATTACTACAATTTAAAACAACTCTTTTCTATTTGAATATATTATAAAATGTAATGTATTTCTGTGTTGCTCAGTGTAGTTTCAGCCCCGTACTCCAGTCTTCAGTGTCACATGATCTTCCAGAAATCATTATAATATGCTGATATGCTGCTCAAGAAACATTATTATTATATCAATGTTGAAAACATTATATTTTGTGGAAACTGTGATGCATTTTTAATTTTTCAGGATTCACAGATGAATAGAAGTTCAGAAGAACAGCATTTTATTTGAAATAGAACTCACATGTAAAATGTCTGTACTGTCACTTTTGATCAATTTAAGGCTCCTTGAGCATATAAAAAATCTAAAAATTCACAATTTTTGATATTCTGTCAAGTGAAAATATCATGTTTCTTCCTTTAAAGCATCATGATGTTTATTTCCTGTTTCATGGTGTTTCCGGTCTCATCCGCTCCGGTTCTCCGGGTTTCCTC
>JADLZN010000922.1:0-25000 GCA_018155175.1 Sinocyclocheilus anophthalmus
TTACGCCATTTATGAGCCTCATCCTGAGCTATAGAAGTGGGAGATGTGAGCAATTATGTGTTTATAGCCTGAAAAGCAGGCGTAGAACGTGCTCCCTTGAGCCCTGATGTGATGTGTGTTGTGTTGTATGTAAGTGTGTGATGACATGTATCATGTTCACAGGCTTCACGCTCTTCTCTGGAAGGCTCAAGGCTGGTTGGACTGGTGGACAAACACATTTTGCTGCAGGTGCATGGCGTAGGGACCGCAGGTGAGAGAGAGGGATGGATAAATGTTTCTCACAGTACAGTGACAAAACAAAAGATGAATGAAGTGTGTTGGTTTCTGTGAGGGATGTTACAACACTACACCAGCCACGCTTACTGAAAGCAAAACCAATGAACCATTAAGTTCAGACCAATTCTTGCGTTTGTAAACAGCTGGGCGGAAAGCAACTCAGTGTAATAGAGCGTTTTTAAGTTAAAAGGATTTAAACTGTACAGGTTCTTGAATGTGCATCACTTATGGTGTGATTTGTTGAAAAAGCAGCAAGTCGCAGAACAACGGCCAACGTATTTTTAAATAGACCAACATTTAAAAAATAGCAGAGAATGGAAGCAAGATTATAAAAAGGAGAGTTCGTTTCTGGTCCTGATTCTGATTGGCTGAGCCCGTTCGGAAAAAAAAAAAAAAAAAAGCTGTAGTACATTACATACAAACACACACTTTGTTTACGTTTGTGTTTTGCTCGACAGCCACTTTGTTGGAACCACAACTGTTTCTGAGGAGCTACATTGTTTGGTGGAAGAATACTGTTTTATTAATATCATTACATTTATTTGCTCTGTTTTGTTTTGTAAAACCCCTTGCTACGTATATGGACTATAAAACCGTTTAATTTAAAAGCAATAAGCACCGTGACGCCGTGGTTTACATGCTTTATAACAGGTACGGTAGCGTTATTAGGCACGACGCGGAACGGACTTCTTGGGGCTTATTGCTTTGAGTCGTGTAAACGGATGAAAATTCTGCCTTTTGTTTTAATTTTGGGCAGCAAATGTTGATTAAATCAACCCATATCGACTATTTTGCACATTTTAGAATAATAGTAAAATTAGAGGACAGAGCAAAATGGAGCCGGATGCTGCTGTAGCAGCCCTTAATCAGAATGAAGAATATGAATTTTAGAAGAAAAAGAATAGAAAATTATGAAATGCATGGAATTTATGAGAATTATGTAGTGACTAAAACGTGTTTTATTTTTTGTATTTATTTATTATATAATTTGTATCTATTTTATTATTTTTATTTTCACATGTTATATCAATTTATAGTATATTTATTGTATATAATTTTTAAGGTCAATTTAATTTAAATTGTAATATTTAATCTAAATTTTTAGATACCCAAACCGGTAATTTCTATTATATATATATATATCAAAATATTTAATTAAATGTTTTTTTCATTGATTTTTTCATTGATTTTTATCTGAATCAAACTGTCAGGACTCTCCAGCTTCACCTGCAGTACCATCAGCAGCTGACAGGAGGCGCTGTCGCTCTGCATTCATCAGGGCTATGAGTTATTTATTTTCCTGTAAATGTATTGCTTCAGTCCCAAAGTGTAGCCAGGGAAATCTTTTCCAGTTTCATCAGTTTGTTTTTAAATGCATATTTATAATTTGTCGGGTCGTTTCTG
This sequence comes from Sinocyclocheilus anophthalmus, assembly GCA_018155175.1. Classification (NCBI taxonomy): domain Eukaryota; kingdom Metazoa; phylum Chordata; class Actinopteri; order Cypriniformes; family Cyprinidae; genus Sinocyclocheilus; species Sinocyclocheilus anophthalmus. The sequence goes on from JADLZN010000922.1 coordinate 1,681, forward strand.
GGTTTAGTGAGCAGCTCTGAGGGATTTCAGCACCTGCTCGGGAGACTTCAGTTATTAATCTAAAGTCAATATGAAACGGCTTCCAATCTGTGAACTATTGTACTTCCATTTTGTGACACGTTTCCAAGTGAGATATGATGTTGTGTATTGGGCAGGTCCAGAGATCTCTGATGAACTGGTGAAGGTTTTGAGGAAGCGTCTGGACGAGGCCACGCTGGACATTATCACAGTCATGCTGGTCAGGAACTGCAAGCTGACGCCTGCAGATGTGGAGGTGTTTACTCTCTCTTTTTCTTCTTTGACCATCTTTTGTCTATGACAGACTTGTTCTTCGCCACAGGTTACGTACAGACTAAGCAGATGACTTATATTTGCCCGCCCTATGCAGAGACAGACATTTGTGGGGGGAAAATGACAATAAAGTATCATAAAATACAACTCATGTGCTGTATTTCAAATCTTCTGAAGTTGTGTGATGTCTGACTTTTAAATGCTTTTTGCTTTGAATCAAAGCTTGTGATGCTGTGATTCATCTCAGAGCGAGTTGGTTAGAAGTCTTTATTGAAGATTTTTTGAAATATTGCTGAAATACTTCCAGAACCAAAGCCGCTTAATGTGCGGTCACTGTTTTTCTCAGTTTGTGGGCGGTTGGCGGGTGTGTTGTTTGAGATTAATGGTTGGATAATAGACTGTGGAGATGATTTTTGGTTATTACACATCATTTTTTCCTCTTCGTCTCAGTTCATTCAGCCTCCCGGTTCTCCGGCGACGGAGGTGATGGAGTTCTGTCTGCCACAGTACTGTGTGCCGTGGATCCAGGCGGTGGCTCACTACCTCCGTCAGAACCTCCTCATCTTCCTCCACATCCCCAAATACACTGACAGCAACATGGAGCACCACTTTAAGGTACCGGCGTCTGATCCACTGAGACAGACATTCCCAGTGCATTTGGTTCATGGAGATAGTCACATGTTTAAATCAGAAAAGCAATGTTGTAGATTCATAATATAAATCTATGCAAATTTCAAAATTATTGATCAATACATGTTTTGCCTTTTTAAACGAAAAATCCAGTATACCTATGTATGTATATATACAGTATATACATATTTTAGTGCTGTCAAGATTAAGTGCATCCAAAATAAAAAGGTTTTGTTTACATAATGTACGTATGTGTGTACTGTGTATATTTGATTATGTGTCTATAAATACACAAACAGACAGTATATATTTTGAAATTATTTACATCTGTGGATAACTATATATATTATATATATATTTAAATTCTAAAATTTTATTTATTGTAACTATGAATATTTTATATTACATTTAGTATTAGCAGACATTTGATCCAAAGCGACTTAAATAGGACAATAAAATCACATCAAAACTAACAAAAGCGCAACATAAGTAAGTGCAACATGACAGTCCGGTTAGCCAACGCTTTTAGAGTACAAGTTAGCAAGGTTTTACACAACAACATATGCAATATCTAAATTAACATTTATTATATGTATATATGGTTATATATATTTGTTATATATAAAAAAAAAAAATTATTATATATATATGCTATGTGTATTATATTAATACTAAATATACACAGTACACCCATTATATAAACAAAAGCTTTGTTTTGGAGAATTAATCGCATTGACTTAATCGTTGACAGATTAAGTTATATATATATCTATCTAGTATGTGTATATATATGTTTGGGTGTATCAAAATTTGTATTGTCAAAACGAAATAATTTTTGTCTTCAATTAATCAATTAACCAAGCATTTAAAACGGTCTAATCAATCACTGACTATAAAATGTTGGCGATTACGCCAAAAATTCAGAAATTGAAACAAATTGGTTTGCAGTAAGCCACTTATACTTCCATGTGAGTGTGAAGTGAAGCACCACAGATAAAGCGTGACCGCAGCGGGGCTCTGCAAATGCATTTATGCTTATGCTTTCATGCTCTCTGAGTGCGGTTCGCTTTAACAGGTCACTGAGAGTTCATTTAGAGAGCGTCCATAATACACTACTGCACCAGGAGGAAAGACATAAACACACACTTCATTGCATCTCTGTAGTCACTTAAATGCCATTTTTGGAAGCCAATGTGTGATTAGAATTTAAAATGCACAATAATGATTACAATCCCAGCTTGTCTACATTTAGTCGTTTAGAACCTGGCACAGATAAAGAGTTTACTGTTTGAATTGTAAAAAAAGGGTCAACATTTAACACATTTTTTCCAGTGTCATCCTAACCACACCAGAAACTATGAAAAATCTATATATTGTGCATTCCTTCTTGAAGTTGGTGTCATTATGAAGATATAAAATAAATAAATGCATACTTTTTAAAAATGATCATCCTCCATAAATCCATGTTCTTGTTCTCGCTCTTGGTTATCTCTTAGCATTACTCCATTGAGCAGTGAGAATGCCGATATGACATATATCTGTAAATAAACCTGGCGCTTCTCGACCTTGAGTTTCAGAGTGTATTTGGCAATGGTTTTTCTCAAATAAAACTAGAAATGTTTGAGTTTTCTCTCAGAGCAGCTCTGCTGTTGTTCATGTTTATGTAGACGCTGAGAACACCATTAGTGTCATGCGTACTTAGATACTGTAGTAGATAAAACGGCGCCACTCAGAGACATGGAGAAACAAGCAGATTATTCATATAGCAGTCTCTTCGCGCTTCACAGACACATATATATACTTTTGATTTATCCATCAGATTGTGCGTTTTACATGACATCCTGTGGAACTGTTCATGCAACTGTAAATTCCATGTTCACGACTGCACGGAAATCATACGGCCTTAATTTATAACTTTTTATAAATGCAACACACCTTTATCTGCACGGAGGGATGGTGTCGCGAATCTGAGCAAAATGTACCGCTTCTTCAGAGGTGGGGGCAAGTCACACATGTTCAAGTCTCAACTAAATCTCAAGTCCCTACCATAAAGTCTCACGTAAGTCTCAAGTCGCAGTTCAAACAAGCAAAGCAAGTCAAGTCAGTGGCTCACCCTCAAAGCGTCAAGTGAGTCCTGCTAAGGCAGTCAAGGCAAGTCACAGTATCAGACAGGAACAAATATTTTTTTCCCACACGACCTTATTATTTTTTCCTCAGAAATTAACTTAATTATACATTTTAAATAATAATGTTGTAAATATTAAATTTTGAATATAGGCAAAATACTACTTTGTATACCGCTAAATTCTGTAATTGAGAAAATATTGATAAAAATATGTATCTCATATTTATGTCATATTGAGTTTGATCATCCTAGGAGACAGATAATATTTAACAGATGTTTGAAAAAGATTTTGCCTTAAATATCTCCAGCGAAGACTGGGATTCAGTCTGGCAGCACGCTAAATAATATGCAATGCTGACAACAAATCACTCCTTATATCAGAAATAAAACGGACCCAAAATATTCATCGGATATAGACACCCTATTTGGATTTTCTTTCACTTTGCATGACATTATTCCATGCCTACATTGTTCTTGAAAACTATTGTCATGGCTCAAAACAAGAAGCCTATTGCTGTTAATGTACATGTATCTTCCCCTGTAACTTATTGATTTCTTTGATTTTATAATAAGAACTAAATTGACAGCTATGCATTTAAGGCCATGATAGGCCTACTCTATGGCATCAAAGCCACCAGTAAGTGGTGGCAAATCACTGCTCTATCACAGAAGCGTTCATTGAACTGATTCATTCTAAACAGTTGATTCGTTCATGAACAAGCAAGAAAGGACCACTGAATCACTCAACCGGTTCCTTCAAATCCCTGGATTCGTTCAGTATTGCTTAGAGACGCGCGTAACTCTTAAACTGTGGGCTGAACGGAACTGGCAGCCACCCTGAAAATATTACTAAATATCGTATGATATAAATATAAAAACTCATACTAGGGCCATTTTGACAACATATCTTGGATTTTGGGTGCAAGAGAAACATCACTAATCGATAAAACACTGTAGTTTCCATGGTACAATTCCATATATTGATTTACAAAGAGGGATGCTTAACACTAAAGCACTGTTGAGAGGCAAACGCCAGCGAATCTAAAGTTTGACATCGTTAATTAATTACAAACATGATATTAATCATTTATAATCACTTTAATTTAATGACAGACTTAAGTTGAATTTTAAGACCAATGCTGTTTTCAACTAACGAACAAGCTTACATACCTTTCCTTTCTGAAGTGCCGACGTCCTGGCTTTGTAAATGCATACAGCAAATGCATACAGTTTCGAAGTGTTTATCCAAACATCTCGGGAGATTCTCTTGCTCCCTGTATTTGGCGCGCTGTGTTCCTGACTGTGCTCGTGCAGTGTCATGAACTGCGCAGACTCGGATCACTTCTGCCACTCGTTCAGTGGCTTGCGTTTTGTTTACCAAATTATGTCGCAATGATTTATAATAATAATTAGAGTTCTTATAAATCAAGTCCTGCTGAGTCATGAAGGTCAAACCAAGTCAAGTCTCAAGTCACTGGATCCCAAGTCAAGTCATTTTCTTTATTTAGCCAATTAAGTCACAAGTCCTTAAATTTGCGACTCAAGTAGACTAGGGCAGACACAGTGCACTTGTTTGTACTCGGAGCGTCCCCCCCCTGCTTACTTCAAGAGTGTGACAATTACAGTCGCTCCTTCCTCTACTTGATACGCATTAAGGGTAAATTTGGGATTTCTGCTAATAAATGATTGGATATATGCTGCCTATCTACACAGTAGAGTAATACAATGTATGCATACAGTGTGAACTCCGCAAGTGCACATGCGGTAAATTCCCAATCACTAATATGTGGACGCGCGATCTGCGCGCCTCGTCTCTCTCTACACGTGCGTTTCTGCAGGCGGTTCACTGGATAAGCGTGCTTTGGTGAAATTTTCTGATGTTGAGAGTGTTAGAGCGCGTGACGGCGCTTGAAAGTGTGTTGAAACACAATATTGAGGACCAATCTGCAATCATTGATGGACCCGTGTGGCGGTAATATACTGCATCTGTGCCTGCGCGTGATGTAATAAAACTGCAGCTAGTTAATAAAGGTTTTTTTTTTTTTTAAATCAATTTTATACAATCCGCCTTCTTTTAGCAAGTGCACTTGCGCATAAACAATTTTCAAGGTCAACACTTTGTTCCATTCAGTTGTGGATGCTGCTGATTCACCGAGACCGCCGCGGCTCAGCAAAGAGACATGCGTGTGTGTGTGTGTTTTCCTTTGAAAAAGTTTCCCCAGAAATACCTCGCTATTTAATGAATTCTTCCTTACAAATTGTATTATCAGCATAACAATCGAGTAAATGTGTAAAAGGTATGGCAAAATTGTAAAAATTGTTAAAATTGTAACAAATGATCAAGTTTAGTTATTCTTATTTCTTTATTGCAAAACGCTAAAACTGGCAACGTTTTGGGTCAAACCTCTCATTTTAACCCATATCATGGTGTGTGATGCTTAACTATGAGTTTCTAATGGTGTTTGTATTTGCACTGTTCTAAACATTAATATTTTATGTGCAACAACAGCATGCTGTCTCAGTGGCCTTACACATGATTTTAAATCTATTTTTTCAAACTTTATGATTTAAATGGGGATGATTGTACTGAGAATAACTAAACTTTTCTTCAACTGAATACTGTTTCAGTGATGTTTTGATGTATTTTAAAGAGTTGACAGTCAAAATTAAAACTGCTGGATGAAAGATATTCTTCATTCTTTATGACAAACAAGATAATGTGAATTACAGAATGTACAACGTTTTTAAAATGTATAAATTGCGGTGTACAGCGTTTATTATGAGGGGGTAGAATCCACAGCTCAGTACTCACTACTCAATACTCATGAGTACTTTTAAATAGGCTACTCTTTTACTCTTACTCAAGTAGTTTTTTGGACAAGTACTTTTACTCTACTCACACTACATTTTTTGGAAGGTAATGGTACTTTTACTTGAGTATATTTTTTCAGTACTCTTTCCACCACTGCTTGTGAGGGCCAGATGTCCTCACTTATATTATGAAATACTTTTACAACCAAGCAGTTTAAAAAGGCTTATAGATCGGCCAAAACATATTTTACTTGAATCTAGTGTTTTGCAGATGTTTCTGTGAGGAGTAGGTTTAGGGGAAGGGGTTGCCTTAAAATTGATACAATTAGATTGAAGACATTTTAAGGACCTGCAGGATCCATTTTTTAAGATGATTGATTTTGGTAGCCCAACTGGCCGACATGATAGCCCCAGGACTTTGGACTACTGATTCTGCGAGACATGCAAAATGTCCCCACATGGATAGAAATACCAGTAAACTTTGACCTTGTGGAGAATTTAGTTTTGGTCCCCGTGAGGAAGCAAGCTTAAAAATCTTACAGAATTATTTTTTTTGAAAATCTAAAATTGCAGAAAGCTTTGTGTGAGGGCTAGGTTTTGGGGTAGGGTTAGGGTAAATCCGGGCCCACACTGCAGGAGTTTTAAAAATGAAAACCGATTAGATCTTCCCCGTTAGATCTTCTCTTTGTCTGTTTGGTTGTGGTCTGTTTTCGAAACGTTATATAGGGAGTCATGTTGTTGCCAACTTTCCACATGCTGTTCCTCCATCTTCACTGTCCAATGGACTTGTACGGCAGCTTGTTTTGCAGCTGCACATTGACTATTGTGAAAGTACTGATGTAAGCATCCTGATTTAAAATCCTAGATATCAAACATGTTTGATATTATCTGTGCAGCGCGATGTGTCTGCAAGCAGATCGGGAGGTATAAGATTTGATCTGTGAACACCTAACATTACCAGATAGTCTCTGCCGAACATCGGAACTGATCAAGATCCTGGATAAGATTTTCTCAGATTGTCAGGAGGGATAAATCGGCCTAAAACTCATGTAGTCTGAGCCCGTTTATATAGGGTGACGAAACGTCCTCTTTTTCCCAGACACATCTTGGCCAGGATTTCTATATTGGCTAAAATATCCAATCGTTGTATTACATCAAAGTACCGTGAGAGCTCTAAAGAGTAGATGCTCCTTATGCTTTCGGATCGCTCTCGCGGTACTTTGATGTCAAACACTGATCGGTCTGCACAGAGCTGCTTCAAGACAAACACACTTAATATGTTCGTGTATTTGCATCACTTTGACCGTTCTCTGTAGATCCCACCTTCTCACATGCCACAATTGGGTCAAAAAAAAAATTGAAAAAAAAAAAAAAAATAAAAAAAAAGATTTTTAGCAATGTCTGCATGTTATTGGTCAAACTCCTTTTAGGCAATATAGAAATCCTGGCCAGGACATGTCTGTCAAAAAGAGGATATATGGTCACCCTAATTTATACAGTGTAAACACTATTACGCCTATGGAATGTCCCCATAAAACATGGAAACATGATGTGTGTGTGTGTGTGATAGAAACAATGCATATTTGCACCAATAAACAATATTTACTTTTTTAGGGCAGTATACATGAAAACCCCATAACACTTGTATTCAGTATAATGTCTGTGTTTTTCAGGTTTCTCCGTTTTACACATGGTGTTGATTCTCTGTGTTTCTGCGTCTGGATCTGCACTTCTGCTCTGCTGCCTGATCTACTGCAGATCACAAAATGGTACAACTATTCTTATTTGCTGTAGTTCATTTGGAACTTGAAGATTGAGAGGAAATAGAGAAGAGTGCAAGTAGGGCTGGATGATAATTCGATAACGGTAATTATCGCGATATTATTTTCCTCGATGAAACGATTTGAAGAGTTCGATAAATGTTCTATATAATGTTTATGCTCCAAAAGCCGAACGAAACAGTGCGACTCATTTGAATTGCGCCACACGGACCGTTTATCCGCTCGGATCAAAGTTCAAACTGCCACGCGGCGCGAGCTTACTAGAGCAGATGTGTTTACTCGGTCACGTGAGCATTAAGCAGCACTGTGAGATCCAGTGTGAAGCGCTTGAATTCAGCGATGAACACAAATGACTCGGTGAGTTAAACTAGTTTAAAGCCAAACGGTAGAAACACTGGGCGCAACGATACAGTCAGGAAGCTTTTCAATCTACAAATCGCCATCATTTACCATGGACTTACTGTAGTAACACTCACTGCACCATGGTATTGTGGCAGAAATTTGGGATATTCACAATGAATTTTATTAAAGGAGTAATGGTATATAATTGTATTTGTGATTAAGCTATAGCATGTGTGCATTTATACCGAATGTTTTTAGACTACTGTTTTTCATACAAATAGGCTACCTAAAAACCATATAGTTGTGTTTTTACCTCGGTATTGAGGTGCTATATGTGTGGTTTTAACTGTGGTTATCATGATCTAATTGTTTGCTACTATGGAAGACCAATGCTTAATAATAAAAAAAAAACGGTCAGAATAAATTTAACCATATAAATCTGAGGTTGCTACAATTTTTACAGATTTTACTGATTTTGATAATGAACAGAAATTTACCTCTGCATCCTAAGCTACTATCAAATGTGCATTTCTAAGAGACAAAAAGTGATATTATTATTATTAATATTATCAGGCAACGGAAACCTGTTTCTTGATTTGAAACAATAACACTCATTAGAGCATGCAGAAACTAAGAAATTTATTTTTCTATTTAAATATTTATTTTGTCAAGGAAAATTAATGGTCTGGTTTCTACAACTTTCACTTTGAAGCAAAAATCTGGCTTTAAACTTGAAAGAAATAAAGATTTGACATTTATCGTGATAATTATCGATATCAACTGATATGAAAAAAATTATCGTGATAATTGTTTTGGCAATATCTCCCAGCCATAAGTGCAAGCAATATGTGTTTACAATGGTAGAATAGCCTTCAATGGTTCAGTGAGGCTTTTATCCAAAAGAGCCAGACTTTCACATGATCAAAATGATGCAACAATAACAGACCAACACGCAATAACCTTGATTTTACGCAAGACTTTATTTAAAGATTGAACAACTAAATTGAATACTCATTTAAATATTTGAAACAACAATCACAGAGAAAGGTTTCAAACCAAATGAGTGGAAAATGGTAAAATTATAAAATCTAATGTCAGATTTGAAGAACATTGAGTTCTTGGTCTGAAAGGTGCTGAAGAGAACTGATTCTTCTATATAATCATAAAATCAAAACCGTAACATTGTGCTAAAGAATATCTTATTAACTTACTACTAAACGCATTAACTCTTTTAAAATTATCTTTCAAAACACTGGTGGCACAAATATTGGAAAACCCAGAAATTAGTTCATCCCTTAATCTAACTCATAGGGCCCTATCATACACCCGGCGCAATACGGCACAAGTGTTTTTGCTAGTTTCAGCCAGATGCAGTAATCATTTTCATGTCCTGCGCCACGTTGTTTAAATAGCAAATGCATTTGCGCCCATTTGTGCACCCATGGGCGTGCTGGTCTAAAAACGAGGTGTGTTCAGGCGCATTACTGACGCGTTGCTATTTTGAGGCAACTGAAATAGACTGCGCCATTGACCAACTAAAACCTGGTCTAAAGTCAATGGCACAGTAGTTTTTTTTGTTATTTAAAGGGTGCGTTAGTAATATGTGTTTATAGGCTGGTCCACAGTGCCCGTACACTCTGCTTATTACACACACAGGGAGCCAGCATCACCCAACAATGCCAAATATTAAAAATCAAAGGATTACAATGTAAAAGATTATTATTGTGTAGGCTACATAAATATAAAAATGCCTACATGTCATAATGTATAGTCATTCCATGTATCAGAATTAGGCTACCTATTTGTTCGCGCACGAGCAGCTCCGTTTCCTCTCTGGAGACGCGTTCTGTCTTTGCGCTTGCAAATTCTGTCGTGTAAATAGCAAATCCGCCATGGTGGGAGCACAACTGGCTCTTAAAGGGAATGGGAGATGAGAATCTGATTGGTTTATTGCATGTTATGCCTAAAACACACCCATTACTCATTAAGATAATAGGGACAACCCTTTTAGACCATGCGCCGGGCGCGTCGACCGTTTTTCCCGTCATTAAACTAGCAGAAGTGGATTTGGACACACCCTAATCACACTCGCGCCTTGCGCTTTAGACCTTGCGCTTAGATCATTAAAATAGGGCCCATAACCTGACAAATGAGACTTTTCTAGCAGATGAGTTGGATGAAAAAAGGGCATGTAAAGTGTGCCGTTATGGACAGGCCTCTCCTGGTCATGGTGCTAACACACCACTCTTGCATGACTTAAAAAATATCAATACAGTTAAGCAACATTATTGCACAATAATTAATATTAATGAGCTAAACCCTACTGAATCTATGCAGTGCTTTCCCACCCTCATTTGAGCGGTAGTTAATCCTCAGCACCTACGACAAAATCCCAGCAGACAAAGTTCCAAGCCCCCCCCCCCCCCCCCGTCATTCAGGAAATGAATTAAATACTTGATCGTTTGCATGGCTGATAATAAGAAAAATGAGCAGAACATGCTGCTTAGCACAGTAGGCAAAAAACTAAATAGCCCATATCAAATAAGCAAAAGTTACTTTTACAGCTGAATCAAGCAGAGAATGAATTAAAGGGATAGTTCACCCCAAAATTAAATTTCAGAGGAAAAATGTATTGCATAGAGTTTGCTCTTCCTAAGCGCAGTAACTTAGTTCAAGTTAAGTTTCAAATTTATTTCTAAAGCACTGAATAAAACAACAAATTTGACCATAGTGCTGTACAAACAATAAAACAATTAGGAAAGGAAAACATAAAAAAAAAACATAAATACATATCTAATTTAAAAAATATACAAAGAGAAACCTTAAAAGAACAGTCTAAATATATCTTAAGTAGGGACAAAAAACACATATGGCACTAGCAACCTTCACATTTATCTTTGATAGAACAATATCATATATATAAAAGAAAATATAAAAATAAAAAATGTTTTCAGATGGCTTTTAAACTCACCAAGCATGGGTACGTCCCTAATATATAGCGGCAATCTGTTCCATAGTTTAGGGGTGGCGACCGCAAAAGCCTCTCTAGATTTCATCTTAGACCGAGGAACAACTTCAAGTTTCTGTGATTGCGATCGTAAAGATCTCGTTTGCTTTTGTTCCTGAATTAGATCCGCAATATACGATGGAGCTATACAATGTAGAGATTTAGATACAAATAATAGGATTTTAAAATGAATCCTAAAATAAAACGGCCATCAATTCAATGATCTTAACACCGGGGTGATGTGATCTAATTTCCAGTGGTGTAGCGGCTGGACCAATCAAACACACAATATATATTTTGTTTTTATATTGAACAAATACTCTGTAAACCCCCTCAGTTAACAAGCCATACGAGGACACATGGACCCTTCCCCCCGGAATGCGTAACACCCCTGGAAGGCGAACTTGCCCCTTTGTTGCATGGCAACCAACGTTGATATCACTGGGTTTATTGGCCAAAAGTATCTAAAGCAGGGAAAATCCCTGCATGTCCCAGCACAAATGCACAGTAGAAATTGACTTTTCTCTAATTAATTCATAGGAAAACCGTTCTTTGAATGAACACACATATTCTTCAGGCCATTGTGTATATTATTGCTGTTTTGTATTAATCTGTTGTATTATAGTCTATTTTTATTCATGCTTACGATAAAACACTCATTAATATAACCTTACATATAGCTTGTTTATTATCTATGAATTCGCCTTCTGATGATTTAAACAAGAATGTATATTATTTGTTGTTACGTAGGCAATATATTAGTGCCCTGATAACCTTTAGTATTTTCAATCAAAGTTCCAGATACTAAAGTACCATGTTTCCAAACAAAGAGTCATAAACTCCACAGGATCTCAAAACCCCACTTGGGATTCCGGCTTTTCTCATAGGATAAGCCCATCTTGAGAGGCAGGGATCTTCTCTGACCTTAAAAGCTGACACACCATGTGACCCCCCCAGTCGGTGGTTCAGTCAGATGCAGATAAAGATGTGAGCACGCTTCATGATACCAAGCATTTGTGCAGGGCCTTTCTTTCGGCCTCGACCTTTCCATTTCATCAAGATTCTCTGACTCAAAACAGGTTCTTTTTCATCAACCAACTTCAGCAAAGATCTTGGGGCTTAACATTGCATCATGAATCTATTTTCAGACAGACGAGACTGGCAAGTATCAAACTTAGTCTTATTAAATGATACATTTAGGTATCATTTGCACCTTTTTACATAGGTGTGTTTGAACTAAGAATCTGATTTTTCCCTCAGGTGTAGATCTGCTGAATTTGCAAATGGTTCCATAAATTTCATTCTTTATGTCTCTTTCTTTAGTGTTAAACTTTAACCCTTTCCTATACCAACTGTATGTGTTGTGTGTGTGTGTGTATGGTAAGACAGCTTAATGTGTTTTGTATTTTAGACTAGTTTAAGTGTTTATGTAGTTATAAAACCTTACTTGTATCACACTTGACGTGTTCATTGTTTGCTCATAACTGGAGTCCCTTAATCATGCATATTTATGCTACAGGCTTTGTGTAGAGTTGTATAGTAAGAAAGTTATTTCCCTTAACCGGGAATTTAACGTTCTTAGAATTGACAAGACGTTTGACCCTGAGTGGTCAGCTAAATATTTACAGTGGATCTAAAATATTAATAATTTATCATAATTAGTTATGGTTAATTATTTATATTTCCGGTCGTTGAGCTAAATTCGCTACGAGTGCCTGTGAGCATTCTTGCAGCCGCATTTTGGGCCATCTGCAATCTATTTAAAGTTTTATTTTGAGCACCATAATATAGAGAGTAGGGCTAACCTTTAGTCGACGAGAAGAGGCTTGGTCGACCAAAATTTTATCAGTCGCTTAGTCGCAGAAAAAAAAAAAAAAATCCACAGGCGAAGTCACGCAGTCCGTGACGGACAGATTGTTAACGGCTGGATTTTGTGGTAATACAGTACATCCAAACGCTCGCCTATAATTCATCGACCTCAAATATGGCTTATATTTTGAAATATGTAAGTGTTAGCAACTTTACATGGATGCTCAATCTAATGTTAACCAAGAGAAATGTGCACTATTCAAGCGTCTGTGTGGAGTGTGAAAGCTGAACGTAGCGCTCACTGCAGGACAGATGGAGGCGCCGGTGCAGTCACTTGCTCTTAAAATACTCTGTCATTTTGGTCATACAGAAAAGAGTAATACATGTTTCTAATCTGTAAAGCCTCTACGTTTATTTGTGTACACTCACAATAACAAAAAAACATTGTGCTTTTGTAAAATAAAAAATACAAACAGGGTGTGCTTTCTGCCGTCTCAGTCTCTGTGAACTTGAGCGCGAAACTCCGTGTATACTTCCCTTACAGACATGAAAAAATATATCTATAGAGAGTGAAATGTCTACCTTCAATGAACCAATTCAAATGGAAAACAAATATTTTCAGATTATGTAATCCTTATGAAACTGGCATGCAGGCGCATCCACTGCAGAGATGACGAGTCAGTGTCGCCGACTTCATCTCTTAAGCCGAAAACAGAAAACACTAGTTTAACAATAGGTTATTAAAATGTTAATGCAGTGTACTTGCTTGTTTTTCCCTAACACATTCATAATTATATTTGCCGGTGTGCTGTAGCAAGCTTTATGCATGCGCTTGAGCGCTTATTAGGCTATGTATGCAATTAAAGTCTCATTAGCATGATTTATATACATGTGCTCGTAGTCGACTACTGCTTAAAATGAAATGACTTACTAATTCACCAAAATCTTTAGTCAGGGCAGCCCTAGACATAACAGTACATCCTTCTAGTTGCAAATTGTATTCTAAGAGGTTCTGTTTGCAGGTTTTTGGTCCAATAAGTAATACCTCATTCTTGTCTGAATTTAATAGAAGAAAATTACTGGTCATCCATTGTTTTATATCTTTAACACATTCTGTCAACTTGGATAGTTTAGAAATTTCATCTGGTCTTGATTAAATATATAACTGAGTATCATCGGCATAGCAGTGGAAACTAATTCCATGTTTTCTAATAATGTTCCAAGTGGCAGCATGCCTGGGGTCTAGCTGAAAAAAATAACCGACCTCCTCGCGGCCTAACACGGATCCTTGTGGCACCCCATAATTTTCTGATGTTAACTTGGATTTTTCACCATTTAAGTAGACAAAATGGTAACAGTCTGCTAAGTACAATCTAAACCACCGTGTCCCTAAATACCAGTGTAATTTTGTAGTCAGCCTAAGAGTATGTCATGGTCTATAGTGTCGAATGCAGCACTAAGATCAAGTAAAACTAGTATTGAGACACATCCTTGGTCAGAAGCTATAAGTAAGTCATTTGTTATTTTAACGAGTGCAGTTTCTGTGCTATGATGAGGCCTGAAACCATACAATGATGGCCAAACGTATTGGTAGTGACATAAATTTTGTGTTTTGCAAAGTTTGCTGCTTAAGCTTTTGTGGTGTTGATTCACATTGTTTCTATATTATTGTGCAGATATCAGATGCATTTTAAATAATAATAAAAAGCTTAATTGGCAAAAAAATTAAAGTGAAAGTGAAAACTTTATCACAAAAACCCAAATTTCGCTTTTTTTTTTTTATCTGGCACAAAATTACCAGCTAACATTATTTTAATAATTATATCATCAGCAAATAGGAAACCATGGATGAGTGCTAGTCAGGTGAAATCACTCTCTTTCTGATTGGATTATAAGAGCAGAGTGATTGCTAAGGAGGGAAGAAGTGCTTCCAGTTATTGTGTTTTTGTGTTAGCGATGGTTACCTCCAAAGAAACACGTGCAGCCATCATCTCTTTGCATCAAAATGGCCACACATGCAAGGACATTACTGCAAAGAAATCACACCTGAAATACCGGATCATCAAGAACTTGAAGGAGAGAGGTTGAACTGCAGTGAAGAAGTCTTCAGGACGTCCCAGAGTGTCCAGCAAGCACCAGGACCATCTCCTCCTGAGGAGTCAGCTACAGAACAGGACCGTCTCCTCCTGAGGAGTCAGCTACAGAATCGTGTCTCCAGCAGTGCAGAGCTTGCTCAGGAATGGCAGCAGGTTGGTGTGAGAGCATCTGCACGCACAGTGAGGCCAAGATTTTTGGACAACGGCCTGGTGTCAAGAAGAGAAGCAAAGAAGCCACTTCTCTCCACGAAAAACGTCAAGGACAGACTGAAATTCTGCAGGAAGTACAAGGATTGGATGGCAGAAGACTGGTGCAAAGTTGTTTTCTTTGATGAAGCTCCCTTCCGACTGTTTGGGACATCTGGAAAATCGATTGTTCGGAGAAGAAAAGGTGAACGCTACCATGAGTCCTGTGTTGTGCCAACAGTGAAGCATCCTGAGACCATCCATGTGTGGGGTTGCTTTTCAACCAAGGGAGTGGGCTCTCTCATAATTCTGCCCAAAACACTGCCAGGAATAAAGAATGGTATCAAAACGTCCTGCAAGAGC
The DNA here is from genome assembly GCA_018155175.1 of Sinocyclocheilus anophthalmus. Classification (NCBI taxonomy): domain Eukaryota; kingdom Metazoa; phylum Chordata; class Actinopteri; order Cypriniformes; family Cyprinidae; genus Sinocyclocheilus; species Sinocyclocheilus anophthalmus. The sequence goes on from JADLZN010000922.1 coordinate 17,122, forward strand.
GACTTCTTCCAATGATCCATGAGCAATTTGGTGATGATCCGTGCATTTTCCAGCATGATGGAGCACCGTGTCACAAAGCAAGAGTGATGAAGAAGTGGCTCGAAGATCATTACATTGAGATTTTGGATCCGTGGCCAGGCAACTCCCCGGATCTCAATCCCATAGAGAACCTGTGGTCAGTCCTCAAAAGGCGAGTGGACAAGCAGAAGCCCACAGATTGTGATCAACTCTGAGAACTAATAAGGCAAGAATGGATCACCATCAGTCAGGATTTGGCCCAGAAGCTGATATCCAGCATGCCAGAGTTTATGAAGAACAAGAGTCAACACTGTAAATTCTGAAACCACAGACAACTCTATTATTTGTATTTCCATCACATAAAAAGGTCTAAATCCTTAGCCTCTGGCTGTGTTGTCTCTTCAACTGCACCTTTACTTCATTTTCTCTGATTATCACTTCCTCTCCTTTGTGTTTATGTGTGTGGACTTTTTTTCTATTTTTCTTGTGCTTGTCACTTCTGCACCAGCAGATCTACTGTTATGAACAGAACTCATTTTAATTTTCAGAGTATTAGGACAGCGTGTTATTGCTGTTGTTATTTAGGTTAAAATGACTTAATTACCCAAGATGAACAAACGTATATTTCATACACATTCATACAAAATATATTTCAACAAATTTTCTGAAGTGCATAAATGTCAAAATTAGTAGTCTATAGATCTTATAGAAAAATAATTCTAAATATGTTATTGCATTATGATATTTTTATGATCAAGCTCTAGCTCCTCCCTACCTGAACTAGCCGATAATTCAATGTGAATATGTCTGCTAAATGTATTAACGCAACTTCACAGTAGATAATAATGATGTCCTGTAGCAGACAGTATTGTGAATTAGAGAGTAATCGGGTGCTACTTACTAGCAGTTTGATACTTAACTGAGTTACAAAGACTAAACTACAGCAGTCTATTCACAAATGAACACGAGATGCACTTTTTAGGCCGCTTCCTCTCCTTCCTCCGTATGATTTATTATCGATTTATTATCGAATGAAAAAATCAGAAATGATCACTTTGGTACATATTGTGTTTGGTACGCTTTGTTGCATTCCTCATTTGTAAGCTGCTTTGGATAAGAGAGTCTACTAAATGAATAAATGTAATATAAATTATATGACATATTTCATTCAAACTTAATTTGCTCATTTAATTAAACTTAAGTTATTTTCTATGTTTTCTCTCTAGATTCATTCCTCCGTCTTCATCTGCTTCTAGTCGTCTGTCCAAATATGATCATGTTCTTTGCTTTTGTCTTCTGGGGTGTTTCTGAAGGTCAGTGTTTCTAATAATTACAGTATATTAATTAATCTGAAAATCACACCATACCTGCTCATGTGACTCTTAATGGATCAGTTCTCTTTTATAAACAGTGTCATATTTTAAAGTCTTACCAGCAGTGACTGAAGCAGCATGTGTTTGATGGGAGTTTTATATAATGTCCTGTAATGATGACAGTCACACTCCTGAGCTCTTACAGTCATATGTTTGCTAATGCAGCGGCAAGAATAAGTTTGTGAATATATTTCTGCATTGAATACTCTTAAAATGTGGTCTGATCCTTATCTAAGTCACGGTTATAGACAAACACCATCTGACCGGACTAATAACACAGAATCAACTGTACTTGTCAGAATATTATTGAAGACACTGAGTAATAACTCATAGGGCAGGCTGTTATAGGTAAGACACTCTCTCTATTACAGCTTCTCCAAAAGCTAATTGGAGTCAAAGGAGGAGATGAGATTGAAAATGTGGGTTACAAAGATACTGTTCCCTTTAAATAAAGGTACAAAAGCCTGGTTACATCAAATCTGTTCTTCACAAGAAAGATTTGTTAGTGTGAGCCATGCTTCAATCTTACAACACATTACAGAGATGCACAGAGCTGTAAAAGGCTACAAGAGCATCGCTAAAGACCTGAGTGTTCACATCAGTCCTGGGTGAGGTATCCTGTCTACAAATGTAGAAATGCTGGGCTGTTTTTACTCTCCCTCGCAGCGGGTATCCAGCAAAGATCACAACAGGCATTTCTGAACGAGGTGACGGGGAACCCCAGAATAACAGCTAGAGACCTCCAGAAAACTCTCAGACTGTGAAAGTCTCTGTTCATGTGTCCAAAATCTGAAACACACTGAGCAAGAATGCTGTTCACAACGCAAAGGAAACCACTGCTGTCTAAATAAATAAATATTGAAGCATGTCTCGTTTGCTCCATAACTCTTGTGAGAACGTGTTCTGTTCACAGCTGAGACATAGGTTGAACTTTCTGGCAAACATGAACAACACTATACAGTATTCTGGAAGAAAAAGGGCACTGCACACCAACACACAAACCTCTACTCTACAACACACAAACCTCTACTCAACTGTGAATCATGTGAAAGGAGCATCATGGTTTAGTGCTGTTTGGCCGCCTCTGGCCTGAAGAACAATGAGTTCAAAAGAGCATCAAGACATTTTACAGGAGAATGTCAGGACACCAGTTCATGACTTCAAGCTGTTTTTGGTGAGCCAACAAGACAGTGACCACAAGCACAGAAGTAAATCCACTAAAGAATGGTGGAAAAAGAAGAAAGTGCACGAGTTCTGACCTTAAGCCAATTACTGTAAGATACTGTGGCATAAGCTAAAGAGGGCTGTACTATCAAGACACCCAGAAATACTGATTAACTGAAACAGATGCATTGGGAGAGATGCTCCAACATGGGTTTTATAAGCAGCTACAGGAAACGTTTGCTGAAGGAGGATCTACAAGATACTAAACTCAAGGGGTCACTTACTTTCTCCACCCTGAACTGTGAATGATTGCTCAATGTATTCAGTGAAATGTGAAAAGTACTCCATTGTTTGTGTTGTTAGTTTAGTCAGATGGTGTTTGTTAAACTGCGATCAGACCACATTAATCAATGCAGAAATTTCAAAGAGTTCACAAACTTATGTATATCAATGTGTCAGTGAATATCAATGACTTCTCATGATTAATATCTGGGTTTGTTACAGGATCTGTGAATGAGTCGGTTTGTTGTTGTGCTCTTTATTTTCTGAGGCCTCTCCTGTTGCTCTGGGCGGCTCCGTATATTAATACGTTTGCAGGTATGATTCATTTGATCAGTTTATCAGTGGAGATGAGAGAATTAATCATAATACCCAGATGTTTGGACTTTATATAATCTTTGTGTGAGGGATTTAACTAAACATGAAATAGTGTTCAGTGTTTTAGTGTCATTTGTGTTTCTTGTGTTGGTTGTTTATGATATTGTGATTGTAATTATTGTCTTTTCTGTGTTACAGAAAATATTAAAACATGGATTGTGAAATACAGTTATGTTGCAGAATATGCTGTTCTCTCACTTGTTGTTTATTCAGGTAAACAAATACAAATGACAATCAACTTTAATTATCAGAAAAAAACATTAAAATGCACATTAAAAGTTGAGAAAAATGGTGCCAATCTAAAACAACAGTATGGCATAAATCATCACACATGCAGAAACATGAAGCATGATAGATGACAGGATGAGTGTTATTATGACAGATCCTACATGTGTTACAGGACTGAATCACGCGTCATGATCTTATTAATACACCCTGATCTACAGCGGATTATGAACACAATCTGCAGTAAATGTTACACGGATATATGGTGCTACGTTCACTTTAACTCACCTGAGTTTAAAACTGAAATTATAGACAAATGATTCCTCAGCATGAATCTGTTTGTAAGCTGCAGCTTGATTGATGATAACGACAGCACATCTGGTTTCTGGTTGAGCTACGAGCCGTCTCTAGATGCATGTAGACACACACACATACTGTGTATTAAAGCATTAAACACTTTAGACTCAGCAGAGCATTCATCCAGACATGAGGAGATACATTCACACACCACAATCTCTCAAACACACTCGAGCGTAACTTCATATTTACTCCATATGATTGTGTACTTGTCAGTATTAGAAACACTGAAGCTCAGATTGTAACAGAAAGACTGTCGGTGCAAATCATAGTAAAGCAAGATGATTTACATAAAAACAGTGAAATGATAAGAGTGTGTTGTATTCTTCTGTCATGTACAGTATTTAATGTGATAATTTTTTGTTTTTTTTTGTTTTTTTTTTATTATTTTTTTTTTTCCAGCTCGTTTCGCAAGTGCTTGGGGAAGGTTTCTAAATTATGCTGTATTTAATAAAGTCGTCATAATAGTGCTGTTTGCAATAGTGTTTGTGTGCTGCCTCTGCAGAATCATTTACGGTAAGTATTTCTGTGTGATTCATTCCCAAAAGTGCCCAGAGAATCACTGAAACTGAGTCTGATTCACACTGATCTGAGCGCCCGTCATCACTTTAGTCTAATAATTAAAACACAAACATACTTTATTCTTCAGATCTGATATTGCACTTCAGAGTATTAGTAGAAATAGTATATATCGATGTTTTTATTAAATATAATACTGTATAGTTTTTATTAGAAAAATGAAGAACCTTTTTTGAAGGTTACTGAATAACTTCATCATATTTATTGATATGTTTATTTGTATAAAAACTCTCACAGTCACACTGATTCATTCAGTTCATCTGCTTCTGTTTTTGTTGTTGTTAATTGTGTCATGATAAACTGCCATTATAATGATTCAAAACTGAATCAAATCAGATCTTAATTATCAAAAATGTTTCTTACAGTTTTAGTTACAGAGGTTGGACAGAAACGTGGACGGATAATAGAAATCTTTGGCCTTGTGGCTGATATGACCTTTGAAATTCTGCCTACTTTACAATTCATCCTCCTGTTCTACACGTTTGGATCTGCCAGAGGAGGTGAGTTCATATTCATATTCATATTCATAATCATCTGAGCTCATCTGTGTTCATTTTACTCAGGGTTCAGATCAACATGCTTTAATAATGAACATTCTTCATTACTTTAATGTCACTTTAAAACACTCATTATGGACCGAGACTGATGTTCATTTATGATTTACTGTATTTACTGTACTGTATATGATTTACTGTAATCTGCTGTGAACCTGCTGATGAATTATAATATCCAGCATTAATATAACTCCTCTCCTGTTTTCAGGATTCATCATCATTATCATTTTACCAGTGTTACTCATGATGACAGATGACAGATGAGAGATGGTTTATTAGATGCTATGATAGACTGAACTGTAAGTATCTGCTGAATTGTGATCTGATCTCTGTTTAACTGCATCCGTGTCTCTGTTATATTGATCATCAGTGTTTGCAGAAACACATTACAGTAATATGATGACATACAGAAACAAAGTGATGTAACCTGTTTTATATTAGATTCCTGAAATCAGATTACAGTTACTGAATCATGTGACTTTAGTACTTGTTTTACACATCTGAATATATTTCTAAGACAGTAATATTTATTTTACATGGGATGCATTTACTTGTATTTATTTGTAAGCTGCAGTCGTGTTTACAGATTATAATCACAGCACATCTGGTTTCTAGTTTAGTTCATTTCTCTAGCTGTGTTTCACATTCTCGCCAGCACAGCCGTGTGCATGGGGCCCAGACAGTTTAGTCCTCAGTTTCCATGAGGGCCCCACATGGGTTTTCTAGACGAGTTGTGCACACTACAGAGTGTTAGAAGCAACACTGAATCAGTGATAATTAAGTGATTAAAAGCTGATGATAACAAGCAGAATCACTGAACATGAACAGAAACACAATAACTACAACATAAAGCCCTAATGAAATAAACTGAAGATAAAAGACATTAGAGGACAGATCTACTAACAGCTTTCACCAACTTCTAACTGGTATATCGTGACAACCTAATCGGTACAACACTAATGCAACCGTCTGACCTTATTGAATATGTATTTGTAGGAGTTTCTCTTTCAGATGCAAACTAATGTTAGGAGAGTATTTTAATAAATTATGCCATTTTGCGCCTGTGTTGTTAGTAGATAACCTGCACATTATGACCATCGGTCTGCTTGTTTGAGACGCTACACTAATTTGCGCTGCTCTTGTGTTGTGTTGGTCATTATTAACATGATCTGCTGCGTCTGTGTTCATTTCTGAGCATAATGTCAGTAGACTTTTCACTCCCATCAGGACTTGTATGGGATTGTGCTCTCACACTAATCAGTGATTCTGGCCCTGAATCTCTCGAGATCTCAGCAGAAGATCATTAACCCCTTAACTGTCACCGTCCCACCTGTGGCGCTCTTTTTGTTGTTGTCCTTTTTCTCTATTAAATCTTTTAGTAATCATCATAAATCATATATCATTTGAAAGCTTAGAAGCCCAAGATTCCTCCTGTGGAAACATTTTGAAATCGGACATTGTGTTATCATGGAAATGGTACTTTAAAATCTTTTGGCGGTCTCCTCCCCCTTAGTGGGCGGAGTCAAGTGTCATATTACAAAATGCATTTCGGTCTTTTAGAATCAAACCTTTTTATAATCTTGACAAGAAACATATCATTGGAAAGGTCTGAGTCTCAGGATGAGACAGAAGTAATATTGAGAGAGAAATCTAGACATTTGTGACAGAAAAATGCATTAAATAAATTCAATAGAGTTTGGATGGCACCCAGTGGCTGTTTGTGGTATGATGCCCTAAATAAAATCTCACAGGAACCAAAATTTTTTTGATATCAACTTCAAATTTGGAACATAACTTATTTAGACACAAGGCTTTAATTTTATACCAATTTTAGAGTAAAACCTGATATGTAAAATATTTATTATAAATAAAATACAATTAATATAGTGCATTTTATTTACAGTAAATGTAAACTTCTATAACTTTTTGATACTTTAATTTTTTGAAAAAATTCCACTTTTGCGATAATCTGCTGAGTGTCTTCTGCTGAGTGGTCTGTATTCCAAAGTGTTCATCAATTACAGCAATTTAAGTTTGGATAGTGCACCTTCATGCCTATTTAAAAAAATGGGGGGTGACAGTTAAGGGGTTTTAAACAACAAAACGCATAACATCTTCACTTCTACTAACCATTCTGACTTTATTTCTTCATACAGTGACAACAGTTTTTTATTGAACGTTAACTGAGTTAAATGTTAAATGAACATAATTTGTCACCATTTGGTGAATAGTGTTTGCTTTAGTTTCATTGTTAACATAATTTTTTCCTCTGGCTGCTATAACTGTCTTGATTATGGCAAGACATGGTGCTCTGCTGATGACGATAAAGATATAATCATCATATAATGGCCTGATTGACTGATCCCATTCAGAGCCTAATACCTGATGATGAAAGAAATTAAGTCAAACTGGTTTGTAAAAAGTGAAGCTGGTGCTGTTTTAATGTCTTCTTTTATTTGCAGTCGATTAATAAAGGCTGGCTGTATTTTGTAGTTGTTGTGTTTCTGGGGCCTCGTTTATAAAATGTTGCATAGGAACCGTCCTTCATTTGATCTGTTGAGATGATTTATCAAATGTGCATACGTGTGATTCAGAGAAATGAATGAACACACAACAAAACTGGCATACGCCCCTCTTCCAGATGTGAAATCTATAAATCACAAATGATCTTGAAATTGTGCACTGCTGAATGGTTTTAGACCTCCGCTTTACAAACACCCTCTAATTAATGTCATTAACACATAATAGAGCACCAGTCAACATCCAAATCCTTTACTTGAGAATTGCAATCGACAAGAATTGCTTATAATGCAGCACTTTTCCAGGTCAGACTGTTTTTATCAATCTGAACATTGGCTGGGATTTTAGCACCTCAAGAATCAAATCTGTGCATGTGCACTTTGCATGTATGAGTTTGGTCCCAGAGAGCCGCTGTGCTGCAGAGTTCTGAAG
>JADLZN010000922.1:30000-59105 GCA_018155175.1 Sinocyclocheilus anophthalmus
ATGGCAGATCTGAGATTCGTCGTCTTTCCTTCTGAATGCTTCTTTGTCATATTGATGCTGATTTCAGCAATCTTTGAATCCAGTGAGTATAAACCTGAATTGTTTCTGTTACAAACCATTACATTTACAGCTGAGCTCAAAAGTTTACATACACCCCGTATAATCTGAAAAATTTGATTTTTTGTCCAAACAATTATTTTAACCAAACTGAGGGAATCTACAAATGCATGTTCTTTTTGGAAACACTTTCCGCAGCACCAATGAGCGTTTGAACCTTCTTTAATAATTGTGTTTGAGTCCCTCAGTTCTCCTCAGTGTGAAAAGATTCCATTTTACATTTGTCATATTGAAGACACTTTTATCCAAAGTGAATTACAACATGAGGACATAGACAATCACACCAACCAAGAGCAATAATATGTAAATGCTGTGAACAATCTCAGTTAGCTTAACGCAGTACACAGAGCAAGGTTTTTTTTTTATATATTATAAATAAAAGAAAACAAGTAAATAGAATAGAAACATAATAGAGAACGTCAGTGTTAGAGGGTCTCTTTTTTATAATAAATAAAAAGAACGCAAGTAGATAGAATGGAAAAAGAATAGAGAATACTAGTGTTAGAGGCTCTATTTTTTAAATAAAAAAATTAAAACGATGAAAAGATAAAAAGATGCATCTCAGAATCATACAGTCACTGCTGGAAAGGGATCAAATATGCAAAAGATGCTGGAAAAACCGAAGAATCTGCAGGACCTGGAGGATTTTTCTGAAGAACAGCAGACAGTTTAACGGTTCAGGACAAGGGACTCATGAACAACTATCACTAAACAGAAAGACAGTTGTGGATCATCCAGGAAACGACACAGTATTAAGAACTTTTGAACGGGGTCATTTTTATAAATTCAACTATTATTTTTTCTTGTGACCTATATGTAAATGTCTTTTATGTGAAATATCTTATTCAGGTCAGTACTAAATAAAAATGAACATGCTTTTTGTATGGTCCCTCTTATTTTGGTGAAATAATGAACATTTTGCAGATTCTGTAAGCTGTATGCAAACTCTACATCACATGAGCTGGTCTTCATATGTTTTCACGTCACAATCATTTGTCTTTCTTCAGAACAAACACAATTAATGAAATAAATAATCAGTCTAGTAGTTTACCGCTGTGGTTAAAGTTCCTAAAGTCGGATTTGCTCACATATTTAACACAGATTGTGGTGTGTGTCTCTGTGAGTTAATTTGCTGTAAAGCTGGTTGACAGTGAGAGTGTGTTTAATGACTGAAAGACTCAGAACGCATCAGCTATAGGTGTAGCTGGACTCTATTTATCTCAGTCTCTATTAATCTAATATTATGTTGTCACAACACTTGCTGTAAACCCCCTATAGAGCCCCTTCAGACTGAAATCCTAGAGCAGCTCACAGTTAATAGAGATCAGCACTTGATAACATCACTACCTCACAAACACTAACCCAGCTCAGATTAGCACACGGCCTGTGAGACGTGGCCAAACATATAGAGCATATCCACTAACAAAGACAGCATTTAACACACATGAACAAGGACAAATGTAAAACATGCAAACGTAACACTGCATAGTATAGCAAATGTACATAGTGTGTTACTATTATATCTATTACTGTTACATCATTAGAGAAATGTCAAGATCTTTCCCTGTCAGGTCTTTAGGCAATTACATTTAAAGTTTTCAAGTGGAAGTGGGTTTAATTTTTTTTACAGTGTGTTGTACTTGAAACAATCAGAGTCACCATCAAAATAATTTCGATTCAAGCGGCTGCACTTATTAAAAGTCATGTTGAAGGTCTAAGTGAATGAGTAGTTCTTTGATTTAATTGGAACTGATAATGATCAGATTAAAACTGATCAACTAATATCTTTTCCCCCTATTTTCTGACCTCACAGAGATCGCAAGCTGTCTGGAGTCTTGTCAGGTTAGTATCATTTATAAAGCTGCACTGATTTGAGATTAAAACTGACCCGCAACATCAGGAGACTTTTTACTTCATGCTGCATAATTCTCAAAAAGTGTGAGGATGTTGCATGGATAATGTTTAAATGACATGTCTGGTCCTAAACACAGAGCAAAGTGAGATCTCAATGAGCGAAAAGATCACAGCGAAAGCAGAAAACAGCAGAAACGTGCGCTGATAAAAGATCACAGAAGAACCAGAGCACAGGAGAAGCACAAGAGATGAGATCTCTGAAGACTGGAGAGCAGGAGGAGCATCAGCCTGATTCAGCAGAATCACAAACATGATCCACAATCAGAGAAAACTGGCTCACATTCACCACACACAAGATATTAAAGTACAGTCGCAAAACTGCTTTGAAACAACAGACTGTAAAACATACCAAACAAACACAATACTGACACACTGTTTGTGCTTCAAAAACTTGTGCTTGACATTAAACTCAGTGTGATTGTTAATAATCATGGTTAATGTGAATGGTTTTGTAAATAGCTGTAAATATATGCAGGCTGTGTTTTCCTGCATCTTAACACTTGCACACTGTAAGAAAAGTTGGTAACACTTTACTTGAAGGGGTGTGCATAAGACTGACATGACACCTTCATAATCATGAAATGACACATATCATGATTATGAAGGTTTTTTTATGCATGTTTATTACAACTGTCATTAAGTGTCATTCGCTTTTTTATGTCATTTTTAATGCAAATATGACATTATTTGACCTAACCCTAACCTAACCTTACCCCTAACCATATAGCCAATAACAAAGACATCTCAAACAATGTTATCTTTGCATTAAAAAATGACATAACTGAGCGAATGACCCTTAATGACAGTTGTCATGTCAATGATTATTGAAGGTGTCATTCATGATTATGTAGGTGTCATGTCATGATTATGAAGTTGTCATGTCATGATTATGTAGGTGTCATGTCAGTCTTATGCACACCCCTTCAAGTAAAGTGTAACCGAAAAGTTCAACAGAGTAAATACATCAGAAACACAGATTGAATAGTTAAACCTCCAGACAGCAGATCCTTCGTTATGAAGCTACATTAATAAAGCATTATGATACACATATACTGTTATTTACATTCAGTTTAATTCAGGCGATTATCATCATGTTTGCAGCACTGGAGTTCAGAGGGTTTGTATTTCCACAATGTTTTGAATTATTAAATATTTCTCAAGTTCAGTGGCTGCTGATTGTCTCATATTATCAGTTCAACTGATTCATTTATAACTCGAAACCCTACCATAATCTCTAATGATGGTCTAAACATGTAGGATTTTGTCAGTGAATGATGCAGTCAGAGGTCATATGATGAGTTTTATGTGACGAACAGGTCAAAAGAAATAAAAATAAAATAATGAATATATTGTCTTTATGCTTAACTTCATCATACAGAAGGAATGATGGCTATGTGTGGAAAAGCATATTAACTTACTGCTTCACCTACTGTTAATGACTCTATATTATTATATTTTATTGTGTAACACTGTGCTTCGTTTCTTGTGAGGTAAATACATGTATATGATAAATGTTTTTAACATCTCTTGCTTGACTGCTGGAAGATAAGACATTTTTACACAAAACTGATTTTAAATGCAGTTAATAGTTGTATTATTTTCCATGACAGCTGTGTATGCTGACAGGAGAGAGGTATTTCTCTAGATGGCAGTATCACGTCTCACTTTGGTTCATGAACAACAGCTTGACTTTCTTACCTGTTGTTTGTGGCTGACAGCGAATCAAAAAGCACAGTCCAGCTGGAATAGCAGAACCAGCCTGCAGAAATAAACACAAAACAATATACGGAGCATAATCACGTTTTACAGCGGCAGAAATGTAAGGTGATACTGAAGCTTTACCATCCACAAAACAGCATGCAGATCATTTATCTGAAGATAATCAAAGAAATCAGCAGTTAAGCTGTTAGTTATCAGCAAGTGCTTCTCCATCACACCATCAGTCCTGTATTTCCTGAAAGCACTCCCAGGTAAACAAGAAATACACTCAAGTTGTACTAATATCGATGCACTTATAATATTTTTATTATTATACTATACTAAGTGCATAGTAAATGTGCTATTTTGGAACAACTTTAAGTATGTTAAGTGTTCTTTAAGATATGCTTACGATGAACTTTAAGCTAATTTCAATACATTATTAATATTATAATATATATATATTATATAAAAAAAAAAAAAAAAAAAAAAAAAATATACAGAATATAGTAAATGATGTCACGATTAACGTGAGCCGGTTGAAAATCGATTCAAATCGGTTGAGATGCTAAACGAATCGCGATTCAGTTAGGGGTAGGAGTTTATATTAATGTATGTCTGAGGGGAACTTACTGTCTTTCGATGGTATTTTTATTTTCCTCTTGCCTCTGTATAATGCATATCAGGGCTCCAGACTCTGTATAACGCACGTCAGGGCTCCAGACTCTGTATAACGCACGTCAGGGCTCCAGACTCTGTGTAACGCACGTCAGGGCTCCAGACTCTGTGTAACGCACGTCAGGGCTCCAGACTCTGTGTAACGCACGTCAGGGCTCCAGACTCTGTGTAACGCACGTCAGGGCTCCAGACTCTGTGTAACGCACGTCAGGGCTCCAGACTCTGTATAACGCACATCAGGGCTCCAGACTCTGTATAACGCACATCAGGGCTCCAGACTCTGTATAACGCACATCAGGGCTCCAGACTCTGTATAACGCACGTCAGGGCTCCAGACTCTGTGTAACGCACGTCAGGGCTCCAGACTCTGTGTAACGCACGTCAGGGCTCCAGACTCTGTATAACGCACGTCAGGGCTCCAGACTCTGTATAACGCACGTCAGGGCTCCAGACTCTGTGTAACGCACGTCAGGGCTCCAGACTCTGTATAACGCACGTCAGGGCTCCAGACTCTGTGTAACGCACGTCAGGGCTCCAGACTCTGTATAACGCACGTCAGGGCTCCAGACTCTGTGTAACGCACGTCAGGGCTCCAGACTCTGTGTAACGCACGTCAGGGCTCCAGACTCTGTGTAACGCACGTCAGGGCTCCAGACTCTGTGTAACGCACGTCAGGGCTCCAGACTCTGTGTAACGCACGTCAGGGCTCCAGACTCTGTGTAACGCACGTCAGGGCTCCAGACTCTGTGTAACGCACGTCAGGGCTCCAGACTCTGTGTAACGCACGTCAGGGCTCCAGACTCTGTGTAACGCACGTCAGGGCTCCAGACTCTGTGTAACGCACGTCAGGGCTCCAGACTCTGTGTAACGCACGTCAGGGCTCCAGACTCTGTGTAACGCACGTCAGGGCTCCAGACTCTGTATAACGCACATCAGGGCTCCAGACTCTGTATAACGCACGTCAGGGCTCCAGACTCTGTGTAACGCACGTCAGGGCTCCAGACTCTGTGTAACGCACGTCAGGGCTCCAGACTCTGTGTAACGCACGTCAGGGCTCCAGACTCTGTGTAACGCACGTCAGGGCTCCAGACTCTGTGTAACGCACGTCAGGGCTCCAGACTCTGTGTAACGCACGTCAGGGCTCCAGACTCTGTGTAACGCACGTCAGGGCTCCAGACTCTGTGTAACGCACGTCAGGGCTCCAGACTCTGTATAACGCACATCAGGGCCCCAGACTCTGTATAACGCACATCAGGGCTCCAGACTCTGTATAACGCACGTCAGGGCTCCAGACTCTGTATAACGCACGTCAGGGCTCCAGACTCTGTATAACGCACGTCAGGGCTCCAGACTCTGTGTAACGCACGTCAGGGCTCCAGACTCTGTGTAACGCACGTCAGGGCTCCAGACTCTGTATAACGCACATCAGGGCTCCAGACTCTGTATAACGCACGTCAGGGCTCCAGACTCTGTGTAACGCACGTCAGGGCTCCAGACTCTGTATAACGCACGTCAGGGCTCCAGACTCTGTATAACGCACGTCAGGGCTCCAGACTCTGTATAACGCACGTCAGGGCTCCAGACTCTGTGTAACGCACGTCAGGGCTCCAGACTCTGTGTAACGCACGTCAGGGCTCCAGACTCTGTGTAACGCACGTCAGGGCTCCAGACTCTGTGTAACGCACGTCAGGGCTCCAGACTCTGTGTAACGCACGTCAGGGCTCCAGACTCTGTGTAACGCACGTCAGGGCTCCAGACTCTGTGTAACGCACGTCAGGGCTCCAGACTCTGTATAACGCACGTCAGGGCTCCAGACTCTGTATAACGCACATCAGGGCCCCAGACTCTGTATAACGCACATCAGGGCCCCAGACTCTGTATAACGCACATCAGGGCCCCAGACTCTGTATAACGCACATCAGGGCCCCAGACTCTGTATAACGCACATCAGGGCCCCAGACTCTGTATAACGCACATCAGGGCCCCAGACTCTGTATAACGCACATCAGGGCTCCAGACTCTGTATAACGCACGTCAGGGCTCCAGACTCTGTATAACGCACGTCAGGGCTCCAGACTCTGTATAACGCACGTCAGGGCTCCAGACTCTGTATAACGCACGTCAGGGCTCCAGACTCTGTATAACGCACGTCAGGGCTCCAGACTCTGTGTAACGCACGTCAGGGCTCCAGACTCTGTGTAACGCACGTCAGGGCTCCAGACTCTGTGTAACGCACGTCAGGGCTCCAGACTCTGTGTAACGCACGTCAGGGCTCCAGACTCTGTGTAACGCACGTCAGGGCTCCAGACTCTGTATAACGCACATCAGGGCTCCAGACTCTGTATAACGCACATCAGGGCCCCAGACTCTGTATAACGCACATCAGGGCCCCAGACTCTGTATAACGCACATCAGGGCTCCAGACTCTGTATAACGCACATCAGGGCTCCAGACTCTGTATAACGCACATCAGGGCTCCAGACTCTGTATAACGCACATCAGGGCTCCAGACTCTGTATAACGCACATCAGGGCTCCAGACTCTGTATAACGCACATCAGGGCTCCAGACTCTGTATAACGCACATCAGGGCTCCAGACTCTGTATAACGCACGTCAGGGCTCCAGACTCTGTATAACGCACATCAGGGCTCCAGACTCTGTATAACGCACATCAGGGCTCCAGAACTCTGTATAACGCACATCATGGCTCCAGACTCTGTATACTCCAGCAGGGCTCCATACTCATTCTTCCCACTGGTCGCTCTTATACAACTAACTTTCTCACTGGCCGCAGACGCACATGATTTGGTCGCAAGTATATATCTATATATATAATATATTTTTTTTTTTGTGTACAACATGTGATTATTCAATGCATGCTGATGAACTTTTATCATAGTTTTTAGTTATATGGAAACGAAAGGGGTTAACATTCAGCCCGTTCTTTTTCATCAGTATTATTTGTGATTTAATTTTGTGAATGGGAGTTCCTTTTGCTGTGTAAGCTTTGGATGCTTTCACTTCGAATTCACGATCTTGATTCCACTGTTTCCCTTACATCATCCAGGGTTTGAAATTAACTTTTTCACTCACCAGTCAATTTGGCTACTAAATTTTTAAGTTACTGGCCATTCAAACTTTTTGTTTTTTTTTGGGTACTAGCCAAAAAAGAAATACAAATAAATAATGAAAAAAAAAAAAGGCCAGGAGGTTAATCCAAACAGCTTGAGGCTGTCCACACTGGATGCGAAAAGTGACCATTGCAAATCATTTGTACTTTGTCAAACAGTAGGCCTACGTCATAAATAGAACGAGGCATCAGTTTACTGTCTGGGATTTGTCGTGCTGTGCTGTGCCACATCCAGTGTAGGCCGCATCACCGATTATACTGGGTTCTATCTATGGGACTATCTGGTGTAGACACGATGCGAGTCTTCAGGCATTTTTTGACTTTTCGTTATTGCTTCAATGCAAAGGAAACCAGTGCACCCGCCACACCATTATTTGTTGCGTAGCGACGAGTACAGGGCTGGACTGGGGTTACAATTCGTCCCTGGACAAATCCAGCCTACCCGGCCCTCAAGGTCCCCTGTGAATGTTTCGCTGTGTTATAGGGCCTTCAGTTGGAGTAAGTAAATAAATAAATAAATGAGGACAAAAACAAATAATGATATATTACTGAATTCACAGCAAATGCAACAAACTAATAGCCTACTGCATTTTTGTCACATAGAAATGCACTTGACAGTATAAGCATTGATTTGGTGCTAGAACATAGGAAACTTACTGCTAATAAATGCTGTCATCCTTTCCTCACCCTCATGTCTTTCCAAACCTGTATGACTTACTTTCTTCTGTAAAACACAAAAGATATTTTATAGAATGTTACCAAACCATTTTGGTTACCCTTGATTTCTACTGTGTGGACAGACAATTCTTGAATTTCTCAATATCTTCTTTTATGTTCCTAAAGAAGAATGCATACAGGTTTGAATGACTGAGCGTGCATAGCCTAAATGATGACAGTTTTCATTTTTGGGTGAACTATCCCTTTAAGAACTTTATAATATTTGTAAATGGAAAACACCTCATTTATAAGTGTCTCTAAATGACATAGACACTGGTCTTAATCTTTAATCAGGCTCTTACTGGATTAACATTTTACTTAAATTAAAATGAATTAGAATGAAACATTTAAAGAGAAATAAGCTATTAAAGTTTGTTTACATTGCAGTTTGTTTACATGCATTTTACCTTGTCGTGGCTGTTTTCAGGCAGAACCTTTAATGTTGTCATATTACACAACTGTATAACACAATTCTGTGTATTTCTGAATGGATCGAGCGATTTGCGATGTTTATCTCTTATAAATCGTGGCGGAAGAGCAGCGCTGTGCGGGAGACTGATCCCGCTCTGCTTTATCGCGTGGCTGGCGGATGCACAGGGTAGCACCTCTTCACACTTTTGGAGTAACCTACTTGCTTTCTGCAGTCTCACGTGGGCTGTAATTTAAAAACAGCGCCTAATATGAGGTCTCCCTCGCTTCGGCGATCGGCCCCCCGGGAATGTCCCGGTGCTCCAGATGGCCAGTAGCTACATCGCTGGGAATGTTCAAGTAAGCTAGATATGCCCAGATGCTGCGCAATTAGGCTTATTTAATATATATCATGATGAGTCTCGAGTTCAGTATGTACACTAAATCTGCGCAGATTTGGCTTACATGAACTTCCTCAAGAAATTAATTAGTAAACATCATTTACGAAAAGTAACCCGCCGCCAATTGCTAATGCATTTGGCGGGTGTTCATTTCAAACCCTGCATACATCTACACACCTTTCATTTTTTAAGACTAAAACAAAAGATGGATTCATTGTAATTCTTAATCAAAAAGCAGAACAACAATAAATCAGTAAGATACAATGACAAACTAGCTTACAAAATGTTTATTAACAAAAACGAGTAAGATGAGGCATGGCACACACCACATGCTGTATTATATACCGACTAATAAATTACAGAACGTTTAGCAAACACTGAGGAATTATAAATATAAATAAATAAAAGAGAGCCTCCATAGCTTAAGGTAAACAGCAAAGCTAAGTTTTTCAAAAATGAAAACAAAAAGAAAAGTAAAACTAACGGTGACAGTGCTTGCATGTTTCCCCCACAAGAATAGCAGCATGTTCACCTTCTCTGGTTTAAGAAGCGGTCTTTTACTTGACTTTAGCTTGAAAACCATCCATCGTTTCCTCAATATGCGCGTCGTTTTTTCTGTAGCTGAGTAGGTATACTCTCTAAGCGCTGTTTCGTTATGCTTTCAGTTTCGTTTGCTCTTTCATGTTTCTCATATGCAACAGAAATCGAAGCGCTTATGAGTTGACCAACGCGGTGGTCGCACACAAAACTTAGTCGCACAGGCAGAAAAAATGGTCGCAGTCTGGAGCCCTGCGTATTAAAGTTCATAAGCGCAGCGCTGCTTTGTTTGCAGCGGAAACCAAGAAAACACTTTAAGCGCCACCTGCTGGCAGAGAGTGCATCTGCGTCTCGTTCAGCTCGTCTGCGGTTTCATGCAGATATTTTTATGCATAGTTTCACAAAACTGAAGTCAAACCATTATGTTTTTGCTTCAAATTTCGAAATTATACAATCTAATTTAGATTAAAAACTGCTCATTTTGCATGCATGCAGCATCTTTGTTTGGATCGTGATTAAAATGCAGTGGTTGCCTCTCATTTTAAATGTTAAGAGCACAAGACAAAGCCTTAGTTTGTTTATATGAAGAGATTTATTTTATTTGTGTTATTTATTTCATTTGGCGCTTGTTTTACATTTTCTATTTAGTTTTGTTATTTACATTTACATTAAATTAAAATTTTGTTATTTAGCAGACGCTTTTATCCAAATCAAAACCAACAAAAGAGCAATAATATGCAAGTGCTATATTAGTATATTATTATAGTGTTATATTTCAATTTCACAAAGAAACGTACAGTATTTTGTCCAAGCAATAATAAAAGGACACATTTAATTTATAATTTGTCTTAAATCTCATTTTGTAAAAAAAAATCGAATCGTGAGTTGAGTGAATCGTTACATCCCTATAATATAGTATCTTTAGTGTAATTTAATTGTACTTCTTTACGTTATTTGAAATGCACTTTTATACTTCTTGAAGTACAGTTAGAATATATTTTAAGCCTCACTTTAATATTCTTCAAGAACATTTTCAATAGCATTTCAGCTCATTAGAAAGGCATTACTAGTACACTATTAGTTTGTTATAAAGCTATTTTTCAGCATTCTAAAATGGAATGTTAAAAAGTACAACAATCATTAAATTAACATGACACACATGTACAGTACACACACTTTCACATGTAGAAAACTTTAATGTACTATATCTTGGGTACGATACATTCCATGAGTACATTAGTACAGCAGCATATATAAACTCTTGACCAAAATAATTGTAATCAATTCAAATAAATCAGTGGGATGCTATAACAGAACTACTTCAATCAATTTGTAGAGCATTTCGTTCCCTGTTTACTGGGGGGGGGGGGGGAAAGTACACTGTGACTATTCAGTCATTAAATGATTCACAATGCAGTTTTCTGCACACACACATAAAGAAGTTACTGAAAAACAATAAAGCGCAGAAGTGAATCAAGTGAACGTTCTCAGTTTACCTTTGAAAGCTTGGACTAAATCCTCATCAAGCTTGACATGAGCGTCTGTTTTATCCTCATACAGCACTCTGTGTTACACTGAACATGAGCTTAGAAGAGACACACAAGTGCTGAATCCAGTCAGCATGACGCCCCAACAGTCACTTTATTAGGAAATATGTCAGCCAGAATTAAACCTTTGAGATTCAGTGATAATATGAGATCAAAACATACTCCCCTCTCTCTTCTTCGCTCGTCTCTGATTTCAATTTGTCTTCTATTGCAAAAAAAAAAAACAGCAGGCAAATGATTAGTGACTTGTTTTCTTTTTAACAGTGACAGCACAATGTACACTACATGTATCTTCATCTGTCCGTGTCTGCTTCGACTTGATGACTTCGGCAGATGAACCTTTTAAGCACCATTTAAGTAAGTTGTTCTCGGGAGACGGGAGCTGGCCGGGTTTTCTGGTCAGGAAAATAAAATCAAGAGAAACTGGGATGATTTCTGTGGAAAACATGTTATCGTTTCAACAGCATTCAGCAGTGTGATTGGACCATTACCTGCAAAGCCGATTTGAAAAGCTCGGCTCTGATTGGTCAGATGGAATGTAGTTACTGTGCTTAAAAAAAACAGAACTTAATTAACAGAAATGAAATACTTACCTAGAGTCACAAAAGAAACCCTGAGGTTCCAAATCTACACACGTAGACACTTTTAGAAGCTGCGGAAAATCAATATATAACAATGAATGCTCTATTTCATTTAACAGTTCACCCAGTGAACAGTAAAAAAAGAAAATCTAAATTCTGTAATCAAGTACTCACCTTCATCTTATTTTATATTTTAATGAGATCTGACAGACTTTTGTCTCTCCGCTGAAAGTCACCAAAAATGCTCATGTTTCAAAAAGTTAATCGCAGACAAAAACATCACAAAAATAATCCATATGAACCGAGCGGTTTCTTCCAAGTCCGTGTTACACAAAAGCCAGTGAGGTTTGTTCTCGTGCATCACATGGTAAGTTGATCTTGTTTGAATTTAGGTACATAAACTAGTAAATAAATAGGGATATTAAGCCTATCTTTGGTAAAATGATTGCACTATAAATGATATGATGTTGAAATGCTCGTGGTGTGTTTTTTGTAAATGTCCAGTTAATAGGCCTATTTGTGCATTAATGCATTTAAAAGTGATATTTTATTTGAATATGTAGTTGAATTAGAGTACAAAATATTTATGATTTTTTTGATGATATCAGATGATTTTAAGTTATGTCTAATACGTTTTTATTATGTGTTTGACATACTTTAATTATATTTATAATACATTATAAGTTGGTACAATGTAAGAATGCATTTGCATATTTTATAGACCTAGCTATAATGTATTTGTGTGAGTGAATTAATATACTTTATAGAATATATTAATATGGTAAAATGTTTTTCAAGATATCTTCCTTTGAAAAGTAGGCTGAAGCACATGTTCATTACATAAATATTTAAAAAACATATTGCAGTATGTGTACATATATACAGTATAAGATACGTAAACCCACTAAAAGCGGTATAAAATATATTTTAAGTAAGATTACGATAAGTATGTTTTCTGTAAATACACTAAAATATCACAAAAAGTATACTTGTGCTTTAGCATATTTTTTAAAAGTTAAAATCCACCTCAAGTGTGCGTAAACACTTTTTTGCGAATTAAGGGATTTTTTAATTATTATTATTTGGCATTTCCATCATTTTTTTCTGAAGCAATACTTCAACATGTGCATAAAAACAGGGTGATGGAAATATAGCAATTCTTGAGAGATGCACAGACTCTCTCTCTCTCAAATAACTGCATTATTCTGCATATCAATAGCTCAAGCCTCTTTTATTTGCTCTAAAATGACATTTTGAATTAGCAACGAGAGTAATGAAACATTTTCCTCCGTTCTCAGAAGAGTGAAGAACTACATTCACCACCCGACTCTCCCCCTTCACGCCCCAACACACGATCCCCCCCCCCCTGACACCCCATGCAAGATGAACAACTTGTCGCTCATTGCGATAGAGAAAACTATATGTTTTGGGGTGGTAATATGATATATTAATAGGGAACGGGGGGGTTGCTTTTGCCTAAGTCACAATAAGATGTAAATCCGGCTCTGACCTGATATCTTTCTCATAAAAAAAGCAGCCTATACACATGCTGAAAGCAAGAGTAGTTTCTACTGCATTTAGTTTAAAAATCTGGAAACATTTTCACAGCACTTTGATATTGAATTCAACAACTATCTGACATAAAAGTTCTGTTCGTTGACACAAATATCTAATTCTTGCAAACAGCAAAGCTATGAATCTCAGCAGTCGTGGAAAACGTCTCATCTGCTGCTGATATGAGGAGCTCACGCAGTGATCTGTTTTAATGAATGTCTATTTCTGAAGCTCTTGTTCTTGTAAAGTTCATCCGGTGCTTCATATTCTGTTCATCTGACGGCAGCGTAAGTCACTGTGTCATTATGATCCTGAAAGAACAGCACAGAGTTTCTCCATCAGTGTTTGAACCGCAGCCACATGTGGTTAGAGCGTCATTTATCTGAGATTCAGATTCTGAACTACATCTCAGCAGCGTATAGAGGAGAGAAGCTGCTGTGGTTTCTCTAAAGCAGTCAGTGATGAAGAGCAAGCGAATGAGCTGCTATCTACTCACACTGAGTGATTTTACTGGCTTTTTACTGGAAGAAGAGACTTCAGAGTAAGTCACATCATCTGTCTGCTCCTAAACATTTAACACACAGAACAGACATATCTGTCACTGTAATATGTCAAATAACACTGAAGCGTTCAGTCAGTCACATTATAGAACAGAACTGAATGTCTAATGGTTTGTTTGACTCACATGGTCTCTCGCAGCAGCAGGAATGGACACGTTGATCGTCTCATACGTCACTTTATCTTCATCCTCATCTTTGAGCTTTAGACAACAAACAGTTAAAACTGCATGAATGACACTTTATTGAGCTTTAAAGACATAAGTCATATCTAAATCACTGGCATTACTGAACTCACCGCCAATTCATCAGTTTCTCTTTTATTATCTGAAAGAAATACAAATAATTTATGATGAAACACACATGCAAAACACAGAATATTAACAATGATAATAATGTTCAGATTTCACAAGAGGCGAGATTTTGTTGAATCATTCAAATGAATGATAGAAATGATAAACTTCTGTTTGAGAATCTCATAATCCACGTGTTTCTATGATTCATACGCTCTGAACATGATGTGCTTGTTTGCTGATCATTACAGTGAGATCTGAACTGTTTTTAATTGGAGTGAATCAGAAACTCACCAGCTCTTTTTCTCCAGATCAGCCAGAGGACAGCAAGAAGGACAACAGCGAATGCAGCGGCAGACACAGAGATCACTGCGACTGAAGAAGAGACAGTCATAGTCAGAGATGGGACGATTGATCACTATTATAGCCAAAGACGATAAGTGACTGACATATTTCATTAATGTTTTATGCATTACCTTGTGTAGAAGTTAGTGCTGTTGAATAAGTTGTAAAAGATGAATGTTAGTTCAGATACATACGGTAGAATGAGGATCTTCAAAGTGCAGTCCCTGAAATAATTTTCGATACCATATTTCCCCCCCCCAAAAAAAAATCATCTGAAATGTGCTGATTTACATTCCAAAGTCACTTATATGATGCACATAATGGCAAATAAGCTCTAAAGTAGGCACTTCAAGGTTTTTATAGCTGTTTTTCTCATGTCTTATGTCATGTCAGTTTTCGCTGAGGGTTTCGGTACCGCAGTGAAGATAGTTTATGGTTTGATAATCAGATTTCGTTTGGATATGAATCTGCAGTGTGCTGTCGAAGACTTGTAAATAACATCACGTCTCATTCTTCATGATCTGTGAACTCAGGTGACGCTTTTTCATAGTGACTCTTAATTTAATAATGCGTATAGCTGCAAAAGTTGGACACTTAGGAGACTGAACCCAGTGTCATCTTGACCTGCTTGATTCGTGAGTTTGGTCACGGTCTTGTATGTAAACCCTTCGGTAAATCCACCGGTCAGGAATGTGAAAAGTAGGTGTTCTTTACAGTTAATGGCTATTTCCAACAAACATGGAGTCTTAGACAATACTAAGTGACTTTTTTTCAGATGGAGCCTGATCTGCGAACTTTCACAATCTTTCACAATCACATTTGATCACGTTTCAGTGTTCCTCACCGCCCGTTCCTCTTTTTCGTGTGTAATAATGACAAACAGGCTGAGCCGGTGAATAACAAATAACAGACTATTCTGATTTCTCAGTACAGTTGTGGTCTGTTAACCCTTCGTAGAGTGCTTGACTACACTATTCAGATTTGTAACTTGTGTTTCACTGCAGTTTTGCTCAGTTAACCCTTCCCTGATGCTTTAAAAGGGTCATGACATGGATTTGACTTATTCTTTAAATATTTATAAGGAAAACCGTCATTGACAGACAAAGCATTATGAAATAGTTTGCTTAAGGTTTCAACAAAAGCTTCTTTGTGAAGGTTCTTTCACTCTTCTGTTTGTCAGTAAAGCACTCCGTGAAGGGTTAACAGACCAAAACAGTAGAGTGAAATGCTTCAGAAAGAAAGCAGAATAGGGAATGAGTCAGGAAAGGGTTATTCTGACCAAAACTGTACTGGTAAGTATTTCACAAATCACAATACTCCATTTGAGTCTAGTATGACCTGACTAGACGACCATTTTTAAACTTATAAGCTAGTTTATCTAATGGCTTGGACCGTTGTTCATTGGCACAGCCAGCTTATAATTAATACACAAGAAAAAGAGGACCGAGCAATGAAAAACACTGAAATATGATACAATGCGATTTGTGAAATTGTTCACAAATTACCGGCTCATCTGAAACAGGGTTGTCCAAACTCGGTCCTGGAGGTTTAATACAAGACCGTGACCAAACTCACGAATCAAGCAGGTCAAGATGACACTGGGTTCAGTCTCCTAAGTGTCCAAACTTTGGAGCTATACGCATTATAAAATTAAGAGTCACTATGAAAAAGCACACATTTTGGTACAGAGGACCGCGTCACCTGAATTCACAGATCAAGAAGAATGAGATGTGATGCTATATACAAGTCTTCTGATGCCGTTATACAGTGGTATTGGGACACGAGAGCAGCGCAAGCCTGGTTTACATTATAAATAATAGTTTAGCAACCAGATGTTACATCGCGACTAACGATTCATTCATGGAAACGACTCTCATCGAATGAGAGGAACGAGAGCAGATCAGTTTGACTTTAAATCAGTTTGTTATTGGCTTGGCATTGAAAGTAAATGTTGTTTGTAATGAATGGCACTATATTTTATTTTTAATTGATACATATATTTTACCATTTTTGTTCAGTATTGAATATCATTAATTTACAGAATTTGGAGTGAGGGCAAGTAAAATACATGTTTATTGTGTTTATAAGGTGTGCTAACATTTCGTTTTATTTACATTTTACAGTATTTCTGAATGTAATAATAAAATGCAACCAATACAGACATATCTGGGTTTTTTCTCTCTCAACAACGCAAGTTTGATCTGGTGCAACTTGTTTTCCGAAAAACACGGCATTGTGTAAATACAATAGGGACTGTTTGTACCAATAAAACAAGTGTTTCAATAAAACTGATTGATGAGATGTTTTCTCACCTGAACTCTTGACAGTGTATGTGACGGAGCTCTTGACTTGATCTCTCTGAGTAACTTCACATCTCCACTCTCTGTTGTGATCTTCATTCAGGAGTGTTGTATTCAGAGTGACGATACAGTGATCTGATGAGGATAATATCTGATATCTGGAGTCTGATCTCATCAGTTTAACACCAGACTGATTCACCCAGAACAGCTCAATTCTCTCAGAACGGATCAAATCACCGCAAGAAACTTCAGCAAATGAGTACAACTGACAGAAGAGAGTCACAGAGCGGCCTGCACTGATCTCAGTCTGTGAGGATGAGGAGGAGGATGAAGAGACTGAAACACAAAATAACACAAATCACAGACTCTTCAATCATCATGGGAAATTAAATGAAGAATTAAATTGACCACATAATCATAAAATTACCGTGAAGAACATGCAGATAAACACGAGCATCAGGTCCTTGTTTTTGGTCTCTATTCACACCCGTCCATTGTTGGCAGGTGTAAGATCCATAATCTTCTGTTGAGATGTTCCTGATGTTCAGAGAGCAGTCAGACCCCAGACTCAGTCTCTCATGTCTCTCTGTGTCTTTCTTCTTTATCCCTAAACCAATCAGTTCAACTGCTGCTGAATAACTGTTATAGTTCCATGTAGTTGAGTTACAGTCATGAAGAGCATTATTACAGAGCAGACGCACATCTTCACCAGAACTGATGAACACATGAGTCACATTCACTCCACTGGTACCTGAAACACAAGAACATCTGATCATTATGTTATATATTAATAAATGAAAACATAAAACATACCAGCATCAAAAAGCAGACGATTCAAATCATAGTCTTTTTTCCTCAATGAATACAAACAACGCACTCTCCAGAATAAACTATTGTTCTTCATCAGAGAGCTGTTCGAATCAGCGAACTCTTTCGTCAGGACTATTCCACTGATGTCTTTGTAGAGAAGGAAACACATTTCTTTACTGGCTGAGAAGGCAAGAGAAACGATCTAGTCACAGGCAGAACAGCTGACACTAATCCGACATTTTCTCTTTCTCTTCGTCGTCCTCATTCATTATATGCTCGTCAACTCTTTCTGTGTACATACTATGCTCCTCCTGTGTTTCTGGTCATTGAGAGCATCGAGTATCAGAGAGGAACCGGAGGGTCCCCCTGCTGGGAGTGTTTAAATGCTGCTCATGCCAGTCATAATGGAGAAGTGTTGGGGGAGAAGTGAGATCAACTCAGGCCGTTTTATCCTGCAGTCGTTCTGTTTTCACACATTAAACTTTCCGGTGGTGAAACATGATCTTCAGTGTGAGAACTGAATAATGTTAACCACACTGACTCAACACACATTTACTCTGAACTCGGTCTGCAGGCTATTCTTTGCATTCCTGATAGTTTCACTTTTTTCTTTGAGCATTTTCCTGTATCCCGCTAAATTCTAGAAACAAAATCATTAAAGTATTAGTGATGAAATTGGTTTGTTACTGAAAAGGTATTCACTGTCAATGTCTTCCTATTATTGTTCTCATAACGACAATGATAATACCAATTATGCCACAGTCGGTCAAACTTGCTGTCCGCCGTTTTGAAAAATCTTTGAAAATCTACTTTTTCAAACTCCTCCTAAATCATTGGTTGGACTTTTGGCAAAACCATTTTTGTTTAACACATTGACAAATTTGATGGCACAATGCCAAAACGATTTTATCTCTGCAATACTTTAGAATATTGACACCAAACTTTAGGCCCGTCCCAGTATCCACACTAGCAGTCAGGGGCACTTTAGAGCATGTATGTGACAAAAAGTAAAACTTTCACATTTACGTTCATTTAATTAGAAATGACGTATAATTTGGTAGTAAAACAGAAATAGTTGCACATTTTATTGGTGCAAAGATGTATTGCAGATGTATAAAGATGAGCTGCATGTAGTTTTTGATGTAACAATCAATAAGTATTAAGCACCAAGAATTAAACTGAACACAGTACATAGGGGATTATCGCTGAGACAGAATTCAGATGTGCATTAAAACTGCAGGTTTTTACAGCACTGTAAGTGTTTTCTCCTACTCTCAGACAGTAATGAGAGTGTGGTGCATTTTGTCTCTTTGACGTTCTAGTATTCAGAAGCTGAGTGGCGCGGCTGTGGAAAACTCGGTTAGTTTGACCTCACTGGTTTAACCCACACAGACTGACATCAGCTCTGAACACAAGGTTTTTTCTCCATTTCTGTCACAGATGGAGTTGTGTTTTTGCCTTGTTTAGTTGGGGACGCTTGACTGAAGAGAACTGAACTGGATGATGGCATCACTGAATCATCAATGAACTGACTTCAGCTGGAAAATTGACTGTTTACTGTTGTCCTCTTGCATTATCAGCACATGCGTTTCCTGTTTTACACTATAAAGATGCTTTGACAATCAGTATTGTATAAGCATATTATAAATAAAAGGTGAAAGTGATGCTGTGAATTCTCACAGATTCAGATAACAGCTCCTCTTCTTTCTTTAACTGGGTTTTTACAACTAAAACTCAACTTTTTCCTTTTGTACAAATGTTTGCTGTAATTCATTTACATGTTCACTGTTAGTTTCAATAGTTCAGTGTATCTAAAGTCTTTATTTCAGTGATTTTATGTCAAGCAGGGCTCCTCATCTGTCTGAGATTTTCAAGTAAACATTGATTCAGGTCCGTTTAATTAGAGCTGTAAAGTGGTTCTCCAGGTGCAGGAATGAGGAACCGGAAACATGTTTGCATGTTTATATAGACCAGCGGATCCCAAACCTGCTCCTGGAGCAACATTGCACATGCTGAATGTCTCTACTAATGAGCTGATGACTCAATCAGGTGTGTTTGATTAGTGAGAGACACAATGGCCATCTTATGTGATCTCGTGTCCTTGTGTACTCGTTCTACATCATCATCAACCATCAAAGTTCAATTCCAGTGCTCATGAACACAAGTACTGAGAGCACATGAGAGTACCCGGATATGGATATGGAGGATACATCTGGGGTGTATTCCAGAAAGTGGGTTTTGTTGGAAACTCAGAGTTTGTTAACCCCTGAAAAGGGAAACTCAGTGTTTTCGGTTCCAATAAAAGACAAAACTAAAACTCTAGGTAAGTTACCATAGCAATTTACTCAGTGAACCTAACCTGGTCGGGAGCAGGTTTTCTTCGGTAAACCCAGTTACTTTTGGTCTCCTTCCCCTTTTTAAAGCGCAAGCGATGCTTAAATACCTCATTCATTCATTCATGCTGCAAAAATGCTTTTCTTACTGAGTATTTTTGTCTTATTTCAAGTACAAATATCTAAAAATTCTTAAATCAAGATGCAATTTTCTATATATACGTATATATAATATATATATATAGATCATATATATAATATATATATAATACAATATTAAGTCTTGCTTCCTGGGGTAAACAAGTAAAATTATCTGCCAGTGGGGTAAGAAGAATAATCTTAATGCAAATGGAAACAAAATTATTTCTCACCGCGCCCACTTTCATTTTCATCTGCAGACATGGTAAATGTGACAAAAAGGCATGTCTTTTACAACGGGATCCTGTAGATGAGGAAGGCATAATTCGTGGGGGTACTTACATCAGGGCGGCCTTTATGTTATTTATTTTATTTGGCAATACTCACATGCATATTACGTATTTGAGCGGTAACACTTTCAAATGCCGTTCACTTGATAACACCTTGCTGCAACCTCTGGAAGTAACCTAATAATTAGAAATTCCTTTAGTATTTCAGTGTGGTTGGATGCAGTGATTACACACATAGTCTTACCTTTCCGAAAATGAAGCTGAATTAATTTATGGAATGGTCTATGCCTTCTTGCTGTTGGCTTCTGAATAGAAGTCAAATGTTTTTTTCATTACCCTAATTAAGAAATGTATCATGTTGGATTAGAGATCATTTAATTATGTGAAAAAGCATTAGACTATGTGGGAAAAACTGCTGCACATTTAAATAGATATACACTGAATGATATTTATTGAATGTCAAATGTTTGTAAAGTCATGTAACGTTAGCCTACACCCATTTCACGCTTGAAGCTTTACCTGATTGAATTATGTTTTTGTTAAATTTTTTTCTGCTGCCACTTTTTTTTTTTTGCCCATGGGATCACTATAAATCAGAGGTCAACATCTCAGAGTGGATTGAAAACAACTCTTTCCGAAAACGTAGTGTATCCCATCTCAGGGTAAGTCAGTTCAGAGTTCAAGTTTTAACTCAGAGTTTGTAGTACTTCCTTTCTGGAATAAGCCTTACACCCAGATGCACTCGAGGCTTGGCGTTGCACTGCTGTTGCTGCTCTGATGGGCCGATACAGAGGGGCAGAAGATTAACCCTAGCCTGACCGTCAGTCATTGAATGAATCACGAGTTAGAGCTTACGCTCCATGATGCTGTAAAACACATTACAGATGAGAGTCATTTTGACTGATTCTGATTCTGACAACACTGCCGCCCTTACCAAAAAGTAGAATACTTCAAGTTTATTTAAGTAAGTATATATAAATAAAGTTCAATATATTTTTAAGTATACTTTATGTAGTAGTATACTTTATGTAGTAAGTATACACATATCATTGTACTAGTAGTATACTTGTAAGTGTCATGTGGATAAGTTTTATAAATAAAAAATAAAGAAATAAACAACATTTTGAACAAAAAAGCTGAAAAAAAGACTATGAATCGGATTCAGAATGATAATCAAAACGTAGATAAAGTCGACACCCCAAAGCTTGACAGTCATTATTACCTCTTCTTTGGTCGACATTACATCAACTTTACAAAGTTTTGATGCTGTTTTATGTCTGATGATCGTGTTAGAATACATGTGGAAGCATCTGTTGTTTCGGTTTCTTCTTCACTTGTGTTTTTTGGAAATTCTGTACAGAAGATGTGTACTAGCTGCCCCTACAGTATAACAATGAAAACACGGATTCTAGGAACACAAGTATAGCTCAAATATATTTAGACTTTTTTCTAAGTATAAGTCAAGTATACTCAAATGTCATTTTAAGTATATTTCTGAAAAGTACATAAAAAGTAGACAAAGTATACAGTCCTATTTTTTAGTTTAAAAGAAGTATACTAATAGCTCACTTGAATAAACTTCTTTTCCGTAAGGGCGTCTATGAGACAAGATGCATGAATGAGGAACTTGGAAGTTTCCACACATTCAAGAGTGTAAATGTGTCTCACAATAAAAAATTATTTTTTATGTCTCTGATGACAACATTGAGCACTGGCTGGATGAGAACACAATTATTTCTGCTGCAGCTGCTCTAAATCTGTCAAACTGGACATCTGATGAAGAATAACAGAATCTGCACTCACTACTGTCTCCCCGCTTCCAGTCTCAACAGCAGAGTGTGAAAGAGGATTCAGCGTCATGAACCAGATTCTCACTGATGGTAGAAACAGAATGAACGTCTCCACACTGAATCTGCTGTTCATCCCAGTAGGGACTGGGCTTCCTCTGTGAAAGAGGGGTGAAACCACAGATGATGCTTCCACAGGAGAGAAGAAAAGACAGAAGTCCGTCATCAAAGCAGACCGTTCTCTCAGTCAGAAAAACAGGCAAAGCCTTTTTATGTTTACAGCATGTTGTGCTATGCAGTGGATATCGCTCTATTAATTTAAGAAAAAAAAAGGATATTCACATGCATTCATGAATGCAGGGACGAGTCATCTGAGGGATGCAGAATATTGAAATGATGGCATTAATAGGTTGATTTTATTTTAATCTGTTCATTACTATTGGAACTGACTGACGTTAAATGAACTGCATGCAAAGACTTGTCATACCTCTGAATAATGATCCAGCTGTCACACTGACCACTGATGCAGCATATAAACCAAACACCATCAACATCACATCATACTTGAGCTTCAGATCATAGAAATGATGAATGAACTTCCAACTTACACAATGAGAACATCATCTATTATCATTTTGTTTAATCAAAAAGGTGCCAGGAGCAGAGTGACTGTAGCCATTTACCAAAAATGAATCAGTTGACACTTTGAACGAATCTTTCCGTTAGAGTGAATCACATCAGCCCCACACTGATGTCAAGCTCAGATGTTTCATATTTCTCTGACCATCTACCAGATCTGAACGCATTCTCATTTCATTTAAGACTTTCATTGTGGTTTCACTGTAGAATATGACCATCATCGTATTTGAATTCTTGATCAATGCAAAATGATACACTGTTGTATTTGAATGGTTTGAAAACATCTTTCTGGCAATCCATAATGGTAATGTAGTAATTGTCCTTTGAACACTGGAACTCAGGCTCTGAATGGAGGCTTTAAGTGACGTTTTCTTGCTACTTTTCTAGAGTCAAGTCTTTCTTACCATACTTTAATTTTTCCCAACTACAGTTTCGGCTACCCAAAATGCACAGTCTGAAATGCAGAGCTGCTATGGACTATTACAGTTTTTCTCGATTGCTTACACACTATAACTGATTCGTTTGGCACAATTTTCCAAACCATTCATACAGTTCCTGAAACAAAGACACGATTCTCAAAACTTTTAACACATTTCACCTGTTTGCACACACGCTCCAATTTGCTCAGTGTTTTCAGCTAAACTCTACACAAGAACGGCATCATTTTGCACAGGTTTAACCATGTTCTCATTCAGAAAACACAAACACACAATATAATTAACTCAAGAATCACAATATGAACACAAATAACACTCATTTATCCATGTGTGAACATTCAGTAGCAAAACTGACGACACAGCAGTCAGAATCTCAGGATGATATAAAAAGGAGCACAGGTGATTATGTGATTTGGAAAATGAATCCTACTAGTTGGAGACAAAGAGGAAGAGGAGGGGAAAAGAAAACTGAAGGGGACGGGGTCAAAGGACATTTATTCCTGATGAAATACACAGACAGTGCTGTAGTTGATCGTGTTCTTGTGCATGAGGACAGCTGGCCTACAGGCTCATCTACAGGCTTTCAACACTACTTACAGATCAAATATAATGACAGAACAGTAGCAGTACTTCAGATGAGAGAACTTTTACTTTTTATATGTGTACAGTAAATACTGAAGAACAAGTTGAACACCCTCAAACTCATAATTGCTGAACTGATTTGTAGCCACGTACAGTACTTGATACATGTACTGTATTTTGCAGAACGAGAGATTTACACTATATCTGTTGTGTTCATATAATTCTTTGGTATTTGAACTTTTCTAGTGCTTTTCATCTACTGTACTGTAAGATCTCTTTACAGCAGTGTAATTAAAATAATATTTTCTTACTGTAAAGCTTATTGTTGAATGTCACTGTATCTGCTCTAATAATGTTGTATACTGTAATAGACATTGAGCTGTAAAATGATACCTGGTTGCCAAAAGAAGGTTTTTGCAACAGTGTTCTGAATTGATCTCATTAGTGTGTAAGACTGTGTTGTAGGGTTTTTCTGAGGGCTTGCGTGTCCATGTCTGAGGGCAAAGTTTTTTTTGCAGCAGTTGGGATTAGTTATTGAGTGGAGAGCTTCATTTTGACCTGAAAATAGGAAGTATGGGGAATTGGGTGAGACGTTATGGATTTGTTTACTGTTTTGAGATTATGAGGCATAGTTTCAAGAAATGTGTTTACGCAATCGAGAAAAACTGTAACCCATCGCAGCAACCCCTGCTGGACACTTCAAAGCCTGTTTTTAGAATAAGGCCTGTTAGTGATTCTGATGTTATGAGAACAATTAGATCTCTTAAATCATCTAGAGCAAAAGATAAATATGGTATGGATGTTGTTATGCTCAAAGAGTCTAGTTCGACTCTAATTAAACTTATTACTAAAATTATTAACCTTTCAATTTCTCACGGAAAATTCCCAAGTGTTTGGAATTCGGTGATTGTTCTTCCAATATTCAAAAGTGGAGATCTCCTTTCTATTGATAATTATAGGCCAATTAGTATTTTACCCACTGCTTCTAAGGTTATGGAGAAATTAGTTGCAAAACAGATAAGCAGTTACTTGAGTAGTAGTTCATTTTCATTGCATTCAATGCAGTTTGGTTTTAGAGCAAAATACTCAACGGAAACCGCAAATTGTTTTTTTTTATAGAAAATATTAAAACTTTCTTAGATAAAGGTGGTGTAGTTGGAGCCGTGTTCCTTGATTTAAAGAAAGCCTTTGACACTGTTAATCATAGAATCCTTATGTCTAAGTTATCTTGTTTTAATTTCTCATTACATACACTTAACTGGATAGAGTCATGTCTATCAGATAGATTTCAGTGTGTTAGAGTACAAAATCATCAATTCAATGATTTAGGTTCATCAACTGGTGTTCCGCAAGGATCTATCTTGGGTCCATTGCTTTTTGCTATATATATAAATGATTTTCATCTTGCATGTCCTGGCATTAATATACAAATGTGTGCGGACGATACAGTAATTTATATACATGGTAATAGTCTATCACAAGTTGCAAATTAACTCACAAATTCTATGGTTAATGTGTCAGCATGGCTAAAAGAGAATTGCTTACAACTAAATGTGTCCAAGACAGTATGTATGTTTTTCTCTAAGTCTAACAGTATTAACGTACGAGAGCCGGATGTTTACGTGTCAGGGGTGAGGCTGCAGGTAGTGCCTCACTATAAATATCTGGGAATACTGATTGATTCTAAACTTACATTTAAAGCTCAAGTTAAAAAGGTTTGTAAGCAGGTTAAGTTTAATCTCTATCATTTTAGGTTTATTAGAGATTATATGCCACTAGAGGCAGCTAAGATGTATGGTTATTTCTCACATGACTTACTGTTTAACCACCTGGTCTCAGGCGAGTTCTGTGACTCTAAAACCATTAGAGTCCTTATACAAACGTACACTTAAAGTCTTCGATAAGAAATCGGTACATTGTCATCATTGTCTAATACTGAAAAAATATAATTTGTTAAATTGGGAAAACAGATTAAGTATGCAAATGTATGCTTGATGTATAAAATTATTTATGGTTTATCTTCTCCCCCTCTTAGTCAGTTAGTTAGTATTAGAACACTGATTATCGTTCTACAAGAGGTGCATTAAGAGAAGACTGTATCATACCGCTTAGACGAAGTAATTTTAGTCAGTCTGCTTTTTCTGTCAAAGCTGCACGAGAATGGAATACTATTCCGACACCTATAAGAGATCTGGACACATATGCTTTATTTAGGGTTCAATTGAAGAACTGGTTAATTAGTACTCACATTTGTCAACACCAGAATTTTATATTTGCTAGCTATCCTATTATTGATTGTATCTTGTTTGCATTGTCTTTATTTGATCCAATTGTTTTTTAATAGAATACTGTATGATTTGAACTATGTAATTATAAACATTTTTAGTATGTATTTTTAATTACATTTTATTTTAGGGTGACTTGTTACATCTTGTCCAGGGACTACGGATGTAAAATAGCCTTTGACTAATTCTGTTACATTTACAGGAATGTTTTATTAATGTACAATGTCCCTTGTCAACTAAATAACGTAAAAAAAAAACATGATTATTTTACAATCACAAAGTTGAACTCTAACCATATACAGAAAATATTGATATTTGCCTCTACGTGTAGAAGGATATGTATGAAACACTAAAATAAATTGTAGTAAATTGTTAAAATTAATAATCCATGATAAACAAGACAGAATAAAAACAAACGGTTACACTTTACTTGAAGGGGTGTGCATAAGACTGACATGACACCTTCATAATCATGACATGACACACGTCATGAATATGAAGGAGGTTTTATGCATGTTTATGACAACTGTCTTTAAGTGTCATTCGCTCAGTTATGTAATTCTTAATGCAAAGATGACATTGTTTGAGATGTCTTTGTTATGGGCTATGGTTAGGGGTAAGGGTAGGGGTAGGGTTAGGGTTAGGGTTAGGTCAAATAATGTCATTTTTTGCATTAAAAATGACATAACTGAGCGAATGACACGTAATGACAGTTGTCATAAACATGCATAACAACCCTTCATACTCATGACATGTGTCATGTCATGATTAAGAAGGTGCCATGTCAGTCTTATGCACAACCCTTCAAATAAAGTGTTACCGAAATAAACAGCTGAGGTGACATTAGGATATTAACAAGCCTTTAATATTCAATTCAAGCTGAAGGAAGCATTCATAAACTAGCATTCCTGAGATTAATTTACAGGCGGGAAACAAAAGACAATTTAATCAAATGGCTGTCCTCTCTTTACATTTATATATAAACATTTGATTACATTTACATTCACATTTATTTATTCAGCAGATGGTTTTATCCAAAGAACTTACAAAATGAGGAACACAAAGCAATTTATCTAAAGGAGGCAAGACATGCTAACAATAATTAACAGACTCGAACAGAGCTCTTTTCTGTATTATGAGTCAGAAGGATGCAGTTAAGAGAGGAACAGTGAATGAGAAGGTTCTAGAAAGTGTTTTTTGTGGTACCAAGAGATCGCTCACGTACTGATCTCAGGCTCCTAGAGGGGACCTCGTAAGAGTGAATGGAAGTAGGAGGGTGTGGAGCCTGTGGCTGATCTGTGAGCAAACATTATTGTCTTGAACTTGATCTGGGCAGCAGCCGGTAGCCAGTGCAGTGAGATAAAGAGAGGTGTGACGGGGGCTTTCTTGGGCTTGTTGATGACCAGTCGTGCTGCTGATTTCTGAATCACTTGTAGAAATTTGATTGCACATGATGCAGCATCTCTTTTCTCCTCTCACCAGCAACCAGTGCTGAGTTTGTTTCAATGTGCTCAATTCTTGAATGAGTATCTGGAAATAATAATAATAATAATTAATAATAGTGTTCCTGAAAATTAACTTTTTGACTCTTGGTGTCCTAATCTGAGATTTCAGGAGAAAACTTGAAAACATTAAACTCTCCTGGTCATTTTCTCTCATTAGGAATGTCAGTGATGAACATACAATGACATGTGACAGTACCTACTCACATTATTCTCTTTGACATGTTTTCTGCTGGAATCCCAGAATATTTCACGTACGTCAGCTCCTAAACATGGAAAACAAAATATGAAACATGTGAAAGACGCGTCACTAGTTTGTAAAGTTAATAATAACTGATGTTTGACTGTGGTTTGTGCACTTATTTAAAGAAAGCATCTACTGAGCACATAGTTGTAAATCACTGATATTCTAATACTTACAGAAGAGTCATAGTCCTCTTCTTTGTTATCTGAAAATTAGTTGTGAAAGTGCCTCAGTTTTTAGAAGTACTTATGATGAAACATGCAAAACATAATAGTTGTTATAATCCCACTGTTTAATATGGATCACACTGAAATATCTTAAACTGCTAAATTGAGTTATTTTTCCTCCTTGCTGACAGAGTCTGGAAGTATTTCAATGCAGTGATAATGGAGAATTGTTTTGTTTTTTTTACTTTCATAAACCACTGATGAGTCTTGACAGCAGTTCTGTCAAAAATATGAGCATAATTAAATTAAATTAAATTCAAGTTTATTTGTATAGCGGTTTTCACAATACAAATCGTTGCAAAGCAACTTTACAGCAAATTAAGTTTCTACAATATTTAGTAGTAGCTTATCAGTGGTGACTGTCAGTTAATGTACATATGACAGAAATGTATGGAAAAATCAATTAAAGACGTAATCAAACAGACGATGAACACTATTAACAGCAATTATTATATGATGCAATCAAACTTATAGTATACCCAAATGTGGTAGTTCTGTAAATTGTTTCAGGGTAAAAAAAAAAAAAAAAAAAAAAAAAAAAAAAAAAAAAAAAAAAAATATAAAGCCCACACTTTAGACTTTAGTCACACTTTAAGGCCTTCATTCACATTGCATTTCTATGATACAACCCTGAAAGTGAGTTTAAATATTTGTTGTAAAATATTAAGAATTATGAAAACCCTCACCAGCTCTTTTGATCCAAATCACCCAAAGAATAAGAGCAGGAAGGAGAACAGCTAATGCACCAACACCGCCAAATATTGCAATCACAATAACTAATGGAAAGAAAGTCACTGAGGGAGAGAGCACAGAAAAACACATTGAGTCACATTACGTTAAAAACTTTCTTCAAATAAACTGTGTTTGATTTTAAAATTTTTCGCTGGAGAGCAGTTGAATGGACCCATGTGCAGTTCATTTAACAAGTACTAGTTAACAAAACATGAATGAGTACTTGAAATGGACATCGATCCAAACAACATGATACATATAACAAAGCTAGAAAGGCACAAATGACCACATGAGGCTATATATATATCAGGACTAATGATT
>JADLZN010000924.1:0-34607 GCA_018155175.1 Sinocyclocheilus anophthalmus
TCTTGCTGAGATCACAGAAATAAATATATTCTAAATAACGATTATAGAAATTCTTCATTAAACCTTGTGTTGGACACAACAGTTTGGTGTAACTTTTAAAAGCAGGATGAGGGCAGGCATTTTGAGACAAACTCATCCTTATCTGGTTCAAGAACACAAATACACACTGAATAAGGATCACAAAGTGAGATCACAAAGCTTTTTCTTTTTTTGTAGAATAGGTAAGCCATCATCATTACGCTCAGCTGACCATAATGATTATTGATCAATCAACAACAACAGCTGAACAAATTAAAGTGTGTAACTGGGTACTTGTACTTCCAAACAACAATTAAGAAAAGAAGAAGAAAAAATTTCTTGATTTTTGAACTGTTGATTAGCAGTTTATTGAACTGGCTAGCAAACAAAAAACAATGAAAGTGAACTAAACAAAAAATTTAACTAAACTTTATTTTAAGGTTATTTAACAAACCATTAACTGCGACTTTTGCCCTCAATAAACTCCTAATTTGCTGCTTAAAAACAGTAAGGTAGTTGTTAAGTTTAGGTATAGGGATGTAGAATATAGGTTAGTCGGGCTTTATAATACGAATAAACAGCCAATATCGGAATAATACACTCTAAAAATGCTGGGTTAAATAAAACCCATCGCTGGGTAAAATATGGACAAACCCAGAAAATTGGGTTGTTTTTGACCCAGAGCTGCTAAAAATGCTGAGTTAAATACAACCCATGCTGGGTAAAATAGGGGGACAAAAACCCAGCAATTGGGGTTTTGGACCCAGAGCTGCTAAAAAAATGCGGGTTATACAAACAACAGGCTGGGTATAAAATAGGACAAACAAGCAATTGGGCTGTTTGACCCGTGGTTGGGTTAAATGTGTAACCCAAACCTTCTGGTAGTAACCCAACCGTGGGTCAAAACAACCCAATTGCTGGGTTTGTCCCTATTTTACCCAGCACTGGTTGTATTTAACCCAGCATTTCTTTTTAGAGGGTAGCAGGCGAATAAGCAATGAGATAATAGTCAGAATTGGTCTCTATAGCCTGCTAAAGTGTTGTCCAAAATGCATTGAAAAGTGCATTCACACTGACATGCTAAGGACATTTAAAGATAATGTGCGTAGTTTATTCAACCAATCTTAGTTTAACAATTGTGAGCCATTGGTAAGCTGCCTTGCTGAAGAGTGTAAACACTGTGGTGCTTTCAAACTTTGCTCTGCTTGTTTGAACTTCTGGTTAGACCATTAGCATGAATTTGGGGCAAGACTAACTGTAGAATGACCAATAAGTGGGGAAAGTTTGGGGAACAGTCCCAGGAAACAGTGGTGATTGCTTATAGCGAAGCATCACTGCATTGCTCATACTTTGTAACTGTATGCTATCTTTTGAAGAAGCACACAGAACATTCCAGAAATCTTGACGTTTTGCAGTGCATGGGATAAAACAGAGTAGTGGCTGTCAGGACTATTGGTGTTCAAGTTGTTTACTTCAAACCACTAAGGTTAAAGAGTATTTTAAGTGTAAAAAACACTATTTTTTTTGAGTATTTGTAAAAGTCAGTCATTACCTACACCTTGACTAAAAATACTATACTTTAATGTGTCCTTGTAAAATTTACTGTAGTAATAAGTCAATTATGCATAATTACAAGCAAATAACACTACACCAAACCCTGACCTTAAATAAATAGTAAGTACATGTTGCTAGTTACCGTTGTACTGTACTTATTTGTGTAATTACACTGTGACAGCAAAAAATGTGACCAAAAACTTGTTTGAACATTTCGACAAAAGGTTCAGTTAATTCAACAAACCCGGGTCCAAAATGAACATTTGTCAAGCAAGCAAAGTGAATATTGGCAATTAAATTATATAAATATGTAGCCTGATTTGCTTTCAAAATTCGCACACCACGCCTATATGAGGGCATACTGATATAATACCTTTGTTTGAAATATTAGCTATGAAAACTAATGTATGAATATAAAAACTATATATGAATATAAACACTATCAAAATGATATGGTTAAAACGTTTAAAG
The DNA here is from genome assembly GCA_018155175.1 of Sinocyclocheilus anophthalmus. Classification (NCBI taxonomy): domain Eukaryota; kingdom Metazoa; phylum Chordata; class Actinopteri; order Cypriniformes; family Cyprinidae; genus Sinocyclocheilus; species Sinocyclocheilus anophthalmus. The sequence continues at coordinate 2,044 of JADLZN010000924.1, forward strand.
TTTAAAAAAAAATATGCCTATTTAAACCGAAGTGCTCAAAACGGGCCACTTCAAAGGGCCCTTCAGAATGAAGGATTTCGAAGGGTACAACTGATGGACACTTCGGGCTCCCATGATCCTTTGCGCAGATGTTTTGCATGATGACGGCGCCTCCGTGTGGGCACGTGATGATGACGCAGAAGGGCACTTCAAGAAACAGTTGTTTGGTCCCCTACACCCTTCAACCCTTCAAAGCTCTCACTCCGGAGGGTAAGCCCATTGAAGGGATTAGGGCAGGGTTCCTCAAATCTTGCCCTGGAGGGCCAATGCGCTGCAGAGTTTAGCTCCAACCCTGATCAAACTCACCTAGCTGTGATTTTCTAATGATCCTGAAGACATTGATTAGCATGCTCAGGTGTGTTTGATTAGGGTTAGAGCTAAACTCTGCAGGAAAGTGGATCTCGTGGGCCAGATTTGAGGATCCCTGGATTAGGGCATAGGGATGAGCCCTTCCGAATGGAATGCAGGGTATATATAAGCGGTGGTGAACTCCGGTCCTGGAGAGCCGCAGTCCTGCAGAGTATAGCTCCAACCTTATTCAAACACACCTGCCTGTAGCTTAGTGATGTTGAAGACATTGATTAGCTTGTTCAGGTTTGTTTGATTAGGGTTGAAGCAAAACTATGCAGGGCTGCGGCTCTCCAGGACCAACGTTCGCCACCCCTGGTATATATGGACAAAAGTTTGGGAACACATACTTCTTTAGAACAGAAAAAGGTACAAAGATGGAAACAAAAGTCATGCATTTAAAAAAATGTACTTCCATCGCTGTTGCAACAGTCTGAAAGTGTCTAAAATGACTATGTGCGCATTAGCACAAGCTGTCATTGGGTGGGTTGAGGAAGTTTTGGCTCAAAGTATGCATTTAAATTAACCGTTAGGACTTGGCTTTCTGCAGACCAGTCAAGTTCTTCCACACTGAGTGAATCATTTCTTTTTGAACCCTGCCTTATACACAGAGGCATTGTCATGTTAGAATAGAAAAGGGTCCTGTCCGAACGGGACTAGGATATAAAAGTAGAAGCACACAATTCCTAGATATATATATTTAAAGGAACACTCCACTTTTTTTGAAAATAGGCTCATTTTTCAACTCCTCTAGAGTTAAACAGTTGAGTGTTACCGTTTTCGAATCCATTCAGCCGATCTCCGGGTCTGGTGGTAGCACTTTTAGCGTAGCTTAGCATAGATCATTGAATCTGATTAGAACGTTAGCATCTCGCTCAAAAATGACCAAAGAGTTCAAACTTGACACTTCTGTAGTTACATCGTGTACTAAGACCGACGATTTTCTAGGCCGATATGGCTAGGAACTATACTCTCATTCCGGGTAATAATCAAGGAACTTTGCTGCCAAGGAATGGGTGCAGCAGGCGCAATGATATTAAGCAGCGCCTGAAAATAGTCCCAGCACGCTCCCTGTGCAAGCAGGTGTCACGTTGGTTATGTTGACGGAAGTTAGCATATTTTCAGGCGCTGCGTAATAATTGCGCTCTGTTTTTTTCTTTTTTTTTTTTTTTTTTACGCACCCATGGTACGGCAGAGAAGTTCCTTGATTATTACACCGGAATAAAAGTATAGTTCCTAGCCATATCGGCCTACTTTTCATTTTCCGTCGGTCTTAGTACACGATGTAACTACAGTAGAGTCAAGTTTTAAATAGGAAAAATATAGAAACTCAATTTTTGAGCGAGATGGTAATGTTCTAATCAGATTCAATGATCTATGCTACGCTACAACTAAAAGTGCTACCGCCAGAACCGGAGATCGGCTGAATGGATTCGAAAAACTTTAAAACTCAACTGTTTAACTCTAGGGGAGTTGGAAAATTAGCATATTTTCAAAAATAGTGGAGTGTTCCTTTAACATTAAGATCTGTAATGTAATGTGGAAATAAACTACAAACCTGTGCTTAGAGGCGGGGGGCGTGGGGGGGGGGGGGAAGTCCCAAACTTTTTGTCCATATTGTGTATACAAAACTATTAAAACAATTTTGTTACGTGTCTGCAATGTGAAGAGAATAAACCACTGCATCAGAACAATGATGCTGCTGTTGAGACGATTCAAATAAACCAATCACAGTGATTTCTCTTTGCAACAATGTAGACTTTTATTTGTGAAAAAGTACAATACCTTGTCCTTACAAATAAGCGTATGAAAGAACTGAAAGAACATTGCAAGGCCATAGGAGGCGTTTCACAGGAGTGAATCTGTGCTGTGACGACAATGTTCCTGGGGCGGCAGCTTTACCGTGACACGAATCCACAGGTAAACAAACAGAGTAAGAAAAGCTTGTACAGATTTCAAAATTGAACAAAATCGCTCTCCTGCCCCAATAAACCATCATTCGTTTGAAACTCAAATCAATCTTTTATATTTTCACATCCACATCCTCAAAATCAGATCAACAGCGACGAGATGACCTGCCACTTTAATCACAATAGTCATTCGAAACGCACCTTTGATTCCACCTTTGGAAAATCCCAGCATATAATAGAAAACTAAGCTGATTCAAAGCAAATAAAGTTTCAATATGTAGTCTCTGTTTAATGAAATATATTATATATATATATATATATTATATATAGTATATATAAACACAATGGCCAAAACAATCCTAAAATGATACGGCCGCCTGGTCTCCTCAAGCGCATGCTGGGAATACGAGCTACTCCACTCCTAATAACACCCATAATTAATGCCCCGCGAAGACGGCGGAGCGAAACGATGGTGTTTACACTAATCTGAGACTGATTTGGTTCAATTACAGCTGCATTAGTGAGCTAGAATCATCTGGATGAGCTAGCTAGTGAATTTTCCGTGTCAGATTAGTACTGTCATTAGTTCACGCGGATTCAATGCATCTCCACCTACTGAGCACGCTTTGATGCTCGTCTACACCTTCAGCTCTGTACAATGTGGTGGATTGGTCTCCAACAGACCAACGGTACCCTGGAATATAATTACAGGCTCTTTATGATTTACCAAGAGGGGGGGAAAAAAAAGAATACAAGGGGGGGGGGGGGAAAATGCATAAAGCGTCACTGTCTTTTAGGTCAAAACAGAAGGATGTGATAAGAATCACCAAATCACACAAACACATTAAATCACATTGAAGTTTTTGGGTATGACATCTCTATTTTTGCATTGTAGGGAGGGAGAGGGCACAGGGAAGTTTGTGGAAGAACAGAGCTGCCCTCTTGTGGAGAGCCGTGTAGCACATGGACAGGAAACGAAGGGATTTCACCTCCCCAGTACGAGATTGGCCAAAGATCGAGTCGCTTCTACCTGCTGAGTCTCAGCTTGATAGAGTTCTTGACCACGGGGATGGGGTTGGCCGGGAGCATCGGGACATCCGACAGATCAGCGTTGGGTGTTTTCTGCGGAACATAAGACAGATCATCAGATTGATGAGACGAATTCAATTCAATTCAAGTATATTTGTATAGCGCTTTTCACGCTATACAATGAATGGGAATAATCGTGAGCGTGTCCTAACCAAGTGATACAAACTAATAAATCATCTCTTCTACGATAAGAGTTTCTGTTTGAACAAGCTGTGACTGCAATAAGACATTAAGATTTACGTTGCACGGCCCTGGGCAATCAACAGAAATTTCACTGGAACTAAATTCACCACAGACTTAAGTAGAATATGACTTAATTACCTAAATAAAAGTGTTCCTTCATTTGTGTTTTGTTTTCCATAGATTTCTTTCCGCAACACCTATATCAGGGCATACTGAAACTGATTAGAGAAGAAGACTTTTCACTCTTCAGCTCGCAGTCTGTAAATTGTACCGTTACGGATGTTTATCTACATTCTCATGTATCTCTAATCTAACTTTGTAAGTGGTCTCTGTATATTACTCTCAGCTATTGCTATGCGTTCTGTCTTCTGGTTTTGATGTCTATCGGTTTCTGTTCCTTAAACCTGACTTGTAAAGTGACCTTGGGTTTTGGAAAGGCGCTATATAAATAAAAATGATTACCGGTATTATTATTATTACTTTTGTCTGAAAATTAGCCTTCAAAATTGAATATGACATGAACTATCAAGTAAAAAAAAGTATATGTATCTATTTTAAGTATAGTTGGGTCATTTCAGCTAAATCTAAACAGTAAAAACTTGAGAGAAAAAAAATCAGACCATTGTTTGGACCTATATATAATTGTGTACAATTGTGTAAACACACATCCCAACCAAAAAAACGTAAAATACATTTTCCAGAACACACTCTTCCTAGTGTAGCTTCCCTGCATAGTTAATTTGTTTAACAAAAGCTATCACAATTTTTTTTTTTAGTTTTGGAGGTTGACTGAGGAAAAAGTTTGTTTAATTATTATTATTCAAAATATATTATAATCAATAAGACAATACAAATAAACCAATCATAGTGATTTCTCTTTGCAACAATGTAGACTTTTATTTGTGAAAATATGTTGGTTTGTTTTTTGTAGATTGCTTTCCACAACTGAAAATACATTAATCCTAGGTAATGGACACCATACATATATTCATTGGCCATTTTGATAGAAATTTCCATTCAGCTCTACTAAAGACGATTTCAAATACAACATTTATTATCAAATGAATGATATTTGGAATAAACTTAATACACAATTATATATTAAAGCCTAACATCAGTCCTTCAAACACTGATGTAACAAAAAGCTCTTGATGTTAAAAGCTCTTGAAATCATAATTAGCTACTACTCAAATATTTAGTCTGTAAGATGTTTTGCTTTTGAAAAGCCATGAAGCCAACCAAGGCTGCACTTAATCAAAAATACAGTAAAAACAGTAATATCGAGAGATATCACAATTTAAAGTAACTTTTCTATAATATTTTAAACCGTAATTAAAAGCTGATTTTTCATCATCATTACTCCAGTCTTCAGAATCACATGATCCTTCAGAAATCGTCTAATATAAAGAAATAAACCCAATTGAAGCCGTGGTTTACAGTGAATGTTATAAACAGTACGGGGCGTTGTTGTTAGGAAGGACCGAAAGCGGTTATAAATCACTGTAAACCACGGCTCACGGGGGTTAGTGGTTTTATAAAAACGGTTATTCCAATACGTAGACAGGTGTCACAAAATACAACAGAGCAAATAAGTGTAATGATATTAATACAAACAGATTCTTCCGCCAAACAATGTAGTTCCTCGGAAAGGTTTGTGGTTGCAACAAAGTGGTTGCCAAACAACACGCAAACGTAAACAAAGGTGTATGTTAGTAGAGAACGTGGCTCAGCCAATCAGAATCAATGACCGGAACTATCCGTTTTATACTTCGTATTTGGTGCTCATGAAAACATTTTGAACACGTTGAAAACAGTGGTGCTGCTTAAAATAAAAGATATTTTATTAAAACGATAGAGATTAGGAATTGTTTTGGTTGGTTGGTAAGCTTTCAGTGAGAACAGAAAATTGACTTGTGCCTGAATATGATAAAGATTACTGTGCATTAATCAAATGATCATGTCCTTACCTGGGCGGGCGGCATCTCCTCTGCTGTGTCCACCACCTGAGAATGACAGGAAACAACGTCAGCATTTTGCCTTCTCGCATATACCCTCCATTTATCATTATAACTAGCATACCCTTTTTCAGCATTGGTTTACCGTTAATTCTGTCTCAGTTTTAGATTCACCCTCTGAAGGAACCACTTCAACGCTCGGCTGGGAAAAAAATAATAATGCAACAATCATGACAAAAACACTGAAATTAGGCGATGAACAATGAAGATTACTGCCTCTTCGAGTTCAGGGGACGCAGGGCTCCAGACTGCGACCAAATACTCGCATTTTACGACCATTTTTTCTGCGGGCGGTGCGACTAATTTTTGTGAGTTGGTCGCACTGTAGCGCGACCCACCGCATTGTCGACCATAAGGGCTGCCCTTTTCTTGCATTTGACAAACATCAAACGGCAAAAAAAAAACACAGGAAATAAAACCGCGCTACGTTTCAGCTGACCGCACTTGACAGCAAAACAACTTGTAAGAGATCAGAACAGATTTACTCGGAAGCCCAAGTTGAGTTTGCGACCACTGTTGTACTGCAGACTGCAACAGTGCTAGCGGAAGATCCAGTGAGAAGTGTTTGAAATTCGCCAGCCACAATGATAAAGGTTGCTGGAGGAATCATCTCAAATTCGGCACAGATTCTCTGTTATAAACACACTGGACGTACGTCAGGGGAAACCGAGCATAGGAGGAACGATAACTGTCACCATGGTGTTGTTTTAGAAATAGGCGAAATGCATTACATCCTTACTGTCAGGGTTTGTAAACCTTTTAAGAGAGAAATTCTAAGCACTTTTCAATGACTTTCAAGATTTCAAAACATTTCCAGCACTTCTTTAAAGCTCTAAAATGATCCGTTTGAATGTTATTTTTAAGGGGATGACACAAAATATTACCGTTTTGGGTAACAAAACAAAACGTTTATGTCAAATAAAAATAAAATAAAAAAAAAAAATTCAAATCACAATTATAACCAGTAGACGGCAGCAGAGGAGCACTTATTGGCTTATTAGTCATTAATTTCTACTTTTTCCTCTATATTTTGAAATGATAAAATCACAAATAAAACTTCATCATTCAAGAAATCAGATTTTGTCAGAAATTTTACACTTTTTTGGTCATGAAGTTAAAAAAAAAAGTCACCACAGTCCCCTGCCTTGAAAAACTTTTCTTCAGGGTTTGCACGAAATCAACACAATCACTGAGTCGGTCCGTTCCATGTACTAGAAGAATTTCAAATGGTCCTTAATAAGAATAAGAGTGGACTATAACATTTTCTATATAAAAATGGATTGTGCACCCGTTGTAACTGTGTTAATAAAAGTAAATGGTTGTTAGCATCTGAACTCACTTAGGTGCTTTCTGTCAAATCTGTATAAACAATAAGCAAAGAAAAATAAAAAGAAATGAACATGTAATATTATAGTAAAACTGCAATTATTAATGCTAAATAACAATAGGAATTTATGAGTAAATGATCTATATTTTAATAACTCCCACACCACCACCCCAGCGCTTACCAAATCTGCTCCTGGCGACACCATCTGTAGAACTTAGTGGCGCTGGCGCCATTGCTCTCAAATGTTAGTCTGGAGCCCTTGGACGGATGCAAAGAAGAAACATTTTGGCACTTTTGCAACAAAAAGTAAGAACAAATAGCCATTACCGCTGGATCCACAGCTACACGGCCATCAGTTTCACCTGAGGACTTTGCTTCTGGGGTTGAGAGCTGGAAGAGTAGGATTTAATTACACTTTTTAGACACTGTCCACACTATATATGTAATGTTAATGATTGGATTGAATAAGGTGTACAATACAAAATACAATACACAATGCTGAAAATAAAGCTTAAAAAAAAAAAACATTTGACTTGACAGTGTTGTCTTTTACCTCCTCTACTTTGGCTTTCTTGGACATCTCATTCTCAAGGGGTGAGGCAGGTCCAGCAGGGCCAGCAGATAAACATGGACTGGGATGAGCGTTCTTTTGTACACTGTCCACTTTGGCTTTCTTCTCCGAGTCATGCTGAACGGGTGAGGCGGGCTGCTTTAGTGAAGCTGCACCCTTTCGCGGGGCATTGCTGCTGGAAGTCCCAACATTATCTGGCTTAGTGGCGTCCACTGCAATGATTGGAAAACAAAATCAGTATTAGCATTAAGTAGCACTAAAAACATAAACACAAATTAAATGCACTTTAAAGTTATTTTTTAAATCCCAAAAATGAGAAGTCCGTCATCATTCACTCACCTTCATGGTGTTCCAAACCCATATAACTCTTTTTTTCGGTGGAACACAAAAGGAAACATTTTGAAGAATGTTCATGCTGTTCTTTTCCATTGTGACACTTAAGTCACTTTTCATTTGCCATGTCACACTTCTGTCGTAAGAAAATATCGGTTGAAGTAATAAGGAAAAAAGAGATCAGGATGACTTTCATAAAATAAATCTTTTGGGAAAAAGCAGCATTAACATCCTTCAAAACATATCTTTTTGTGTTCTGTGCAACAGAAAGTCATACAAGTTTGGAACAATGAGGCAAGAGATGATGAACATTTTCCTTCAATGAACTATTCTATCAAAATGAAAATATCTACTTTAAAGTGACTTAATGACCCCAGTAGACATACCACCTGCCCCGGACGAGGCTTAATCTTGAATTGTGGTTTTTGCCTGCAAATCTGAGGTGTTTGTGGCAGTCCCAGTGGAGCTACAGTCAGAGAGAGAGGAGGGGAGGAAAAAAAAGAAGAAAAAGGCATGTGAAGTGAAAGTGTCATGTGGCCAAGTATGGTGACCCATACTCGGAATTAGTGCTCTGCATTTATCCCATCCAAAGTGCACACACACAGCAGTGAACACACCCGGAGCAGTGGGCAGCCTTTTTTTTTGCTGTGCCGCCCGGGGAGCAGTTGGGGTTTTGGTGCCTTGCTCAAGGGCACCTCAATCATGGTATTGAAGGTGGAAGAGAGAGCTGTACATTCACTCCCCCCACCTACAAATCCCTGCCAGTACGAGACTCGAACCCACAACCTTTGGGTTACGAGTCCAGCTCTCTAACCATTAGGCCACGACTTCCCCATTAACTGGTAAAGTGTACCAGTATTCCCAAAAGATATGAGTCACAGAAAGTTAAGCAAATAACATTAGGGCAACAGGTGACCAGGTGAAAATGGTTCGATGTTTTACCCCTGAGGGCTGGAGGCACGGGCGACCTTGGCAGCTGAAAGGCCCGTGGGGGACGGCACTGACATGCTGTTGTCACTGTCAACTGATAGATCGAGACTGCCATCATTCATCGCACGAAGACCATCAGATGAAAGCTACAGGAAAACAGAGAGAGAAGGGGAAAAAAAAAAAGTTCACAAAAAGCATTAGTAGGTCACTACTGAGTGAGAAAGGTCTCATTATCGACGTTACTAGTCACTACAATAACAAAATGTCTAAATATCAATAAAACTTTGTTGAGATTAGTAGTTCAAATGAAAGGTAAAAAAAAAAAAAATTAAAGCATTATACCATTCAAAAACTTGGAGTCATTATAATTTTTTTTTAAATTATAGAAATTAATACTTTTATTTAGCAAGGATGAATTAAATTGATAAAGTTACAATAAAGATATTTACATGTATAATGTTACAAAAGATTTATATTTAAATAAATGCTGTTCTTCGAGTTATATATTCAAAGAAACCTGAAAAAATTCTACTCAGCTGTTTACAACATAATATGAAAATAATAATAATAATAATAATAATAAATGTTTCTCGAGCACCAAATCAACATATTAGAATAAATTCTGAAGGATCATTTGACACTTAAGACTGGAGTAATCATGCTGAAAATACAGCTGCGCATCACAGAAATACATTACAGTTTAACAGAGGTTCACATAGAAAACAGCTGTTTTAAACTAATAATAATTCACTGTTTTACTGTACATTTGATCAAGTAAATGCAGCCTCGGTGAGCAGAAGAGAATTATTTGAGACATTTAAAAATATTAAGTAAATGTTCAGCGTCTTCCACTGACCAGTTCATAAGACATTAAACTTACATGCTTAACTTCTTCCTGTTGATCAGATTATTTCAGATCTCCTCTCATGTTTACATGAAGGCTTTCTGATTATTAACAGATTATGTTGGTGCATTGCTATTAATGAGGCTGCATTTATGCGTAAAGTATGGGAGCTTTTTATGCAAGGGTCAGGATAATGTACATTAATAATAATGACAGTTAATAGAGAGAAAAGTCCCCCGAGACAATTATGCTAAAAACTGATTTGAGTTTTCTTACAGTACAGTTAAGGGTCAAAAATATTTGACCACAGAATTGAGTGACAGAGCAATCAGAATCACGTGTTGCAGACGCTGTTTTCCGTGCATTACTGCAGACAGATCTTAAATTGATAAACCAAATCCATATTTTGAATCCAGCTTATATTTGTTGTGTTGAAGCACACTTCTGAGTGATGATTAGTGTGTTGTATCAAGATCAGCGCTTTGCTTAAATCACAAGATCTGACAAATACGAGGCCGCGAGACCATTTCAAATTGTGAAGTGATCAAATACAGTGAATCTGTCTTGAATATTCCCTCTCTGCGTTTGGGATTTAGCAGAGATTGTGTATGTGATTCAGTGACGTCAGTGGCAGGTTTTGTCCAGTGCTCCTCTTTCTTCTGCTGTTGTGGTGAACTCCATCCTCTTCATCCTCAGCGATCAGAGCAGCATGACCCACGGCTTGCCGAGAACACACGTCATCAGGCACAGAATGCCTTTTACCTGTTACAACTCCTTTTAAAACAATTCCTCTTCATTTTTGCTCTTCACACAAAGCTTTAGAGCATCTGCTGTTATAGTATAGTAGTTTTCATTGTATGGAAAGGAGCAGCATGAACATTCTGCTGAATATCTCCTTTTGTGTTGCACAAACCAGATTCATCGGTAAATGATAACAGAAATTCAGTTTTTGTGTGAACTTTTCCTCTTCATGTATGATGAGCAGGACATTAAACTGAACTAAAGCGCTGCTTTAATGAGCTCATACGGTCCTCGTGAGAGCCTGAAGGACTCAGCTGCTAGCCACATCCAGTTGCCATGACAACACAGTCGCTTTCCGATGCAAGGCCTGTAGAGACCAGCATTCACACCGCTGTTATTTTAGTGTCATTGATATAATATTTCTGTTTTATATAGTTTATTTTTTTTATAATTTGTTTTCATTTTAGTTAAAGTTTTAGTAAATGTGTTGTCTGTTTTTGTCATCCCTACATCTATATATAAATTTTTGTCTCGTTTTGTCAACGAAAGAAAATGAGAATTATGTTTGGCCGCTAGATGAAATAAAATAGTTTAATTTTTTTAACTGAAATAAAATGACAATTTTTTTATATTTTCTTTTATTTCAGTTAACATGCGTTTCATTTCAAGCATTTTTTAAAAAATGATCATAACCCTGATACACGTGATTAAATCCAGATTTTCCTGACCAAAATTTAACTTTCAATTTTGCACTTTTTACAATTTTCCATGATTTTAAAGCAGCTCTAGAGAAAATCGTGATGTTTATAATAGTTTATGTTGATGTTCATAGCATCATATCTTCATGCCTTAAGACTGTCTACTTATTAAGTAGCCTTATAGGCCCACTTGTCTTATTGTTGTGGGCTTTATATATGGGTGAGGGCTAATTGTTGTGAAAACAAGAGGTCCTAGTGGAAATATTACAGATGGGTAATGCCTTACCTCCGAGCCACAATGGCAGGGTTTTTGTCCCAAGTACAGGAATTATGAAATTCAGCCCTCTAATTTAATAAATACAAGTTATTTTGCCTCAGACCACCTAACAAATGAATCTGTGCAGTGGTATTGTTAGTTTAAGTTCACATTTTTTTAAGACCCCTGACTTTTAACATTTGTTTCGCTAGCTATTTTAGTAAATTAAAACACAATACTTACATTTCTTGTAAGTATTGTGTTTTATCACTTGCTATTTTGTTTGAATAAAAGTCCTGTCGTCACCGGCACGCTATGAATTCTGGGATAGGGTAGGCTGCAAAGGATCCATCTCATGTATCCTTTCATTTGCCTGGAGAAACGTAGGACGCATTTGAGGTCGCGTTCGAATTGCGGCAGCCTTCGTCGTGCCGCGGTGACGCAATCGGCCTTCAAATGTGCACTTCGAAGGACGTAGCCTATGAATTGGGACACAGCAGTACACTGGTATTTTTATATAAACATTTTTTTCCTTCTGTTTTAAAAAAAATTTCTATCCACATGAAAATGCAAATGCATGCTATGACGCACTGTCAAGAGCATGCCAAACCAACAGGTGACGATATAATCGCAACCATAAAGCCATGTTGGCCAATCAGAAGCCTGAAAAAGTCTCCAGTAGGTGGAGATAACAGCTCAGGCGCTGACGTCACAAGCCAAAAAACTCCGGTTTCGCTGTCTACACGATAACACTGCAACCGGAGTTTTTGAAAATCTTCACCCTGGCAGGCATTTTCAAAAATGTTCGGTTTCAGTGAACTGATGCTGCGTTTGCATGTGGACGTGCATGCGGCACTCTTCTTGTGGTATTGATTAACTATATGAAATGATATAAAGGCCCCATATCTTGAATTTTGTGATGCATTTTAATAGAATGAATCATGCAGGGAAAGAACGCACTCTAAATGCGCACGCGCACTAGTCTAACCTACTAGACTTCATCACGTCATGTATGCGTGCATGTTTTGTTTGGATTTTGCTATATACTTGATAATGTCAAACTGCACATCGTAAAACAACAATTACGAAATGTGTAGATTCAGTGACGAACACTGGTACCTGCAAACACCGTCCCACAGGCTTTTTACAGTGAATGTAGTGTATAGAGCACAGTGCATTTTCATAGCGAAGCCACTCGAAGTCTTTCAACCATTCTCACCGAAAACTGTACGCCTTCTATTCGGCTGGTGGATCAACATTCACCACATGATCGCTATCACCAGCACCATTATTTGTAACTTTAGGTGGTTTACAAAAGAAATCTGTCAGTGTTCTTTTCATTTTCTCTCTTCTTCAGCCCTTTACATTCCCAGCGGTAGTTAGCTCCCTGTCACCTGACAGCAGAAAGCAGTGACTGAGTGATCGACAGCTAATAAAATCTGCATTAAAGTTAACAATGTAAAGCCTAAGTTTTAATTGGTTATGTAACGTTTGATAGAATGGCAGACTTAATTCAGTCTGGTGAGTCTCGTGAAAACCAACGTTTTGCCAATTACAGATCGAAGGAATGCAAAGTTTCTTTACTTTAGCAAAGGAAAACCAATCTCCTCTTGGCTTATATTGAAATCCTCTGACATTTTTCTTTACAAATCCTCGTTTTGTACTTCTAATTCGTGACCGTTGTTTTGTTTTGATCTCTCCGCTGCGTTTCCGCGTGCGTCACTTCTGAGCGTTGCATGTGCAGCGCTAACCTCATACGTCATCCGCCCGGAACTGCTTCCATTTACAACAGTGAGTGCAAAAAAAAAAAAAAAAAAAAAAAAAAACCAACATTGAGTGCAAGCTAGATTAAAGTGAGTATTACGTTTTGAATATGGATATTTTTCTTACAAAACGCATCAATTCACTACAGGAGGACTTTGTTTATCTGCCTCTCGAGCGCGTCATTATTTGCATGTGATTTCGCATACTCGCGACAATTTGTCCAGTCCGGTCGTGCCTGTCCTGGGGCGTCTGGGTAAGTGGACACTAAGCGGCACCGCGGCGTACCTGGGAAAAAAAGTAAAAACTGTTAATAAACTTTAATTAGCTGATCCCATTCAAGCATTGTAATTTAATTTCAACTGCACGTTTTACTCGAGTAAATCATACTAATTTACTATTGTTTAAAAAGATAATCACCTCCTAGTAATTTTTTTCTTTTTACCAAATATAAGTATAGAATGGAGCAGAAGTTGTTCTAATAATAATAATTATGATGATCAATATAGTACTGGATCAAATTACTGTAACGCATATGTTTTGTTTATTTCCACAGCGGAATGTACACAGCCTTCTTTTGCATCAAGAAATGTCGTTTTATCAGCAAACCATCTCTCGACTCAAAGTTTCTCAGCTGGATCCACTGTAACATTTGAGTGCGTGATTGGACACAAGCCAGTTAACTTAAAAGCATCTAGATCGGTTACCTGTGAGCAAAACCAGTGGACAAGTCTGGAACTCAGTTGCACAAGTATGTACTGTCATTAAATATTAAGTAATGTACATTTGTAAATTCCTTTAAAAATGAACATTGTATTTTAAAAGGTCTAATTTAGATATGTGAAAGGATGTATGGTATAGTTCAAGAAGTCTTTAAATCACTCATAGTGGTTTTGCCACTGACGGCAAGAATAAATCCCTGTATCATGTAATGAAGCAACACTAAAGATGATTTTTCATTATTTTCGACAGTATTTGAAGAGCACCAATTCTAAATGAATCAATATCTTGAATACATTACAGGAAAATCCTGTGGAAGTCTTGCAGATTTCCTTAATGGGAGATATGATATGACTGGGAATTTATTTGGCGACACGGCTAAACCAGTTTGTCACGAAGGGTAAGTGAAACCATTAATGTCATTTTATATATGCTGTTTTAAGTCTGTTTTAAACCATGTTGAATTTAGATTTGCTGTGTTAGTTGAGTATTTAGTAAGATGAGAATCATTGCTTTCAGATACATGTTAGCGGGTAAGGAAACAACAAGAACATGCCGAGATCAGGGATGGGATGGCCGATATCCTCTCTGTGAACGTATGTTAGTTCTTCCATTTGAATGAAATATAATATTGAAGAGCACAAAACCATTCCCAATTTGTATTAAAATATTTTTTTGTCCTGGAAATAAAAACCTATTCATCTGGATATGTTTTTCTCTTTAGCGGTGAAATGTTCAGCACCTCCAGCCTTAGAAAATGGGCAACTTAAAGATGAGCCTTTGGATAGTTACGATTATTTAGATGCAGTCTCCTATAGATGTAACACAGGACTTAATCTTATAGGACAATCAACACTTCATTGTTCTGAGGACGGAACCTTTAAACCAGATCTGCCTAAATGTTTTGGTAAGCTATGGTTAAAATGCCAGTCATGAGATGAAGAAAAAAAAAGTTTCTTCCCATTAATGAATAAAATATTTAATGATCAATACTTTTCTTTTACATAAACATTTTTTCTTTCCTTTTTTTCCCAGATGGGTGTCCAACGCCTACAATTCCTAATGCAAAAAGAATTGGTGGAAAATCACCCCCCTACAAACTGGGTAACTTTATAGAATACAAATGTGAAGATGGCTATACACTGAAAGGAGATGCNATTTATTAGAATGAGTACATTTATTATTTATGGGCTTAAAAACAAATGCAAACAATCAGAATATTTTACCTGGTGGGAAGTGCCCAATGTAAACATGAAACACATGCCATTACCTAAATTGTACTGTGGTACAGTTATGGAGGCTCTTCATAATGCAGAGGTCAACTGCCTGCTCTTCCAATAGTTAGAAATGGCACTATAGTGTGCAGTGTTTAATAAACAGCTGTTTTATTGAATTCTGCTGAGGTGAAATTCAGTGCTACGTATCGTGATACGTATCGTGGCCTCTGTATCGTGATACGTATCGTATCATGACTTTGCTGGTGATACACAGCCCTAACTCACATTGTAACTGACTTTAGCTTTGCGGGCGCGACACGACAAACTACTGTCGCACATTCCGGTGTAGACATGGTGTTACTCACCTATCGAGAAGAAAAAAAGCAACCTCTGCGTCCGATCGCAGGCCTTCCTCGCCCCTTTATTCCCCTCGAGTCCTCTCCAGCGCTGGAAAGCTGATCCGATATTTCGGGTCCTACTTCTTGCCTTATCGTTAGCCTTCTTTTGTTCCGCAGACATTTTCCTCTCCCATCTCATCTTCTGTCCGCCTTCGGCTAATATCCGTCCTGTGCACTGAGCGCTCTCTTCTCTCTATCATAACAAGACACGCCCCTTTACTGCTGATTGGCTACAGTTTGTTTTGGTACTCAGCCCGACTAAAGCGTTTTTGAAAAAATACATACCCCACCTTTAAATAATTTTTATAAAATAACTTTTCTGTTTTAATAGATTTAAACATTTTAAAGCAGCCATTACTCCAGTCTTCAATGCCATCTCCAGAATAATAATTTATTTATCATTTCTAAACAGTTATATGCTTGATATTATTTTGAGATACAGTTTTCACAACAATCTTTGATGAATGTTAATATTTCTTTAAAGTTCAATAAACATCCATTATTTCAAATATAATATTTTTTGTAACACTATATATATGTCTTTGCTGTCCACTTTTTGAAGCAAAATGTATTCTTGGTATTTAAATTTTTTTTTCAATAATAAACTTACTGACCCCAAACTTTTGAACAGCAGTTACATGCAGTGCTAACTAATGTACTACTTTGATTTCAGTGCATGTTGCCATTATGGTTCCTGGGTGCTGTGGTAACTTCTAATACCACCTGGTAAAATAAAAAAATATCCTATTTGTTTCTTCATTTAGTCCTTTTTGTAAAGTTTCAAACAAAACATGCTTTCTTGGGAATGCTGTTACGATTGCCAAATGTTAATTGATTTTAAATTATTTGACACTTTTGTAAAACTTTAACAAAGGTGAAGTCATCTTTATTTGTATAGTGCTTTATACAATACATATTGTGTTAAAGCAGCTTTACAGTGTTAAACCGGAAAATAGTTTGTCAATAATGCATTAGGACAATAACAGTCAATTTTTCAGTTAAAGTCAATTGTTAATTGAGTACGTCATCCTGACCTCAACGCTTAGGTCACTGAATCAATGCTAGTCACATAATTCCTCCTGGGAAGTGACTCATTTGTGGAAAAACCACAGCAATGGATTTGAGGACCTTTGTGTTCATTAAAAGTAACGTAACGAGCCCCAGCTGAATGATCGCAAACACAATCCATCTCAAAATGCATAACCACATAGATGTTGTGATTTCCAGATTGCTGGGTTTTGACACAATTCACAATTCGAATTCTCATTCCCAATCTTGCGATTGATTCGATTCCCCCAATACCGATTATTTTGGATATATAGCCGATTACAACACCCAAATTTTCTCAAGGAAAAAAATTCTTAACTAATGCTATAAAATATACATGAGAGTCAGCTGGTACTACATTACTACAATATTGAAGGTTAAAACTGACTGATTTTTTTAGGCTATACAACCGCTTAAATTACACTTAATGAAGTTTTTAAAATAATAAAGTTACAATTGCATACTATTTCTACTTCAATTCGTTTTTTATATATACAAATTTAATTGTGGGTTAAAAAAAAAAAATAGATATATATTAATATATATATAGATATATTAAATTAAACCATTGAACAACAGTACAAATGATATGAATATATTCAAGGGTGCATATTTTATCAAATGCTCTCTCTCTCTCTAGTTTATTTTTCTAGCCAACTAATGAGTTTATGGACATTGAATGGCTTTTCTGAGGTAAATGTAACGTTACGTGACATTGTTTACAAGCCGTTATAATTGATGTCTTTGCGCGGTTGAAACATTGATTGAGCGATTACATGAGACAGGATGTGGATTGTAAAGTTGTACTCTTTCTGTTAGCTCACCTTCGGATGTTTAGTCATGTTTATTTTGGAGGAGATGATCAGTTCACGTGTGCTACGTGCTGCTGCGTCTGTTGAACTGAGGCGCTACAGCGATTTGTCACTCCACATTAAACAGTGCCAAAATGGTATTTATTGTTTAAATATTGTAATAAAATGGTCAGAATTTGAAATCTGAGACTTTTTCATGTTAAAATTACCAAAGCACAATGCTTATTGTGATAAATTGGATAGGAGTGCCCTCAATGTTTTCCTCCCATTAACTGAAACGAGGTTAGACTATCCGATTCTTGGATTTAAAGATCGATAATCATTTTCGGTAAAAGTTGAATCGATTAAAACGAGATATCGATATTTTTTTTTTACCCAGCCTTAGTGATAGTCTCTCATTGCCTCCGACCTCCGCTGCGCTCCAGCTCCTCCTCAAAGACCGCCGAAAGGTCGAGCGTCTCGGTCAGTCTTCCTCGCGCGAACCAGATCTTCCCTCTTTAGGTAGTGCCAAGCTGATAGGAGACGTGATCCCATAATGCTTTGGGGTCTGCTGGGCTGTTTGCACCTGGCTGGTAATTGGACTGTGAAAAGGTCAAACATGAATTGTCAGACTCAACAGAAACACAAGGTGATCACAGGAGCCGTTCACATCTCCCTCGAGCTCAAAATTATTATTATTATAAATGACTGGAATGTTATGAAAATTCAGCATTCAAACACCTGACCATGCTGATGTCAAAAAATGCAAGAGGTAGCTAGCAAGCTACCTTTACACACACTATTCATTCTTTAATACTTTGCAAGAGGATATAGAAACCCATTTGTTTTGATTTCTATATTCAAAACTCAGTTTGGAGGAGACATTTCCATGTAAACGACCACTTTGTGACTTCTAAGTGCACAAAATATGACACATATTTTTAATAACAAAGACTGTGTGACCGTTGTCTTTGGGGCGTTCACACATGAAGCGTAATATTTGAATGCTTCTGTTGTTTGTGTGTTAAGCCTCGCTGTTTTTCTTAGGATCGCGCGCAATCCGCGTCCGCCATATCATGATAAACATAGGCTAGTTCAGCTTTTATAAACGCTTTGGTTGCGTTCGGCTGCGCTTCGTCTAGCGTTAGTGGTTCAGTACGCTAGAACGCGTCTCGTGTGAACGCCCCCTTGAAGGGCATTAGTATGAAGTCACTGAACTACATCTATACGTGCACTAAGTTACATATCTAAACAAAGTTCAGCAGCCACTGAATGATACAGATTTAAAGTCTAAACATACAAACCAGCGTGCTTACTATGAGCCCGATTTCTACTTCTGATGGCCTGTTGATCATTTTATCTCATTACCTGCTGCATAACGGCAAGTTAATATCGAAATGAACGCAATGTAAACTAGTTCAACAACTAAACAGCATCGTTTAATGCTTTGATAAACGTGTCGCGTTTGCGACCGATTCGTGACATAAGGCCCAAGACCTCGCGTTTGCTTTGATCCCGCTCGCCTTCAAACTCCGGCGAGATACTTACAAAGGCATTATGAAAATCTCCGGCTTAAGAGAAGCTGAGAAGCCGGTTATATTCCGCCATTGCGTTCCAGCCTGTCACGAACTGTTATGAAGGCAATGGAGTTGTTTCTTTTGTTTGAACCAACATGGCGCTCCGGCAACAGCAACTGCCAATTGGTGCAGGAAGTGACGCCATGACGCATCCCTCGCTGACGCTGGTTGACCTGCCTCTTGTTTTTCGAACCTATTTTGAAAGAATTCTATTTAAAGGGACCGCAACTAGTTAAAAATCTTATATTTTCCAATAACATTGTCACGAACATTTCAAAACATTTCTCCATTAAATTACATTTAATATTTTATTCCTTATAGCATAGCTGCACCTTCAGCTATTTTAATGCTTTTTATTATTTATTGATTGATTTATTGATTCATAAGACATCAGGTGTCTTTTTTTTACAGCTCACCATTGAAACATTTAGCATTTCCACTGTTTCACATACTATTATTATTTGCCATACTGACTATATTAGTGCTGTCAAACGATTAATCGCGATTAATCACAATCCAACACAATAAACTTTATTGGTTATGTCTGGTGCCCGCATGTGTATTTATTATGTATAGTTAAATACACACAAATGCATGTATATATTTAAGAAAAAATATATTATGTTTATATATATTACATATATTTATATATAATATAAAATATAATATAAATATATACGACATGTAACTAGATTTTAAGTCTTGATCGAAATCTATACTGTATGAGTGTGTATTTATATATGCATAATAAATATAAACAGTACACACATATATTATGTATACAACTTTTTTTTTTATTTTGGATGCGATTAATCCTTTGACAGCACTATACATATAATATATTTTTTTTTTTTGTTTTGGAAAAGAGCTTGACCCTGGAAATGTACCAACAAATACCTACAGGTGCATCGCAATAAATTAGAATGTCATGAAAAAGTTCATTTATTTCAGTAATTCAACTCACATTGTGAAACTCGTGTATTAAATAAATTCAATGCACACAGACTGAAGTAGTTTAAGTCTTTGGTTCTTTTAATTGTGATGATTTTGGCTCACATAGATTCTCTATGGGGTTCAGGTCTGGTGAGTTTGCTGGCCAGTCAAGTACACCATGGTCATTTAACCAACTTTTTTTGCTTTTGGCAGTGTGGGCAGGTGCCGAATCCTGTTGGAAAATGAAATCAGCATATTCAAATAGCTGGTCAGCAGAAGGAAGCATGAAAAATTTGCTCCAAAATTTCTTGGTAAACGGGTTCAGTGACGTTGGTTTTCAAAAAACACAGTGGACCAATACCAGCAGATGACATTGCACCCCAAACATCACAGACTGTGGAAACTTAACACTGGACTTCAAGCAACTTGGGCTATGAGCTTCTCCACCCTTCCTCCAGACTCTAGACCAGGTTTCCAAATGAAATACAAAACTTGCCATCATCTGAAAAGAGGACTTTGGACCACTGGGCGACAGTACAGTTCTTCTTGTTTTTAGCCCAGGTAAGACGCCTCTGACGTGTCTGTGGTTCAGGAGTGGCTTAACACGAGGAATACGACAACTGTAGCCAAATTCCTGACACGTCTGTGTGTGGTGGCTCTTTATGGTCCCCGCCCCCCCCACCCCTTGACCCCAGCCTCAGTCCATTCCTTGTGAATTTTTCACTCAAATTCTTGAATCGATTTTTGCTTGACAATCCTCATAAGGCTGAGGTTCTCTCAGTTGGTTGTGCATCTTTTTCTTCCACACTTTTTTCCTTCTACTCAACTTTCTGTTAACATGCTTGGATACTGCACTCTGTGAACAGCCAGCTTCTTTTTCAATGAATGTTTGTGGCTTACCCTCCATTGAGGGTGTCAATGATTGTCTTCTGGACAACTGTCAGATCCGCAGTCTTCCCCATGATTGTGTAGCCTAGTAACCAAACTGAGAGACCATTTTGAAGGCTCAGGAACCCTTTGCAGGTGTTTTGAGTTGATTAGCTGATTGGCATGCCACCATATTCTAATTTGTTGAGATAGTTAATTGGTGTGTTTTTGTTAAATGTGAGCCAAAATAATCACAATTAAAAGAACCAAAGATTTTTCAGTCTGTGTGCATTGAATTTATTTTCACAATTTGAGTTGAATTACTTAGATAAATGAACTTTTCCACGACATTCTAATTTATTGAGATGCACCTGTATATTATAAACTTAACTTGGTCAAATTACAAAGCAAAGATGAGCATGTGATGTAGCCCCTCAGGTGGCCCCCAGTGAGGAGGTGGTTCTTTAATGTGAAAATAATTACACCGGTTTTCACTTGAATAGTGTATAAAAAACAGTAAGTCAATAAATAAAGATACAGAAACGCATTCTTAATGAAATAACTTATTTTTATTGTACATTTAAACTACAATAGCAGAGTGAGCTAATCATCTGAGTTGTTCCTGAAGAGGTATTCAGCCTGAAATGGAGTAAAGAGGATATGACACAAAGTAAACAGAAATAATATGTTGTTAAATAGAACACGTGATATGAAGTCTATGAGAAGTGTTACCAAAAAGTCCACAGGGTCGTCAGGCTTGACCTTACAGCAGTCCATCAGTCCTTGTATGACAGTAGGCATGACGTATTTCATCAGGTAGTGTCTCATGGGGACAGATCGTGTCTCTAATAGCTCATGTTCCTGCTTCTTCACCTCGGCCATGTTCCTGTTCTGAAAATATATATCAACAAGCTGAACAATGTAGTCGTTACTAGGGTAACAGAAGGCTTTTGCTTGTGTGAGGTCAGATTTATTTATTTTTTGAAAGAAATTATAATTGGATTCAGCAAGATGCATTTAAATTTATCAAAATTACAAGAACAGACTTTTACATTGTTAACCAAAAATATATATTCAAATACATGTTTTTTTTTTACTTTCTATTTATCAAATATTCCTGAAAAAAAGTTTATCAGTTTTCCCTAATCCCTAAAAAAAAACGCACCACGGTTTCCACAAAAACAGTTAAGCAGCACAACTGTTTTCACTGATAATAGTAAGACATGTTTTTGAGCAATGAATCAGCATATTAGAATGATTTCTGAAGGATTATGTGACATTGAAGACTGGAGTAATGATGCTGGAAGTTCAGCTTTGCATCACAGTAATAAATTTAATTTTAAAATATATTAAATTAGAAAGCAGTTATTTTAAATTGTAGTACTATTTCACAATATTCCTGTTTCACGGTTTTTAATTAAATAAATAAAGAACGTGAGCAAAGAGACTTCTCAAACATTATAACAATCTTTCCCGCCACCCAACCTTTGTACACATGACTTAAAGGTGACATATTATGCCCCTTTTTACAATGTTTAATATAAGTCTCTGGTGTCCCCATAGTGTGTCTGTGAAATTTCAGCTCAAAATACTTCAAAAATATAATTTTGAAATGCCTATTTTGAGTGGAAACAGAAACAAGCTGTTTTTCACGCCTGTGTCTTTAAATGCAAATGAGCAGCTGCTCCCCGCCCCCTTTTCCAGAAAAAAGCTGCGCCATTACAGCTGTACCTGCTAAAAAACATCTGTTTTTGGTTCTGATTATCATGTTTATCAAGCTAAAATCATTCGTTTAAACCCGTTTAAACTTCTGATATAGTGTTTTCTGAGCGCACACATCCGAAGCACGTACACAGAAAGTGGCTGTCACGTGGCATGTGAGTACTAAACTAAGTTCTTTCACACACAAGTTTACGTTAAAACACACGAGTTACAAAAACAGTCGGTTATGTCTGTGAAGGCAAACAGCTGGAAATAAATCGCTTTTTTATTTTAGATCTGTGTGGCAGCAGAGTAATATACAGTGAATAAATCAATAAATGCACTGCTCTCTCGTCTCCTCTGAGGCTGGGACTCTAAACAGTGTTCTGTGCTCGTCTGTGCAGCCAAAGACAGAACAGTTAGCATGCTTTGCCCAAACTTTCGCCATGGCATTAGAACTTGTACAACATAGTAGCTTGCAAAATCAAAATGACGGCGCCATGGGTGTAAACTTACAGATTAGGGGCTGTAATATTATAATGAGATGCTAATTAATGCGCGCTCGTTTCCTCAGACGCTTGCAGAAAAAGGCTTCCCAAAACAAAGTTACTGGGTTAATCTTTTTCACGTTTCCTTGGTTGGTAGATGCACCGGGGACTTGATTATAGCACTTTCATTTCAGATTTTCATGATATGTCACTTTTAAAGCTATTATAAAATGTGTGGTCACCAAATACTGGTATTTTACAACCAATACATAAATATTACAGGAAAACAAAAAACTGTTGAACTCTCCTGGGAGAACTTCACTTTTCTATTATATTTGTGGGTCACCTGTAGTGTTAGGGTTGGAGTAAAGATTGATGTTTTGTTTTAACATTAGGTCAAATTTACCCATTCCTCCAAAAGAGCAGTCATTTTATCATTCTCCAATCTCTGCCTGAGTTCCTTCTCAACTTCCTCCTGTTTCAGTTGCAGGCGCCGCTCATCTTCTTTCCTCTTCCTCTCTTCCTCCATTTCCTCTGGACTCAGACCGTAGTTCTTCGGACGCCCCACTGTCTTAATGATCTTCTCCACTGTGTCCACATTCTCACAGTCTGAAAATGACAACATGGAAATGCAATTCTCAATAACAATACCGCCCTGCTTCATAACAACCAGCTTATCTGTCAATTCACTTTGAATAGAGAAAGTTGTACTTTGATAGAATACAATTTTCTTATGTGAGCACAAAAACATTTGTAGGATAGTTTGGGTTCTAACCAATGTGTTCAGGGTGGATTTCCAGGTAATCGAAATAGTCAAGCACAGACTCGTCTTCTGCCAAAGTCTCCCTAAATTTGGCAAGACTTGCTGTAAACTCATCTTGAGTGTAATGCATCTCTTCTGCCACATTCTGTGGAAGACTCCGAACACGCTCTTTCAGAAACTCATCAGTGGCATCCAGTGAGACGACGAAGTCTGTAGGTGAAAAGACCTGTGGTTGTTAACATGTACAGTAATAGCATTCGCCAACCCAATTTTACTTCCATGATGTGACACATACATAGTACAGTGCCATTAAAAAGTTTGGGGTGAGATTGTTTAATGTTTTGTGGGGGGGGGAAAAAGACATATTTCATGCTCACCGAAAGCTGCATTATTATTTTAATAATACAGTAAAACCAGTAATATTTCAGTTCATATTACAGTTTTCTATTTTTATATATACCTCCTGACCACCAGCTATGGAGTTTTGTCCTCTGTAGAGGACATTATGTTTTAGCGATTTCTCTGAGACCTCACATATCACAGTTTTAAGTCTGGATGTCCTGTACAGACCACATTCAGGGGCTCCCAAGTAACAAATGATTGGATTTTTCACCATGACCACTCCCTCTCCTTGATCTTTAAAAATGGCTGACATTCATTTAGTGATCAAATGTTACACCCTAATGGAAATATGATACTAGTTTGTAATTATCATTTAAATCTGACTAACTTTCAAATTGTTTGTCATAAATCAACATCTCAGGAAAATGTTATGGGGTTTCAAATCAAAATATGACCTTCTGTTATGAAACAGGACATGATTTCATACTTGTCCACTGTAGAGGACACCAGGACTAAAGGCATGTTTATTATGCATTTTGGGAGATACATCAAATTAATAGGAAAATAAATTATATATCAATATTCTTATGGAATATTAGATATTATTATGAAAATCTTTATTATTATTGCACTTATTTGTTCTTTCTATGTTGCCGCAAAAACAAATTAATATGCAAATTAGATACAGTTTATAGATACATTGTATATAATGGAAAAACTTGTTTATGGCCATTTTACACACATTTTGCATAAAGAAAAATGTTTTTTAAAAATATCTTTCATAACATAGTTGAAAATTATCCCCCCCAAAATCCTTATAATATACGTTGGGTACCAAAAAAAAAAAAAAAAAAGTTGATTTCTGTTAAACAAATCTCACTCTTTTTGCCTTTTCAAGTCTATTCATGTCTTTTTATAAAAATAAAAAAAACCAGGTATTTTTAAAGTCCCGATGTCCTCTACATTATGGCATAACATATGAATAAAATATAATTTTTCAAAAATGTTCTTATGCTCTAAACAATGTAATGACATGACAAAATACTAAATTCACAAAACTATTTTTTCCTGGTAGTCAGGAGGATATTTAGTAAAATGTCATTTATTCCTGTGATCAAAACTGAATTTTCAGCAGTCATTACTCCACTTTTCAGTGTCACATAATCCTTCAGAAAACATTCTAATATGCAGATGTTGTGCTTTTCAGGATTGCAGAATAGAAAAACAGAAGAAGAAAAAAAACTTACACTTGCTTCTCTATTCTTTTTGTATTCGATCTATTTGTTTTCTTTCTATTTATTATACAATTAACAAAAGCATAAAAAGGCCTCTAACACTAGCTTGCTCTAATCTTTTTCTATTCTATCTGTTTTCTTTTTAATTTATTATATAATTAAAAAAAAACTTGCTACATGTACTGTGTTAGGCTAACTGAGACTTGTTATAGCACTTGTAGATTTTAATGTATCCTGGCTGGATTTAAATTTTATTTTATTTTTTTAACTATGAAGAGTATTATTTCCTGGAAACAAACAAGACATAGAAGCTGAAAGAGCATCTCAGTGATTATAATTATTTCCCAATATACCATTATTATTGCCACAACCCTTTATTATGTGAACATTAACAACAAGCATTAAATTATTGTTTTAATTATATTACTAAGATGTTTGGAGACTGCATCATGTTATGTTATTATTATTATTTTTTGTATTTTTTTTAAACAAAAGAATAGAAATACGTCTGTATGCAGGTTCTGAGATTTCTAACCTGGAACCAACACTTTGCTATATTGGGGTATTGTCGATCTGGTGTCTTCTACATCCATGTTTTCATCTGGAAAACATTTCAGAAGTTACAGGTAAATACTTTTTATTTCCATTTCCATTTAGGGGTTTTTGTTTCAAAGAATATAGCTGACCACGGAAAAGCTCTTTAGCCTGTGTATAGGTCTTTGGGTAACCATCCAGAACAAATCCTTGATTTCTGCAAGGCTTTGAGTTTAGCTTCTCTCTTATGATATGCATTACATGACGATCGTCCAACTGGCCTGTCAGAAAACATCATAAAAACTGGTATAAGTAACACTGGCCATATCAGATTTATTGCATATATCTGTAATAAATCCATCGTCATACAATAGCATTTTCCGAACAATAACAAACGATGTCTTTAGTCACATAAAAATGGATAACGTCAAAGCATAATTTAATGCATACCATCATTCAGAAGCATGTTGTTCTTTAGAGTTTTAAGCTGCGCTTCAGCACCAATGAGCATTTCCTCGTTCTCACGTGTCTTCTCATTTCCCTCAAGCAATTCCTCCTGAAAAACACATACTGTACATTCAAAAGACAGCTTCATAGACAGGGGCCAAAAGGTTTGTGCTAGTGAAAATGCTTCTGTTTTCTACAACGTAAAAAAGTTTCGCATTTTTAAGTCCTGCAACTGTCGAACAACACTACCATTCAAACGCTTTTTAAATGTTTTTGCAAAGATCTCTTATGGCTTCACCAAGGCTGCATTTATTTGATTAACAATACAAGTAACGGCAGTAAAACTGTGAAATATTATTAAAACTTAAAACTTTCTATTTTCATATATTTCAAAAATGCTATTTATTCATATTATAGCAAAGCTGCATTTTTCTTCCCTGTCACTTGATCTTTCAGAAATCATTCTAATATGCTAAAGCTGTGCTTTATTATCAATAAAATCACTTGAAATTAGAAATCAGTCATTATCGATTGAAAACAGCTGCGTCTCTACTGTCACATCTAAACAAACCAATTTTGAGAAGTTATATAGAAGTTACATACTCACCAACTGTCTGACTTTCTCGTTGACGGTTTCATTGACGTCAATATGATGAAGTTTGTAATATCTGCACAGCTTTACTGCAACTGAGCTTTTACCAACAGCAGGGGGCCCAAGAAGACAGATTTTTATTGGCTGAAGGGAATTAAATGCATAATAGAAGTATGTAAGAATGTTTTGCAAAACTATATTGTTTGGAAATCTCTTCACAATTATTAAAAAAATGCTAAAAGCTATTAAACAATACAAAAATGATGATCTTATTTATGATATATCTGATTACACTAGATACCATCACAAAGAGTTATCAAACCTTACCAACAGTTGTCTTGTCTGTTTGTATTCCTCCACCACTTGAAGTATGTTATCAACTATCCCAGATTCACATTCCCAGTGGACGTTTAATCTGTCCTTTAAGAAAACAGACTCAGTCTGAAGGTTGACACTGAGGTAAAGCAGGTCAGTTTCCTGTGAAAATACACAACAATCTGATATATTACCTTCATATATTGTTTTATGACATGGCACAAATTTATGTTCAGCAAAAAACACACTACTGTAATTGCCTTCGTGCCATAGGCATCTTCCTTTGGGATGTTTTCTGTTTTTCCAGACCCCAGGGTAGAGGCAATGGTCTAAGGAAATAGACAGCTGCATGTTTACTAATGATTTTCAGTACTGTTTACTCATCGCAAAACTAAGTGTGAGCATTACATTCAGTACAACAGAATGCAATCGCTCAGACATAAAGATGTGTGATGATTTATTACTTTCACAATGTCTTCAAAAGTGTTCTTGGAATCATCCACAGCGATGAAATAGTGTGTTTTTGGTTTGCGATCAATGATGTTTTGGACCACTCTAAAAATGACAAATGATGACAAAATACAGGATGAGAATGAAACAAAGTTAAAAGAAAAAAACACCAATCAATCAACAGCAATTTTTCAAACCTAGCAAGGTCGTGGATGTGAATGGTAGGAATGACATTTGTCCCAGGCCCAAAAACAGGAACGCTGCTAAGCTCTCCGAGCCAAGCCGTCTTGAGGAAAATGAAGACGTTTTAAATTAAATAGTTCACCCAAAAATTCAAATGTACTGAACCCCAGGCCAAGATGTAAATGAGTTTCTTTCTTCATCGAAAATGTACAGATTTGGAGAATTTTAGCATTATATCACTTGCTCACCAAATGGATCCTCTGCAGTGAATGGGTGCCGTCAGAACGAGTCCAAACAGCTGATAAAAACATCACAATAATCCACATAATTCCAGTTCATCAATTAACGTCTGCATAGTGAAAAGCTGCATGTTTGTAAGAAAAAAAAATCCATCATAGGTGTTTTCAATTCAAACCCTTGCTTCTGGCCAAAATATATAAAGTTAAATACATGCCATAATCCATAATAATGCTTCCTCCTGTAAAAACGTACATGCAATGTTGTCTTCTTACATCAAAATTCACAGATATATTTGTTTAGAACTATTTAGGCCTGTTTTTGGTGCTTGATTTGAGCATATTTTTCTCGCGATTCAACTTTTTTCACTGGATAAAGCAACATTATGGATAGAGATTGTATTTTTGGCTAAAATCATCTTAATTGTGTATTTGTCAAGTACAAACACGCAGATTTTTCTTTCACAAGATGTTAATTGGTGGACTGGAGTGGTGTGGATTACCTTTGGTTTATTGTGATGTTTTTTATCAGCTGTTTGTATTCTCATTCTGACGGCACCCATTCATCGCAGAGGGTCCATTTGGTGAGCAAGTGATTTAATACATTTCTGCAAATCTGTTTTGATGAAGAAACAAATCTACATCATGGATCACCTGAGGGTGAGTAGGTTTTACGCAAATTTTCATTTCTGGGTGAACTATTCCTTTAAATTAAATTTTAAATTCATACAGACTGCTCTGGTATATAATATTTCAGTACTTTAAAGAAGAAGTGGAAGATGTTCTCGCCCATGCCATACTGCAGTCCTGATGTTACAACATAAGTAGCCAGCTTGGACTTTTTCTGAGAAAAAAAGAAAAACATGAAGTTTGTTGCATATGTTAAGCTATGCTATGTTTGTTTCATATAATAAATGATATGAAATGTTTTCTGATTCTGGATTGGGGAAGTGTGCCTAAGTCTGAGTGGAGAAGGATGCTACGGAGACCATATCCTGCCCAAAGGGAGGTAACATGTGGAGAGGAGATTACCCATATGGACTGACCGGCAAGGTAGTACTACATATGACATAAGGCACTGCAGTAGGTCCTGCCTGAAAGGGGGAGGATTTACTACCAAAGCAGAGACTAGACAGAAGTAATTCTGTCAAGGGAAGACACAGGTTTACCAACAGGGAAAACGTACTGTTTATTTACCAGATGGGAATCACTACATATGGGGCACCGAGCTCAGAACAGGGGCTGACCGAAGGGCAAAGCAAACAAGTACTGAACCTGGTGTCAGGCTCCTCCGCAGAGCCAGACAGCTGAAGGGTGCTGGAAGATGCTCAGTCCAGGGTTCATCAGGTAAGGAACACGGCTGGAGAGATGAATGGCGCTCGCATCCCCTGTTGAAGGGGAATGGCACTGCAAGCGAGACACCGAGCTAATCTTCCCGCCACTTACTTAAGAAACAGGCTCAACCCAGAGGCTGTAAAACATCACAAAGTGTTAGGTGTCGCCCAGCCCAGCGGCCTCTAAAGTTTCTGCTAGAGAGGTGCCGTGACCAGCGACCAGGAGGAGTGTAGGGGATGGTGACACTCCGGGTGATGTGAGCACTCCTCGAGGGGGAATGGTCACCTTGTGTTTATTACACCATGGTGACTGCGAATTCCACGATGCCAGTGATTGGGACTAACATACCCTTGTTTGGAGCCTTCCAACCTGTCTGCTGTCCCGCCCAAGCAGACAAGATAGACTGGTCATTGTAAACTCTCCTAAAGATTATGGCGGCATGTAAGAACGAACAGAGCAACGACATGGACAGACACCAGTGGCATGATGAGCGCATGGTGATACTGCGCCTCCAAAGGCAGCTGCTTGAAGTTCACAGAACTCAGCGAGAGTAGCGCCCAGTACAATGCTCAACCCCAGACTCTCGCACAGTTCCAGGAATATAAGCCTGGCTGGTAGAGGGGATCGGCCTGAGTGATAAATGACTATCACTGCCTGATGGAGAACACCAAGCCAACCGAAGTCCCTCCAGGTCGTCCATCTAGGATGTCCACACATGGAGGTATCCAGGATTGGAATGCAGTGGTGACAAATTGTCGCGCTGTTGCCACCCTGATAAATAAGGCCTCTTCCTCAGGGGGATTCATCAGGGAGGGGCTGTCGAGAGGAGCATCAGGTCGGAAAACCAGGTCCAGGTGGGTCAGGAAGGCGCAACCAACAAGACCTGTGTAGACCTCCTTGATGGATGATGTACGCAATGGTCGGAATGTTGTCCATGTGGACCAGCACATGCTTGCCCTGATGCAACAGTCGAAACCGACGCAGGACAATTAGTACTGCCAGCAACTTGAGGCAACTGATCTGGCACTGAAGTCGAGGTCCTGTCCAGGAGCACGAGGCACCCCAGGAGCAAACGGCACCCCAGTCTGCCTTGGACGTGTCTGTTGTAAGAACAACATGCCTCGACACTTGTTCTATGGACACTCCTGCCCGTAGAAAGGCAAGGTCCGACCAAAGGCCGAAAGTATGTCGACAACCGTGATGTGCCGTGACGCCATGTCCATCTCGGACTCAGCCGAGTAGCCAGTGCTGAAGCGGTCTCATATGTAACAATCCGAGTACATTACCACGGCTGCGGGACATGACAAATGCCACGAGTAGCATGTCTGAAAATTTTAGTGGAACTGCTGTTTTTCCTCCTGAATGCATTCAGGCAGTTCAGCACTGACTGGACATGTTTGTTCATGATACATGCCATCATGTTGACCGAGTCCAACTCCATACCGAGAAAAGAGATCCTCTGCACAGGAGAGAGCTTGCTCTTTTCCAAGTTGATCTGAAGCCCCAACTGGCTGAGGTGCTGGAGCACAAAGTCCCGGTTGTCCTGGCTACAAACAGGAATCGAGAGCAAGCTAGAAAGAGCCAGTCGTCAAGATTGAGAGTTGATAGTGCAAACAGCCACATTCCGACTATCGCGGGGGCAAGGGGTGGCCTCTTCTAACTTTGGTAAAGACATAGAGATTCAGGGACTAGCCCAAATGGGGGGGAAACCTGTGACATATACGCCTGAACCTCCGAAGCAGAACCAAGAATACTGTCTGTGCAAGCAGGACAATTATCAGAGAAGGTCTTGTGAAAGACGTGTCCTTCAGGGTCAGGAATCGTGCAACAATTCAGTAGCATGAATTGCATTGAACAGCATGTCAAGAGCACACAGATCCAGGATAGGTCACAAACCCATGCTTTTTTAGATACGAGTGAATGAGGGCGTTATCCCTGCCCCCTTATCTCGTGGAGGCAGGCTCATTGTGTCCTTCGCTAGCAGGGACCACCAAATTTCCAGACAGGACAGAGGCAGACAGTGTGTTTCCACCGAGGTAAATAGGATACCGATGAAGTTGGGAGGGAAAACTGGTGAACTGGGTTGTGTGAGAGTCTGATTGTCTGAATGAGCTAAACGGAAAGGGCTGAGGAAGCCACTAAAGGGCCCCCACCCCCCAGGACCCAGTCCATGTGAGGGCTTATCAAAGGGACAATAGACGAAATGTGGAGGCGGGCAGTGAGGTCGTTGTTGGACACCAAACCTGGATAAGCGTTCGACGTCCCAAGAGGAAGTCGGTGGTGATGTGCATTTAGTAGGTAAGCGATACCTGGCTCCTGGCATGCCCATTGAGGGAACATCCAAAGTGCCAGAGATGGGTGAGGAGGAAGCAATGGTCACCGAAAGCCAAGTTGTTAGCGCCTGTGGCGTGGGGGGGAGGCTGGAGCTGAGTGAGGAGCAAGGCATCACTCATGCCAGACTTCCTGCACACAGGGTAACACCATGAGACTGAAGGAACTGCGCTTTTCATAGGAAAAATGTGGTAGAAGTGATTAGAATGGGGAAACAGAAAAGACTCCTACAGGGAGGAATAAGGGAAAGAGCAGTGATGTCACCACATCCTGGAAAGAGCAGTCCCCTCTATTCTCTGGCGCCGAACTAGAGTCAAGAGGCTTAGAGTTCTGCGCGCTTCCTGATGTGGCCCCAAAGTGCAGCGATGCCATTGCCGGAGCAGATAAAGCAGAAAACATTTCGCCATGCGGGACAGCCTTGCGGTTATGATGCCTACATGATCGGGATCTCGCACGCCCTCACGCGGTGGCCCTGAATGGTCTATGTTGGACACAAACACCGGGAGAGGAGAAGTGTACTTGGTTTTGAGTGGCCTCCGTATGTTTTTGGTCTGACCTGAGAGCTATGACAGTGTCAAAAAAAGGCCTGGGTGGAGAATGGGGGAGTCAACGAAAGTGTCACGTTGTCGGCATTGCACATCCTCCACAAGGTTCACCTAGGAGACGGCACCCCTGGTCTACCACCAAGAACTCTGGAAATGAGCTGGTGAGGAATCCACGCTGTGACCTTATTCACCCAGAGGCAAAGTCGGTCACCGTGTGCGTTTCCTGCATCACCCCGGCTCAGAACTACCCTGTGCAATACAGTGCTTACGGCATGGCCATAAGTCACGCTCCGGCCCGAGTTGTGATCGCAGCATCGCCATGGTTATGCTCTCGCAGCGAGAGCATAAACCATCCAGAAATGCACTCTCAGCATGCTTATGAGACATGTGAGACAGCAATCGTGGCCATCAGAAGAGGCCAAAAATGGCCGCAACCAGAAAAACACGGACTGGGAGGCATCTTTATAATTAC
>JADLZN010000925.1:0-17524 GCA_018155175.1 Sinocyclocheilus anophthalmus
CTGAGCTGCAGTCGCTCCTCGCTCTCCACCGTCAGCTCGTCCAGCTGCTTGGACAGGTAGAAGTTCTGCCGGTTCAGCTCGGCGTTCTCCTGGGTCAGCTGGGTCAGCTGCTCCTCCAGGTCCGTGATCACCTGTGACGACACTCACGTCATTCAGCAGCAGCAGCATCCTAATCAATACGCATGAATTCTGATCATTCCACTCATTAGAGTTCATTCTACCGCAATCACTCTGTATTCTGACACTGCTGGAATATTCCAGATTCATGAACGCTGCGGTGAAAAAGATGGAAATATGAAAATATCAGGGCTCACAAGGCAGGGTTTTGCTAAAACAATAGTTTGAAAAGATTTAAACTTAAATAGACAGAAAAGCATGTGAATAGAGATTGGATTTATAAAGCCTAATTTAACAATATAGATAATATGATTCACAAAAAAATACATTGTTGGTTATTTGTTATATAATTTTGACTAGCTCGAACACTACTAAGAGCATGAGCATACAAATATTTAGCCAAGTTTATAGTTATATACATATTGTATATAGCTTTTTATTCATTTTAAAAAAAAATATTTTTTTATATATATATATATATAATGTAATACACCTTATGAAGAAATAAACGTAATATTAAAAGAAAAAATATAAAGTATTTACTATTACGTATAATGTAGAATATTTATGATACAAATATAAAAGTTATATTATAATATATTCAATATAATATATCTATATATCTATATTAAAAGAAAAAACATAATAACAATAATAATTATGTTATGTAATATTTAGATTTAATATTACAGTATATTATTAAAATATACATAAAAAAATCTAAGTGAACATTTATGTATCATAGCATGTATATTTATTTTTTTAATACATATGTATATAAAAAAGATATATTCTATATATAAGATTTATGAAACTATAAAAGTAAGTAAATACTTAATACACTTATAGTCACACTTAACTTAAAATTAGACTGACAGCAACACTGCCAAGAGCACGCAGTATGCAAATATTACAGCGTCATCATCGCTGGCAGATATGCTGCAGTAATTATGCACTGAATTATCATATAGATGATAGATACAAGACGACAACCGTCAGAATGCAAAAAGTGTGCATTTTTCACATGGAAATTCGTTACTACTATGGCAAAGCTCATAAAAGCAAAATAAATCCCTGTGCGGGTTTGTTTTCGATGACTCATAATTCACTTTTAACTTAATCACTACATTCAGCTGCAAAGTGCATGTCGGTTATAACTATATAGCTGTAGCTTTTATTTGATTTTAAATATATAGTTCATTTTTAAATGACATCAAAAGATCTTCCGATTCATAATTGTGACTCTGAAAAAGACCTGAGGTTAAAAACATATCGTAACTATACCGTGAACAGATTTGGACTTCCTTAAATTAAATCATAACTACAAACCCATGAGATACATAAGGCTGAAGTTATGAGTGAACGGCTGCAGATGGAGAGGTTCTGATCTGGGGTCTGTGATCAGGGATAAATGAGGCATTAAGGTGACTGCAGTGTACATCGATTCTGTCGTGTGCCACTCGGACTCACGGCCAAGAGAAGACGATATGTATATGTTTGAATCAATAATTTCTCTCTGAGCTCTCTATCCGATCCCTGAGGATCCTCAAGCTAAACGTGGAGGGTGAAATCCGCTGGCACTGCACACACACTAGGGCTGTCAAAATGGCTGAAAAACTAAATTAGAATTTTGTACTTAAAAATGATCAAAATTCGAATTATATTCGAATTTAAAAGGCATAACTTCAGTTAGGGGGGAAAAAAAGCTTTTGGCCAAGAGGGAGCATCGGGCAAAATATTACTAATGCACGTTTCTTCAAAGAATAATAAAATAACACGAGTCACGACTATCTTTGAAAAAAGTGCATAATGTTTAAAATAATTTCTATAAACCTTATATAATTAAGTTCTTAAAGGGGTCCTATTATTCTCTTTTACAAAGTCTTGATTTTGTTCTGTGGGTGTACTAGAACAGGCTCTCATAAAACACATTATTTTCAAATATTTTACATTATTACAACACCTCTCTCCCCAGTCGGGCATGAAAGGCTCGATAGTTCCTGTATCAAATGAAGGCCGCCTTCTGAAATACAAAATGTGCTATAATTGGTTAGCTGGGCCAGTGTGTGCTTTGATTGGTTAGCTGGGCCAGTGTGTGTTGTGATTGGTTTGTTGGGCCAGTGTGTGTTGTGATTGGTTAAGCTGGGCCAGTGTGTGCTGTGATTGGTTAGCTGGGCCAGTGTGATGTGATTGGTTTAGCGGACAGGTGCTGTGATCGGTTAGCTGGGCCGTGGTGTGCTGTGATCGGTTAGCTGGGCCAGTGTGTGCTGTGATCGCTTAGCTGGCGCAACCCCCCCCCCCCCAAAAAAAAAACTGGTGCTGTGTGATCGGTTAGCTGGGCTAGTGTGTGCTGTGATCGGTTAGCTGGCCAGTGTGTGCTGTGATCGGTTAGATGGGCCAGTGTGCGTTGTGATCGGTTAGCTGGGACAGTGTGTGCTGTGATCGGTTAGCTGGCCAGTGTGTGCTGTGATCGGTTAGCTGGGCCAGTGTGTGCTATGATCGGTTAGCTGGGCCAGTGTGTGATGTGATCGGTTAGCTGGGCCAGTGTGAGCTGTGATCGGTTAGCTGGACCAGTGTGTGCTGTGACTGGTTAGCTGGGCCAATGTGTGCTGTGATCGGTTAGCTGGGCCAGTGTGTGCTGTGATCGGTTAGATGGGCCCGTGTGTATGTGATAGGGTAGCTGGGCCAGTGTGTGCTGTGATCGGTTGATGGGCCAGTGTGCTGTGATCGGTTTGCTGGGCCAGCGTGTGTGCTGTGATCGGTTAGCTGGCCAGCGTGTGTGCTGTGATCGGTTAGCTGGCCAGCGTGTGTGCTGTGATCGGTTAGCTGGCCAGTGTGTGCTGTGATCGGTTAGCTGGGCAAGTGTGTGCTGTGATCGGTTAGCTGGGCCAGTGTGTTGTGATCGGTTAGATGGGCCAGTGTGTGCTGTGATCGGTTAGATGGGCCAGTGTGTGCTGTGACGGTTAGCTGGCCCCCCCCCCCCCCCCCCCCCCCCCCCCCGTCCCCTCCCCGTGGTTCTGGATCGGTGTAGTGGGCAGTGCTGTGCGTGACGGTTAGCGGGCCAGTGTTGCTGTGCCATCGGTTAGCGGGCCAGTTGTTGTGATCGGGTAGCTGGGCAGTGTGTTGGATCGGTTAGCTGGGCCAGTTGTGTGCTGATCGGTTAGCTGGGGCCAGTGTGGAATGTGATCGGTTAGCTGGGCTCAGTGTGTGCTGATGATTGGTTAGCTGGGCTAGTGTGTGTTGTCATTGGTTAGCTGGGCCAGTGTGTGCTGTGATCGGTTAGCGGGGCCAGTGTGTGTTGTGATCGGTCAACTGGGCCAGTGTGTGCGGTGATCGGTTAGCTGGGCCGGCGTGTGCTGTGGTTGGTTAGCTGGGCCGGTGTGTGCTGTGCTTGGTTAGCTGGGCAGTGTGTGTTGTGATTGGTTAGCTGGGCCAGTGTGTGTGTTGTGATCGATTTGCTGGGCCAGTGTGTGTGTGTTGTGATTGGTTTGCTGGGTCAGTGTGTGCTGTGATCGGTAAGCTGGGCCAGTGTGAGTTGTGATTGGTCAACTGGGCCGGTGTGTGCTGTGATTGGTCAGCTGGGCCAGTGTGCTGTGATTGGTTAGCTGGGCCAGTGCTGTGCTGTGATACGGTTAGGGGCCAGGTGTGCTGTGATCGGTTAGATGGCCAGGGTGCTGTGATTGGTTAGCTGGCGCCAGTGTGTGCTGTGATTCGGTTAGCTGGCCGTGTGACGTCGATTGGTTTGACTGGGCCGTGTGTGCGTGATCGGTCAGCTGGGCCAGTGTGTGTTGTGATTGGTTAGCTGTGCCAGTGTTTGTTGTGATTGGTTAGCTGTGCCAGTGTTTGTTGTGATTGGTTAGCTGTGCCAGTGTTTGTTGTGATTGGTTAGCTGTGCCAGTGTTTGTTGTGATTGGTTAGCTGTGCCAGTGTTTGTTGTGATTGGTTAGCTGTGCCAGTGTTTGTTGTGATTGGTTAGCTGGGCCAGTGAGTGCTGTGATCGGTTAGCTGGGCCAGGGTGTGCTGTGCTTGGTTAGCTGGGCCAGTGGGTGCTGTGATAGGTAGCTGGCCAGTGTGTGCTGTGATCGGTTAGCTGGGCCAGTGGGTGCTGTGATCGGTTAGCTGGGCCAGTGTGTGTTGTGATTGTTAGCTGGGCCAGTGTGTGCTGTGAACGGTTAGCTGGGCCAGTGTGTGCCGTGAACGGTTAGCTGGGCCAGTGTGTGCCGTGAACGGTTAGCTGGGCCAGTGTGTGCCGTGAACGGTTAGCTGGGCCAGTGTGTGCCGTGAACGGTTAGCTGGGCCAGTGTGTGCCGTGAACGGTTAGCTGGGCCAGTGTGTGCCGTGATCGGTTAGCTGGGCCAGTGTGTGCTGTGATCGGTTAGCTGGCCAGTGTGTGCTGTGATCGGTTAGATGGGCCAGTGTGTGCTGTGAAAGGTTAGATGGGCCAGTGTGTGTTGTGACTCGCGTTAGCTGGGCCAGGTGTGCTGTGATGGTCAGGGGCAGTGTGGGCTGTGATCGGTTAGGGAGCCAGTGTGTGATGTGATCAGGTCAGCTGCGGCAAGAGTTGTGCTGTGATCGGTTAGCTGGGCCAGTGTGTGCTGTGATTTGGTTAGCTGGGCCAATGTGTGCTGTGATTGGTTAGGGGCCAGTGTGTGTGTTGTGATCGGTTAGCTGGGCCAGTGTGTTGTGATCGGTTAGCTGGGCCAGTGTGTGCTGTGATCGGGTAGCTGGGCCAGTGTGTGCTGTGACTGGTCAGCTGGGCCAGTGTGTGCTGTGATCAGTCAGCTGGGCCAGTGTGTGCTGTGATCGTTCAGCTGGGCCAGTGTGTGCTGTGATAGTTTAGCTGGGCCAGTGTGTGCTGTGATAGTTTAGCTGGGCCAGTGTGTGCTGTGATAGTTTAGCTGGGCCAGTGTGTGCTGTGATAGTTTAGCTGGGCCAGTGTGTGCTGTGATCGGTTAGCTGGGCCAGTGTGTGCTATGATTGGTTAGCTGTGCAGTGTGATTGATCGGTTAGCTGGGCCAGTGTGTGATGTGATCGGCACCACTCGGCGTCTGGTCTAGGAAATGTCATGCACTTACAATCCAGCTGCTAGCTTTAGTGTAAACAGGGCACAAAAAATAAAATCAATTTGAGCGAGATTTAAACCTGGAAGATTGTAATCACTCTAAGTTCGTCTGCATTGGGAAAGCTAGAGTGTCTCCGACATAGTGATAACACTCGTTGCCTTCTTTAGTGCAGCTCAACCAGGTCTCGTCCCATTCGTCGATATTTGTGATATCAAAAATCCCGGAAAATATGCATTGTAGTCCAAATGAGTCGTTCGTTGTAGTAAAAAATATCTATATATTATATAAAATATCTCCTTTTGAATTGGACTTTGAGCTTCGTAACTTTGCGATCTTTTTATGCATAAAAAGCAAAACATTACCAGACGAACTAAAATTTAAAAAGTGAAAAGCATAATAGGACCCCTTTAACAATTAGAAAACAAAACAGCACACACATGTATGTATAGTTAATACAAAGGACCGAAAACCAATCACAGAGTACGTTCTTCATTTAAAAACTTGAGATGCGGTAGGATGGGGGAAAACCGCCATGAAGTCTTCAGACATGTTTTTTAAAAGTGTAACCTGCATTAATTTTACATGGCTTTCTAAAACATGCCGCTCTCTTGTGCGAGACGCGAGTGCAACGGTGATAGATGACCCTCTAGAAAAGAGGAAAATATGCGTTCTGTGTGAACGCTGGTTTCGGTTTTGAAGTAAACAACATATCTCCACCATTGTTGTTTCCTCTATTTTTTCTGCAAGTTTTTGAATGACAAACATAGCAGCGCAGCATATAGTGGCTCAACTGGATAGATAACAAAACGCATTAAAATGCGAATGAACAACGAGGGCGAGAGAAACTGTCTGTCAAGTTCAATCGTATGTCTGTCAAGTCTGAAAACGGTTAAATGTGAAGTAGGTAAAAGTATTAAGTATGAACAATCATATTCAACCATCCAGGAGCAGTGCGGGGATTGTGGGAAATCTTAGGTAGATCAGCACAACTTACCGAGCAGTGTCCCTCAGGCGGTCAAACTTGCAGTTTGTGGATTATATCTATGATGGGCTGACAGGAAGGAAACACAATGATGTGAATGTGTATCATATAGAAATCTGCTCGAAGTTCAAATCTTCAGCTTCTCAAGCATTTACACCCTCTCTCTGACTGAACAATTAAACAGCCGTTTTTGGTGATCGTTGAGTTGGTAATCTCGAATCAGCAGTCGCTCCCATAATATATTCTACTGTAGTAGAAATGGTAAAACTCAGCTTCAGTTAACAGCAGTATGGCAGTAGCGGGTTTCTCAAACTGGGGTAGTGCAGTTCGTGAGAGCTAAGAAAAGCACCAATTAGTTCAATCATAAAATTTTACATTTTAATAAAATTTTAAATAAAAACCAATAAACTAGATATAAATAATACATTAGGGCTTTACTTTTATATAATATATTTTATAAATAAACATTTATTGTTACGATGTCTGTAACCCAGTATTATTTAGAATCATGAGTCTATAATGTGTGTATTAACATTTTTCTTCTTTTTTTCTACATTTTACATTTAGTTAAAGTTTAGTAAGTTTGTAATAGTATATATATTATATAACACTACCGGTCAAAAGTTTGGGATTTTTTTTAAAGAAGTCTCTTCTGCTAACCAAGCCTGCATTTATTTGAACAAAAATACAAACAAAACTGTAATTTGTGAAATATTATTGCAATTTTAAATAATGGTTTTCTATTTTAATAGGCCTTAAAATATAATTTATTTCTGTGATGCAAGCTGAATTTTCATCAGCCATTACGCAGATAAAGTGACATAATCTCAGAATCATTCTTAATAGTGCTGATTATTATAGAATTATCCACAGTGTGCGACAAATATTTTATATTTTCAGGATTCTCTTTGATGATATAAAAGTTTAAAAAGAACAGGTTTAATCAAAATATAAATCACTTCTCTAACAAATAAAAAGTTCTTTGCTATCACTTCTTAACAATTTAACACATCCTCGCTTAATAAAAGTTTTAATTTCTTTCAAAAAAAAAGAATAAAGCTGTTTTAGGACCCCAAACTTTTGACCGGTAGTGTATGTATATTTTAAAATAATACCCCTGATGTGACCATTAACCAACATCAGAGATCCATGCACATATGTTGTTAAATGATTGAAATAATAACTTTGAAGGCCATATTTCAGCTCAAAGTGTTTGTGACTGGCTGTAGTGTGCAGTGTGTGCTCTGCATGCGTCTCACTCTCAGCGCAGTGATCTCCTCCTCGGCTTCGGCCGTCGTCTCCTCCAGCTCGGTCTTGGCCTGCTGTAGCTGACTCTCGAGCGCGTGCCTATGTTGTGTGTTTGGTGTTTTTTTTTTAGTTGTGTTTTGTGGGGTTGGGGGGGTGGGGTAGCGCTGCCTGCAGGCTGCTGATCTGAGACTCTCTCTCCTGCAGTGAGAGCGTGAGCTCCGTCACCTGACGCTTGATCTCCAGCTTCTGCTCCTCGTGCTCCAGACCCATCTGAAACACACACAGACAGCTCTGCGCGATCATGTGCGTTTAACAACATCACTACGATAGTTTTGTGTCTCTCACATCACAATACGCATTCGATCTTCACACATCATTCCTCACAATCAGTAACTACTTCTTCAACAGGTCTGTAAGTCTTCTAGGATCCCATCTTCTAACATTTATACTTAACCAGTAATCCTCACATTCGACGCTAGTGATGCGCCAATATTTTG
Organism: Sinocyclocheilus anophthalmus; assembly: GCA_018155175.1. NCBI lineage: Eukaryota > Metazoa > Chordata > Actinopteri > Cypriniformes > Cyprinidae > Sinocyclocheilus > Sinocyclocheilus anophthalmus. The sequence continues at coordinate 7,908 of JADLZN010000925.1, forward strand.
CCAATTTTTTATTGATTTTATTGAAGTGAGATCTTTTAGTCTGTGTTTATTTGTTGATGCATGAACAAATCTTCACTAAAAATGATTTGTAGCGCAACTGTAACCATGTAATATTCGCAATAAGCTTTGATATTTGTTGACCACAAAACCAGTCTTAAATTGCACGCGTATATTTGTAGCAATAGCCAAAAAAAAACGTATGGGTCAAAATTATCGATTTTTCTTTTATGCCAAAATCATTAGGATATTAAATAAAGATAATGTTCCATGAATATATTTAGTAAATTTTCTACCGTAAATATATCAAAACTTAATGTTTGATTAGTAATATGCATTGCTAAGAACTTCATTTGGACAACTTTAAAGATGATTTTCTAAATAGTTTTGTAACCTCAGATTCCAGATTTTCAAATAGTTGTATCTCGGCCAAAATATTGTCCTATAAAACCATACCATACATCAATGGAAAGCGTATTTCCACGGGTCCAGGATAACATCTATTCCTCTTGGGAGCAGATCTACTCTCACCTCTATGAGTCTGGCTCCAGCTCCAGAATGCGGCTCTTCCGCTCTGCTCCTGCCTGGCCATCTTCTACCAAGATGCTCCTCCAGTTTGGCATTCTGAGCTTCTAGTTTCCCCGCCTGCGACTCCAGGTAAAACTTCTGCTGCCGCAGCTCCGAGATCATCTCCTCCTGAGCTTTCCTGAGAAAAACACCAGCGCACGCTGAGGTCTACAGACGTGATTCATTACCTCTCAGAGTGTCCGATGCCTTGTTTTCCAGTAAAAGGAGTGAATTAGATTTCTCCTTCAATAAGCTCATTTCAGAAGCCTCATGAGAATCACTGGAGAATCATCTCCTGGGTGGCGTTTCTCAAAACCGCTAAATTGTTTTTGTTTGGCTAAATTGCAAGCACTCCTATTCCTCCGTCGCTCATCAACACTTGATTTATAAGTTGAACGATGCAGCAGAGATGCTCAGATTGAACATTTATTACAAGCTAAATGCTTCCCCAGATTGTCGTTTGCAGATCTACAATAACAAGTATTTAAATATCCTTTGGATAAACACATATTTATTCTAATATGACCTAAAACTACATATAACCGCAGCTACTGACACCCAAAAATACCATTCATTTCTTCCATAGAGGAGCTCATTTTTAATGATAAAGTTTTAAAAGACAGGCCTACTGTGAGCTATGAGGTTTTTAATCGATGGTTTAGGCTTTTGCTGAAACCATCAGCTTACATTATTTTCAACTTATTTTTTAAATAAGCAATTTATATTTTCAACTTATTTTTTAAATAAGCAATTTATATTTTCATTTCACTTTTTTAAATAAGCGGAATTCCATGTGAAAATAAAATTGCACTGCCTACGATTCTGCACGATTTGTTGGTTCTGATTCTCTGATTCGTGGAGAAACAACTCTTGAGCTCCGCCCACTCCCACGAAGCACTAAACTAAATGTTGCACAATTTTTATTTACATTTAAATCAACAGTTTTATCTGCAATTTCTTCAAATGGCTGATTCATTCCAAAACGAACGAACGGATCATTGATTCGTTCAAAACTTCTGATTCATTCAGTAACAAAGCTTTGTTTAGAACTATTTCTGTTGGTGAAATAGAGCAAAAACAGGCAATAGTGTGTCTAAAACTTAACTCACGATACTTTAAAATCAATAATTCATTTGCAGTCATGCTGATATTCGGTCAAAACAGCACTCTTGCTTGTGTGATGTTGTTTAACAATATTATATATAATAAATGAGACAAAAACTCATACAGAGGCATTTTTGCCTCCATATCCATACTCGTCTCACACCACTAATTCTACTCTTTAAAGGGATATTTCACCGGGAAAAAATTAAAATTCTGTCATTAATTACTCGCCCTCGTGTCGTTCCAAACCCGTAAGATCTTCATTCCTCTTCTGAACACAAATAAAGATATTTCTGACGAAATCCGAGAGCTTTCTGACCCTGCATAGACAGCAATGCAACTGAAACATTCAATGCCCAGAAAGGTAGCAAGAACATGGTTACAATAGTCCATGTGACATCAGTGGTTCAACCGTAATGCTACGAAGCTACGAGATTATTTTTGTGCGCAAAGAAAACAAAAATGACGACTTTATTCAACAATTTCTTCTCTTCCGTCTCAGACTTCGATGCTGTGGTACTTTCCTGAACGCGCGGCAAAGACTGACAGTAGTGTTCATTTCGTTAACGAAAAGTATTCGACGAGCTTTTCTCCCATGACTAAGACGAGACGAAAATAAGGGCAATAAACGATAACTGTGACTATATCAACATGCAATATCGCTGATGATAAAAGAAGAGAAAAAATTTAAACTAAACCAAAATTTCTTTTAATTTTCATTGAAAAAAAGGAGACAAAAACATTTTAATGTTAAAATATTTTTTTTGTTTGTTTTTGCCGGTTTTCATTATGTAGACAGAGAGAGCGTCTTTGCGTCTTATCTAAGCGTCTTATCTAAGTCTTTGATATTAATTTAAATATTAAATAGCCTATAATAAATCAGAACACTAGATGAGGTCAAATAAAGTCCACATTCTATTGATTTGCGCTTATCGGTGAAAGTGCAATGTAAAAACAAATTTCTCAAATGGCAACAATCTTTTCGATTATAATTTTGAGTCAAAAATACATATATTCTTTTTTATCAGTGTAACTAATTTACAGCATGACGGAAATGTGACGAACAGTTTTCATTGACTAAAACTAGACTAAAATGCTCAGACGTTTAGACGACTAAAACTTGACTAAAGAAAAACAGGACAAGGTTGACTAAATACGATATTATAAATGGATAGTTCCGGTCTTTGATTCTGATTGGTTGAGCCACGTTGAAGCTGTTGTAAATTACTCTACAAACCAGAGCCGTTGAGAAACAGAGTTGCGACAAGCTTTGATCTCGCCGCCACGCGGTCACGTGGTTCATGTAGCTGTCAATATGTTTGAATGGGTTTAATTAGGATAGACAGCAGTTTCACTATATTTGCAGCAATTTCTAGTGATTATTAACACATCATGTGCATTGATTGTGTATTGATAACTACGCTGACTACGTTCTACAATCGCATTTTATTCTGGGGAGAGATGAAGAGACATCATTAATATTTGTTTAATATGCTTTTTTTTTGTTTTTTTTTTTTTTATGCATATTACAATTAGTGTAGTATTTAGGATTAAAATAGAGAAAATGTTTTTAAATTCCAGTGCAAAGAGGCAAATTAGAGACGTTTGGTGGCCAGAAAAATAATATTGCTATGTAATGCCATGGTTTAACCACTAGATGCCCGTATGGCGGTTTAATAAATATAGCCTACATATATTTATCTCTACTCTAGTTGCTGTAAAGAGTCATAATAGCTTATTTATTTATTTTGTTTTGCATTTTGTATTTAGACATTATCAAACACTCAATGAAAGTTTTTCTAGTGGAGCGAATGTTCCTCCAGCAAACATCTGGAAACTCGAGCTGGTCTGAACTGGACCAGTTTCTGGTTTCTGACATGGTGTTTCAGACTCTTACATGTTTTTCTGTGTGTAAATGCTGCTGTTGGCCGCCAGTTTATTGGCTTCAGAGAGTTCAGCGATCCGCTGCTCCAAACTCTTCATCTTATTGTCCATGGCGTTGATGGTCTGTAAAGAGAAACGCACAAAATCCGGCATCAGGACGCAGATTTACTCATAAATGTTAGTCGACCATCAGCGTGGGCAGAAGAGGCGGTCGGAGAGTTTGGGAAACATTATTTGCTGCAAATTACACACTTGACTTTTAATAACCAGACATCATAAGAGCCAAGCTGAGTTTGAATAAAAACGCAAATGAAATCAAAATAACTTTAAGGATGCCAGTGATAAACTCTTCATAATGCAGACTCTTTATTTGCTAGCTCGAGCTACACTAGTGTTACTTGAGTATGTAAATGTTGAAAATTGAAAATTATATTAAAGGTGACATATCATGAAAATCTGACTTTTCCAGGTTTTAAGTGCTATAATCAGATCCTCGGTGCATCTACCAACCAAGGAAACGTGAAAAAGATGAACCCAGTAACTTTGTTTTGGGAAGCCTTTTTCTGCAAGCGTCAGAAAACCAGCGCGTCTGATTTCATCCCTTGGTGACGTGGCAAAGGCATCTCATTATAATATCACCACCCCTTAATCTGTACGTTTCCACCCACGGCGCCATTATTGTGTTTTCACAAGCGACAGCGGTGTTTTTTCTTCATTTTCCTTTTTTTTTCTTTATGTTTTTAGTTTTCTAGCAGCTCTAATGCCATGATGAAAGTCTGAGCAGAACACGCTAACTGTTCTGTGTTTGTCTGCAGAGACGAGCACAGAACACTGTTTAGAGTCCCAGCCTCAGAAGAGACAAGACAGCAGTGCATTTATTGATTTAATTACTGTATATTGCTAACGCCACACAGATCTAACATAAACATGAGATTTATTTCCCAGCTGTTTACCTTCACAGACATAACCAACTGTTTTTGTAACTCGTGTGTGTTTTTAACTTAAACTTGTGTGAGAATGAGAGCTTAGTTTAGAACTCACATGCTGTGACAGCCGCTTTCTATACCTGTGCTTCGGATGTGTGCGCTCAGAAAACCGTATATCAGAAGTTTAAACTCATATGGTTTAAAACACATGATTTCAGTGCGACAAAAACATGAGTACAATCAGAACCAAAAAGATGTTTTATCAGGGTAAGAGCTTTAAAGGCGCGCTCATTCTGGAAAAGGGGCGGGAGCAGCCGCTCATTGCATTTAAAGACACGGCATGAAAAACACAAGCGTGTTTCTGCTTCCACTCAAAATAGGCATTTCAAAATGATATAATAAATGATCTGTGGAGTATTTGAGCTGATACTTCACAGACACATTCTGGGGACACCAGAGCTTATATTACATATTGTAAAAAGGGGCATAATATGTCTCCTTTAAACATCCCTGCAGTTTCACACGCTAAGCATGTGAGTCTGCGATCAGCCAAAAGATAGAGGACGGTAATCTAGTTAGCTAAAGTTTAACAATTTAACTGGATCAAGGGCTAAAAAGCTTGAAAATGATCAAATGATAACATTCTCAGGTCCCACTTCACCCCAAAATCAAATTGTTACCATAACAATAAAATATATAGCATTCATATAATATAATTTTTAAATCAGCATGTTTAAAACAAGTACTACCATGATGTGCAAATACCTAATCTAAATAATAAGATTTTTTTCATATTAAGAGTGTAAAGTATTGATGCAGCATACACCTGTAGCCCCAGACGGGATTGACACTGAAGCTAAGAGGGCTGAGCGGTCAGTACCTGATGGGAGACCTCTGGGAAAAACTAGGTTGTGTGGAAGAGGTGTTGTGTGGGCCAGCAGTGGGTGGCTCACCCTGTGGTCTGTGTGAGGTCTAAAACTACCCAGCCAAAAAAACACCCCAGTATAGTGACGGGGACAATATACTGTCAAAAAGCACCATCTTTCGGATGAGATGTTAAACTGAGGTCCTGATTCTCTGTGGTCATTAAAAATCCCAGGATGTCTTGCGAAAAGAGTAGAGGTGTGACCTCGGCACCCTGGCCAAATTTGCCCATTGGCCTCCGATCATCATGGCCTCCTAACAATCCCCATCTCTACTGATTGGCTTTATCACTCTGTCTCCTCTCCACCAATAAAGCTGGTGTGTGGTGGCTGTTCTGGCGCAATATGGCTGCCGTCGCATCATCCATGTGGATGCTGCATACTGGTGGTGGTTGAGGAGATCCCCTCTCTTAATGTAAAGCGCTTTGAGTGCCTAGAGAAGCGCTATATAAATGTAATGAATTAAAATTAAATTAATAAAGACACAAAATGATCGGTCTGTGCAAGAAACAGTATTTATATCGTTTTTTACCTCTGAATCACTGCATCTTCTTCGAACCTGCATGTGAGGCGTCTTCTTCTTGCTTTACGGCAGAGCTTATAAGTGCATTACCGCCACCTATCTCTCAAAATGGACCATTGACACTCCTAATTGAGATTGGAGATAGAGTGTCAATGGTCCATTTGAGAGATAGGTGGCGGTAATTCACAATACGTTCTGGGTAAATGATGACAGAAATTTCATTTTTGGTGGTGAAATATCCCTTTAACTCCATACTTTTTATGCAATTAGAGAGATTAGTTGCTTCATACAGGTTCTGAGTCTGACTATGGCAGTCCAGAATGGGACATGGACATGAGAGCAGCCTGACTACAGAGTTGTTTTGAATCATTAGGTAAAAGCCCAGAGGAGGACAGATTGAAGCGGCCAGAGAGAGACTCTCAGAGGCAGAGCTGGATTAATGGCGCTGCCTCGGAGGAGGCTCAGGTACAGTGAGGAGTAATTAAACAAGCTTTAGGAGATGCATTCACCAGTGTGTGTCTTACCTGCTGATTCACGATCCATTGCCAGTCTACCTGATAAGAGAAATGACACCAGGAGCCATGAATTCCTGCAAGCCTGCCTGCCTGAGGGGACAGAAGATTGATGAGTATAATCACAAAATAGATACAGTGAGATTTGCCAAATGAAACAGTACACCCATCAGCCTCATCACCCTCTCATCTAAAAAAAAAAGGTAATAGAGGCATGGTTACATTCTTTATAATATATAATAATAACAAAATACAACTTGAAATGATTTAGACACATTTAAACAAGTGCTGGGGACGTTATTTTGAAACTGTATCAACAGCTTTGACCCATAAAGCTACTTAGGAAGAAATAGGCCTATGTTTCCAATTATAATAACATGTAATTTACATATTTTTCAGATATATTTTGTCAGAAGTGTTTGTCATTGCAAGAAAAGGGAAATCAAATTTGGTGTTAATGCTGTAACTGAAAGCAATATTCAGGCAATTTTTGTTGTGTGAGTCATATGTGAATGTAAATGTTTAATTTGTAATTTAGTAACAGCATCTATCAAAATAATAAAAAACATGATTTTAATTCAAATAGTAAACCTGCAGCACTGCTTTCCAATAAATAAATAAATAAATAGTTTTTGATTGGATAAGATTTACATTAAATTACATTAAATAAAACATCATAAGAACGCAGAATCCAGAAAACAAATTTCAGGAAAAAAAACTTCATAGGGACCTATTACTGTTAAAATTTTATAAATTAATACATTTTTTTAATTTTCAGAATTTAACTGATTAGATATTATTTTAAAACATTAAAACTGATTCCAGAAAAATGAAAACAGAAAACTCTGAATTTGGGGGGGGAATAAAGTAGATTTCATAGGGCCCTAACAAGTAGTGTTATTCTTTATTTGAGAAGGCTCAGTGCAATGCACAGATCAAAAGCCCATTGAATATTGTCTGACTTCCTTTCCTGACGGTGCCATTGATTTTTAAACAGAGCTGTACTGTCAGACAGAACAGAAGACATGAACTTTGGTTTTGATCATGATTCCCTTGACATCCGTTAACCCTGTTCCCTCACATCCTGTCTTTCTCTTTCTTAAATAGCCCCACTTTCTCCCGCTGTATTTTAAAATACAGTAATTATTCTTCAAAGTGCTACTACACACATTGCATTTCTGATATTCAAAATGATCACTCATTATTATGTCAAATAAATTTGGGGTTATATTTAGGCAATTTTCCTACTTTGTACCAGGCTTACTTATACTCATAATACACATTATTTCAAAGCAACTCTAGTATTTATTTGCAATATTCATTCATTATTTATATATTTATTATGTATTATTTACTTGTGGTACAGACCTAATTAAACCTCAAAGAATTTATTATTCACATGAATAATTCATAATTAGGACTCCAGCTTTTGATGTTTATGAAGGTTTTCAGGGCATTCTAGATCTGCAATCTGGTAGAATGTAATCTATAGCAGATTAACTTTTTCCCCCCAATGTTTTGCAACGCAATTGAGTTTGCACAGAGCAAAATGTCATACAAGTCAGTTGTTGTACAAAATGTCACACAAGTCAATTATTTTTAAGTAATCCAGTATTCAGTTGTTTCTATATGTAGCCACTATCACAAGTGACCCACTCCATAATCCAGCACTGTCTGCTCCAGTGAGTCTGTATTAATTTAGCTGTCTTTCCTGGTTTGTTTTGCTGAGCTGATATTCCTAAAAGAGACCGGTATGAACTGGATTGGTACAGATGTCCTAACAGTAAAAGCCAGAGTGATATAAATGCCATTCTAAGTAAAAGGTCAAGTGGAGCATGTTCATCTAATCCTGTCAATCATAACACAACAGGAATATACAGCTGCTTAACTCACTCACGCGACCCTATTCAGACAAACACTAAGTACTGCGAGTGTAACATTGCTTTTATAGGACAGTTCCGTAAACAATCTATCAATATTAAAACTATCAATATTAAGTAACATTTTAGACACAATATTGCCGGTTACTTTTTGCTCATCCAGCGGAAATACTTCCAAACAAAGCGACAGCAGAACCATTGCAACACAATAGTGTTTGATTCCTGAATTATTCAGTGCTTTGAATAAATCGGTTGAGTGAATGATTCAATGGTTCTCATTCACTAACCTTGAGTGAAAAATGAATGTTTTCCCTACAAATCATGATTCATCAATGTATTAGTTGCATTAAAACCCTAATCAGTCAAAATTATTAAATGTGTATTAATATCTGATTCAGCATTTTACATTTAATTAATTTTGTGCCGTTCGCATGCCGGAGTCTACTTATGATTGTACAGTAACAAGAATTAGATTTTTTTTAACATTTATGAAAAAAACATTTATATCAAATTTTGAATTCCCCCACAATCTCAAATATTGTTCACAAATTTGTCTAAATCTGTGTTAGTGAGCACTATTCCCTTGCCGAGATAATCCATCCACCTCACAGTTGTGGCATATCAAGATGCTGATTAGACAATGATTATTGCACAGGTGTGCCTTAGGCTGGCCACAATAAAAGGCCACTCTAAAATCTGCAGTTTTACTGTATTGGGTGGTCCGGGGGTTGTTGATTTTGGCCCTGTAGTCACTTGTTGGTCCACTCCTCTTCAATGTGTGCTGTGGCGAAGTTAGCTGAATATTGGCGGATCTGGAACCCGCTGTCTTATACGCCGATCCAGAGCATCCCAAACATGCTCAATGGTTGACATGTCCGGTGAGTATGCTGGCCTTGCAAGAACTGGGATGTTTTCAGCTTTCTGGAATTGTGTACAGATCCTTGCAACAGGGGGCCATGCATTATCATGCTGCAACACGAGGTAGGACTTGTTTCTGTGGTGATTGTAAGGTAGTCACTTTATAGTCCACGTATTTTCTTTCTGTTTTCACTGTGCAGTCAATTAATGCATCATGTTATAAATGTCCATTCACATACGCCATTCGCGCCATTAATTACACAACCCCACCAGTCCGGACCCGGGGCCAACTCGCGTGCCACAAGCGGTGGACATCAGCAAACTGCTCACCTACACGACGCCATACACGCTGTCTGCCGTTTGCCCTGTACAGTGAAAACCGGGATTTGAAGAGAACACCTCTCCAAAGTGCCAAACGCCATCGAATGTGAGCATTTGCCCTC
>JADLZN010000927.1:0-197589 GCA_018155175.1 Sinocyclocheilus anophthalmus
CGCAAACATTTCCAGTTAAGAAAGATTAATCTCACGTCTTTCGAAATGCATCAGAGGACGGTTCATATCACGCAACATATTCCCAGCTTTGCCACAAGAAGCACAATATTAGCATTAGCATAACTGGTTTTCGTTTTCAGGTTAACTATTGTGATGTCACAACAGATCTCGCAAAGCTAGCTAGTTAATTTATTTTAAATTGTCGTTTATAGCTACCTGAATTAAGCACGGCCACTATACTTGGAGAATGCTAGCCATTAGCATTCCCATTCATCTCAATAGCGCATGAGCATGTAAAGTTTTGAATATTCAACCCTTGGAAAAGCGGCAACATTTCTGCAAAATGATATTAATTTGCTTATTGCATGTTCCATGACACTTAGTCCAGTGAATTTTCCAGTGAGTGGTACTAATAGACAGATGAATGTGAATCTAGCAATATTTCATTATCTTTGTTGTCATACTATTAAATGTCCGTTGAGTCTACAGTAAGGTTGTGAATTTTTGCAGCTTAGTTTCCCTCAATGGATGAAATGACGTGGCGATTTACATTGTGGACGTGCTTTGCCTGTATGTCCAGTGTTAAAGGTCGAAAAGTGATTTCAATTGGGCAGCTTTTTTTTTTTTTTGACAACTGTCAAATTCATCTCCACACACGCATGCACACATGCATGACAATGATGGCAGAGGCCAGAGGCTCAACCCTAAGGGAGACTGCACAATTTTTTCACCCGTACCTCACAAACGAACGAGCGATTCTCTCTCTTCAGCTTGAAGGAAGCATTCCTCTGGGTATGAGGCTGTCAACCTGACACTCATGTCTGGACTAGTTCATCTGCTCTGTGTCTATGTGTGTGTGTCTGGGATGCACTAAAATAGCTCAAATCCTACTATACTCCGTTCTATTTTTGGGATCAACCACCCGGAATACATTTGAACCTTGTGTGTGTATTTCAATATGCAACAACGCTCGGGTAGTGGGTAACCTATGTATGAAGCGTGGGTCTGGTGTGTGTGAGAGAGGTAATGCTTAGTCAGTGAATGTCCAACCCAATAGAGGTGTTGCGATTGAGGGGACTTGTCTGGACGATGTGTGTGTGTGTGTGTGTGTGTGTGAATGAAGCGTGGAAGTTTGGAAGGGGGGGGGAGACATGTTCCTCGGTCGTCTTTCTAAACTGACAACATTTATGCACACAGACTCATTGGACACTACATCCTCCTCTCTTCAAATAACATCTTATGTAACTTGGGCACAAACACACTTACACAAAGTCCCGCTCACTCTTATACACACACCACGTAACTTCTGCAATTATTAAATGAGTCACAAATGCCACAGGTCATGACATTGCAACAGGAAGCTTCAATTAAAGCTTATACAGTATTTTAATATCGTTAAATCAACCTCAAAATGTAGGGAACGAAAATGCAGTATTTACTCACCTTCATGTCATTCCAAATTAAATGATTTCCTCACATCATGCAAGTCGAGCTTGCAGTCCCAACATGGTGCGTCAAGACTTTGAGTGTCATTGGTGATGTGTCTAGTGATGACTGTAACGGATGTTATTATCGCAAACAAAACCTAAATTAAAATATTTTTTAAGTAAAAATAAATGGGGAAAGCTAAAAAATAAACTATACATTTTTAAGACTACAAAAAACAAAATAAAACAAAACAAAAACTGTCTAGAAATATGTTAACGCAAATATTTCTAGCTAAGCAAAACAAAAACAAACATAACTGGGGAAAACTGAAAAAAAATACAAGACTACAAAAACAAAACAAAACAGCAAAACAGCAATAAAATAACAAAACCAACGGGAAAACTATACACAAACAAACAATACAAAACACAAAACAAAACCAAAAACAAATTTAAACTTAAAAAGTTCATGTTTAGTTTAACGTGCTACTTGTTTCTTCAGAATTGTGAATTTTACAAGCAATTACTACTATTATTACTACTTTTTGTGTCGTTTTAAATTTTGATATATTATATATTATAAAAGTTAAAACCTGTGCCACAGAAGAAATAAATACAGAAAAACATGATAGTGAGTAAATACTGGCTCAATTTTCATTTTTGCCTGAGCTGTCCCATTAAATGTGTAATGATTGTAATATACGGAGCACATGCTTTGCGTGTGTTGTCTCTCATCTTCCTGTGAAACACCTAAGCCTTGCTTTTCTCCACAAATATACTCAAATCAAGTGAAATAGCAGTCTCTTTTCTTCTTTATGTCTGTGTGTATGTGACAGGCCAGTCTATGCTGTCTAACTTATTCAGCTATTAAGGTCTGAGTCACCGTACCCACATTTGCACAAGTCACATCTCCAGTATCCTCCTCCCAGATCTCATAAATATTAATCCCCTGTGAGCTCATTAGCATGGCCACGCTGAGCTGCACCGCCATCTAGTGAGACACTTCCTCTCATGAATATTCAGAGCGAGGGGGGGCCCAGCGGTCGTTAGTGGAGAAGAACTGGAGACAATAAACCCAATCAGGGGGAGGGACGGGACTTTGTGTGCGAATGTGTAATTAAAGCAGAGCATTCAGACTCTTTCATGGTATTTCTGATTAGAAGCTTTGGTTTATTCGAGAAAAGTGTCTGAACTGGGCTAGATGAACAACAAATGCAAATATTTTTAGTGGAACGCACAGAAATGAATACACAATGAATGAATGCAAATATGAGGCTGTTCCACTGTGAGGGTATTAGTGATGTGACGTAGCGTTTGTTTAAAAGTATTACGCGTTTTAGATGCCGGTATTAACGGCTTTATACAGGAGGATGTTCTCGTTGTAGGCGGGATGTGGTGTGTTTCTGGATTTCCCGCATTATGCTTGTAAATTTACACAACGTTTCACCGGCTGTTGAGGGCCGCAAGCATTTTTGTGTGCGTACGTACAGTAATGTTAGACAGCTGTTTCTCCATCCAGAACATCTGTGAGGTATTAGGATTGTGAGTAACAGTAGGGCAGCACTCCAAGGTCTCACGCCTCATATCACTCAGCCTACGCCAGGCCTCACCGTGGAGCTCGTCCAGGTGACTCCCCCTAAAGACGGAGATGGGGTGCTGTGGTGCAGCTCGTTCAGAGGGCCGCCTAACGAACCTTTCACAAGGCGTCACCTCGGGTGGCTCATTCAAATGACTACAAATGCTCTTCAGTGGAAGCAAACGCTAGCTGGCTATTGTGAAATGTGGAATTGTTGTTGTGAAATAACAATGGATATAAGAGAGAATTCCAAAAGCATTCTGGCTCAGTTATTCATGTGACTGCATTCATATGTGTATATAGCTAAATTGATCAGTTTTAACAATCAAATCTAACAATATATTCCGTTTTTTTAGATATTAACAATTATTTATTAAGTATATATTAGCCTTTAAAATGACTACATAACAAGATTAGTAACCGAAACTTTAATCATGGTACTTGGATTAGAACTATATAATTATAATTTAAGGCTATATATTCAGATTTACGCAATGTAGTCAAAATGTAAAATTGACATGCTAAGAAATTCAACTTCATATTAAAAACTATTACATATATACATATATTTCTATTTACAGAACATATTAAAGAGTTTTAACTCTATAGTTGGATTTAAAAACTATATCTACTGTATCTATATTAATCCAATATATAATGATAACATCATTATAAAAGATTATTTATTATATTATGTAGATTTACACAATATATTAAGAATTTCTTACCACATGCTTGGATTTAAAAACTATGGAATCATAATTTAAAACTACATATTCACATTTACACAATACATTTGAGAATTTCTAAATACATATTCAGAATGTACAACTATATAATCATGTTGTATATATGTATACATACAAGAATGTTTTTGTAACTGCAACTACTGCAGCTAAAAATGGACAAATATCAGATGATTTATTAAATGTTCTATCATTAAGCAACCCATGGATTACTATCAACAGATTTTTTTTCCACATGCCCAGTAAACATACAAACTATTTGGAAAGATCACAAAAAGAGTGCTTGCAAACGCAGTAATCATTTTAATAGTTGATGTATTTTGTCATTTTTATGTCATATTTAATCAAATTAATGTCTTGAATTTACAGCTACATAATCAGGAGTATTATTATTATTATTTATAACACCATATATTAAGAATTTCTAAATCATTACATTTTTGATGTATTTTGTCATATTTATGTCATATTTAATCAATTTAACATCTTTATTTATTATTTTTATTACATTATTAACAATATTTAAGAATTTCTAATTTATTTGATTTAAATGCATATAATCAGGATTAAAACTTTATATTCAGTTTTACACAATATATTTAGAATATGTAACTACATAAACTATATTAAATTAAATTAACACCTTAAAAGTGTGAATTCAAATCGTAAAAGCAGCAAAAAATCTACTAAATGCTATTTGAACATCACACTGGAAATGTTTTCGCAGACGATAAGTTGTACTGTGTTCGTTTCGAAGGTTTTTGGTCCACTGGAATTTTTTGGGGAAAATCATTTGCAGTGTTTTGTAAGCTGAACGATCGATGCCAAGGTAAACAACAGAAAGACATATTGAACAAACGGTACGTCTATCTATTTTCATCTATGTCAAGTTAAATATGGCATCTAGCCCGACTAAGGCCTATAGTCTTCTCAGTACAATTGACTTTCAGTGATCTTCTACAATGTGAGCCTTTTAAAAATGTTCTTAGAAGAGCGGTCTAATAATCAATCTACAGAAAAACAGAGGACAAAAGAGAAAACAGGCCTATTCACATTCACAGAGCACATCAATCCACACAACCTGAATATTGTAATAAACGCCGAACGGTTTATATTTGTGATACCCAGGGACTTTTTCATAATGTTTCTTTCTCTCCCTCTTTCCCTTCCTCTCTCAGAGTGGATTATAAATAGTGTTGATTGACAGGTCTGGTTGGATGGTAATTAGAGCGGTTGCTGGGGTGAAGGGGGCGGGTCAGTCTCTGTGGTGATAATGAGGCTGGGTCCCACACGGCCGCCATGATGGTTCGGTAACCGCTCTCTTGCGCTGCCATCCCGGCTCCCATAATTATCGGTTGTTTTCTCTATGAGAACATAATCGCCACCGAGAGATGCAATTAGCTGACAACTGTCCCCCACCACCCCCACTTGCTGTTCCGCCCCCCGGTCCTTAGCGCCGGGAAAACCCGGCGCGAGACGCTCGGGCGACCTGACAACTACGCAGTTTACACGCCCCGGGCAGGACATGCCACCTTTCTTTCAGTCTTTTTCTTTCGTTATGCCCGGATTTGCGGTCAACGATAGTCCCTAAGACGGGGAAAAGAAAAAGCACACTAGGAGAGTCTCTTTAACCTCTGTTCTTCGCAGTGTCAAGAGAGGCAGCAAAGCGGCCCCGAAGAAGAGGATCGGATCGAGATGGACACCAATAGACGCGCCCAATTCAACTGTTCGATCTTTAGTCAACAGTTCAGCGGTTATTCAAGCAACATACCTGTTGACCATGTGGCCGACATGGTGAAGCATTATTTTTATTTTATGTGGGATTTAGGGAAATTGTCTATTAATTTTTCTACAAGGGTTTCAACGCAGTACAAGCTGAAAATACGAATGTGAAGAAAGAATGTAAAAGTAGAGTACAGTATTGTCAATACGTACAATACTAACATAGTATATATATATATATATATAAAAATAATAATATCCTTTGATTCAAATCCAACTTTAGCGGAACAAAAACAGGTATCAGAGACTCCCTTTTTTTATTTTTTTATTTTATTTTATTATATTTTATTTTACTACATAGATAATTAGCAATAGCTTCAGCTTATTATTTTATATTACAATACAGCAAATGATTCTTATTCAAAAAGTTGTGCCTCAAAGTTTGATGTAAAAATTGGATGGTCTCTTTGAGACGTCTTTAATATTGATATTATTATTTAACAATGGTATATTAATTATAGCTATTACATATTTCCACATTTTTAGATACTTTGTAAAATAATTATAAGAAATACGTAAAAATTCTTGAAAATTAAGAGAAGCTATATTTCAAACTAGTATTGTTATTTTTAGACATACAACAATGATGTTAAATGGAGACTTCCCATACCTATACCTCAAGTCTCTTGAGACTAGTATTGCACTGCATCATGGGAATTTAAGTTGTTGTCTTTCTTTTCAGCACAAATACACCTCCTTTATATGCAAATTAGGCTTTTTATAGATTGCACATTGTTCTTAAAGTCTGCACAGTAAAATTTTCCTCTGGGAGGAATTTTCCCCTTAGGCCCAAGACATATTTTTACACATGTACATGAACACAAACTTTTCTAGTTACGCAAGTTCGAGTGTTATTCATAACCTATCGCAGGTATGTACGGCATTCTCACCAATACCACAAGGGGTGCTAGAGCTCCAATTAGCGCATATATATTGCAGGCCAACAGCTGTCTGAGTTTCTGAGGCATCACCGCATTAAGTAATGCAAGAACGCATTCGCCCAAGCCTTCGCATCTGCATTATCATATTTTCATAAAGTATTTTTTTCTGACTGTACATATACACACAAACAAAAATATTTTCCCCCCAATCATTTTTGCTAACACCAATAGCAAACTCCTTTCCTCTCATTTCCTCTGCTCTGTATCTCTAGTTCATTTCCTCTCGCTCCTGAGGTGTTTTGTTATTCTTGTGAATTTCACTGTGTTCTTTTGCACTTCATCTGCATATAAAGTCACACTAAATTTGCTGTGAACGCATGCACTCAGATGCACATGACTTTTGGAGTACAGATGAACGCTGAGGTAATTCTGGGTGTGGTGCACAAGAGAGAAGTTGGGGGATTCGATCAACAATATCTGGCAAATTAAACCCATATGCACACTTGAAGAACACATGATGCTCATTACATCATTGTATTCCTGGAAATAACAGATCTTGGATGTTATGTTGAAAAACTTCTATAGTGATCTCCTTTTTGGAACACACAACACACCACACACAATTTTCAAGGAGCCAGCAAGGGCCAGTGGAGGTGAAGGGTAGACAAAATATTTACTTTTGCCACCAATCAAAACAATGTAGGGGGCGTATACTTACAGTTAAAGAGATCGTGCACCCAAAAATGCAAAATTCTGTCTGATTACTCACCCTCAAGCTGACAAAACATGTAGGAGTCCTTCAGTGTGGACAAGAATAAGATATTTTGAAGAATGTTGGTAACCAATAGCTGACGGTAGCCATTTTGAAAACTCAATAGTATTCCTGGTGAAAGTGCAATGGCTTACCATCAACTGTTTGGTACAAACATCTCAAAATATCTTCTCTGTGTCGAAGAAATTCAGACAGATTTGGAACATATGAGGGTATGTAAATGATGAGAATGTTCATTTCTGGGTCAAACAAGTTGTTGACTTTTGAGAAAAACGTCCTTTAAATTTAGTTTTTCGTCATGTCATATTCATTCATTTTACTGTAACGTCCACAGCATTTTCCCAGGGTGACATATTTTTTCCCTTGAAAACTCGCAGGCTGTCTGTCAATCAGCCTTTTGCCGGCGGTAACCCACAGTGCATTGCTGTAACGACAGAGAGGGTGGCGAACTCCGGCAGTGGCTTTGAGCTTCTGTGTGCCGCCCTGAGGAAGAAAGCTCCTCTCCAGATGAGACGTGACAATTTATTCTTAACAGAATTCCCGATGAAAAATAGGTGTAGCTATTTCAGGATCAGCAGTTTATCAAAAAACTCTAAGGCGCTCTCTCTCGCTCTTTCGATGTGTCGTCTCATAGCCGTGGGGCTGGGTTTAATGACCCTCAGTCACAGATCTTTACCAGCCTCAACTCTGCACCCTTGACTCTCTGAGAACACCTTTTCCTCTTTTAGTTCTCTTCCCTGTCATCTCGCTCTCCTCTCGTAATCAAAAATTCAAGGCTATGTTAAAATCGGCAAAGTCTGAGGTGACACTTTCTTCTTTCCAAAAATCCCATCATCCTCTCCTGCTGCTGGACGCTGGTTTAGTGATGTCAGACATAACATGCCTCCAATCGTATATGAATGCTATTTGAGCTTGTCAATAGTTCTGTTCTGAATCCTAGGGGGGCTGTCTACTGCCTACACAGGACAATATCTTCTAAGACTGCATGCAAACAGAAACGGAACTGCGCAAATTATTGATTTAGAATGGTCTACATAGGCAGTCCTATACAAAAAGAGCGCCTCAGAAAACTCAAGTCCTTATTACTTACAATAGAGTTTGATGTTAGCATGTTGCTAAGCTAAAAACAAAACTTTATTAAGCATAGAAAAACAAACAAAATGGGATTTTTAGTAAGATGAACTTACTCTAAATAAGCTTACTAGTAAAACTCGACATTTTGGAATTGTACACGATATAAACAGATTAACCGTCAACAATTCTCTCAATTCATCCGCCATTTTGGATTAAACAGCCTGAAATGGATCCTCATAATGATTGAATTCAAACATGGTTGGCAGCAAGGAGAACTGATTTCAACAGAGTTTGCATTAGCATGTTGCTAAGCTAACAGCATGATATTCAAATAAACATAAAAACTCATAACTTACACGAATTTTAGGCAAAATATAATTAGATTTAACCCGCCTAATACAATTTCGGTATGGAACAACATTTCTCTGAGATTGTCGGTCATCTTACAAACATTTTCTACTGAGCTTATTGTAGTGCATTCTGGGCTTGGCTTTTTTTGACATTTTTCGTCAACCTTTAGGAATTGAAGTCGGAAGTAAACCTAGGATGGTTTAAAATACTGTCTAGGCAGGCAGCTCACCAAGGTTTTATAACAGGCCATGTTCTGTTATTATATATGGAGGTTATATTAAACATTATTGAGATCATACATGGACAAAGCCGAGTGTTACGAGTGTTGTGTTGGTCATGTACGCAATCTAGCGATCGACCCAAGGTCTCAGTTAAAAGTAATAGAGGTTTATGTGTGTGAAAAAGAAAAATCATCACATCAGTATAGCAGTCAACACACTACTAGCCCGAATTAGAAATAATTGACAGAGAAAGAAAGAAAGAAAGAAAGAAAGAAAGAAAGAAAGAAAGAGAGAGAGACAGTCCTACCTCTGTATAGTTCCAGTCAGATCACTTGCGTCCTGCCTGTGAGAGAAAAGAGAAAATTAATTCATTAGCTCAGTGAAAAGTCACATACACAACCATTTTAGTTAGAATTGTGTGATAATATTTACATTTACGCATTTGGCAGTCCAAATCGGCTTATTGCATTGAAGGTATACAACACTTAAAGCATTCACTCAGAATTGAACCCATGACCTTTGTGTTAACTAGTGTCAAACTCTGTTGTGTGAGCTACAATGAAAAAAATAAAAAAATAAAATGTGTCAAAATTCTAAATGGGTATTTGCAGCAATTTATCATTAGATGTAATTTTTTTTAAAGAAAACAGAAAAAAAAAGTTATTTTTAATAAGTATGATTTACATTTTTGGTTTATTTTTTAATAAATAAATAAATAATGTGCCAATATAATTTATAGGATTGATACTCAGTACAACATTAATACGATAAAACAAACAATCTTGATATTTCAAGCCTATCTGCACATCTTTAATTTTGATCAAATATGCACAAGGTGATGGTGTAGGTGCTTGTCACTCTGTACATGAGGATGTGTGTGTGTGTGTGTGTGATATACTCAAGTGTACTGTGGTTATTTCGCAGGGAGCTCTATGCATTTGGCTTTAGCTGCGAGGGAATTCAAGTCCCTGTAAGATAACATTCACTTCCTGCTGTCTACATTACACACACACACACACACATGTTGGTTTTTATGGTTTATGAGGTCTCTCCATAGGCGTAATGGTGTTTATACTGTTCAAACCGTATTTTCTATTGCCCTACACCAGCCTTACCCCTAAACCTACCCCTCACAGGAGACTTTGTGCAGTTTTATATTTTAAAAAAACTCGTTCTGAATGATTTATAAGCCTTTTAAAGTACGGGGACACTCAAAATGTCCTCATAAAACACCTTCTCGTTGTAATACATATGTCATACCCATATCATTATACAAATTTGTGTCCTCATAAACCACATAAACATGCACACACACACACACATATTACACCCCCCTCTCTCCGTCTTTCTCTCACCCATCCTATCATCTACACCCTCTCTCTCTTTCCCATCCCTCCATTCTCCTGTCATTTCAGAGTGTTCGGCTTTTGGGAAAACATGAGTGCTGAATGTACGAGGCGAGGGTGTGCCTTGTATAATGTCTCGCTCTCTCGCTCTCTCTCTCTCTCTTTTTGCGAAGAATAGGACGATGGAGCGTCAAAAACACTGAGACCAGAGAAGTGGAATGAAAAAATGGCGAAAGAGAGAGAGAGGAGGAATGGTACATTGTGAGCACCTCTTTCAGCCTCCTCTTGACATATTTCACCAAAAAACAAAACAAAAAAAACCCCTCAAATTCATTCCCGCTGACAATTACAAATGGCTAATACAGCACTTCATTAGCAACCGGATCCTGTATGAATCATAATTTACACATTACGCTGACGGAGGCAAATGGTTTTACACTGTAAACTATTAAAGTGTAATACTGAAGTATACAGATATATCCTTCATTTAATTTCCACAAAATATAAGAAGTGTCCAAATGAACATAAATAAATAAATAAATATTTTGTCAATCTATTGTTTTTCTCATTCCCATCTCATGCCCATTTAAATTCAAAATTAAAGCCCATTCTTGAGTAATATTTCTGCTGTTTTGTCAACCTAGCCATTGTGAAACTTGAAGGATAAGGGACAAGTGCCTTTCTCTAGAGCACAATGGTAATAAAAGACATCATTAACTCTGCGGTTCACAGGTTACCCCAATCTGAGGTCTGTTCATTGACTGCTAAACAAAGAGGTCTGACAATTAACAACTGTCTGCAGTCACCACATTATCACCAGCAAACTTAGTGTTTGGATGGTTAATTTACAGAAGAATAATAAGTAGATGGTCAAATGTTTAAAAGTACATTTCTGAACATTTTGATATAAGCTGAAACATACAATGCAAATGCATTGACAGGACCTAAAATGTATAAACAGCTTTATTTAACAGCTTTATGAAACAGACAGATTTAAACTGTTATTAGATGCAAATGTGTTAAATGTAAAGATTTGTAAATGCACTAGCATGCACAGCAAACTAAAATTTTAATTGCACATCAATTTATCTAATCAGTAGAGTAATGTCTAGCTGATCAAATGTTTCACAGCAAAGCATAACTAGAATACTTTGTTCACTGGAAATCAAAAATTTAAAATATATTATATTTCAAAGTTTTAGTGACCATGACTGTGAAAGCTGAAATATGACACATCCACAACAAAACATATTTTAAAAATTCTCAGGATGCTTAATCCTTAAACCATAGACTGTAAAAATAAGATGGACTTCGCGTCTCCACTTCCTTCCAGTATAGAAAAGTGAATCCAAAACATTTCAGTTTGGCCGCTGTTATCTTGCAAAAATTGTGTAGTTTGGAGCCAGAGTCTGCGCATTAGTGATTCATTTGGAGCCCGAGTCTGCGCAGTAGTGATCATGAGGTGGCGCCGTACTATCAAAGTCCCGCCCAAACTCCCGCAGACCCAATTGCAAGATCACAATCATGAGCATCAAATAACTAACTAAAAGCAAACTTATTAGATAAACAAACACTTGAACATACATCAGCATAACAAGAACTATCTAAAATAGCGGAAAACATCTTTGGAAAAAATTTATTTAAAGTGTAATTTGATTATTCATTTTTCTAACGTCCCATTAGATTACATGGAGAGGGAGTTTATGACCTATTCTGGGTTTAGCCACCTGGGGCGATCAAAATGTTTTGGCTTCACTTTTCAGGGCCTATGCAGCACACTTGTATAGTGTCCGTGTTGTCGTTATTTAACATCTGATGACACATACGATCTATGCGTTGTTTGTTTGGGCGAAGAGCATGCACGAGATGTCCCGAGGGGGCAAATGGCGTGCACTGTTAGCTTTTCCAATCTATGCGTTGTTTGTTTGGGCGAAGAGGCACACGAGAACAGCGAGTCCCCTAGGGGCAATCGATGTGCACTGCGAGCGTTTTCCAATGAAAAAGCTCAGCTCTCCTTTGTCTCACTTTTCGAGGAAAGAGGGGCAGCCATTTGCTCCCCGCGATTCAGGACCCCACGCTGCTGAGGCCTGGAGAAGAAAAAAGAGCTCATGGGGGATCGCAGGTGGATATTGCAGAATGAGTTTAAAGGGGGTTTTTTCCCCATTTCCGGCTGTGGACGAGTGTGAGCCGCTGGAGGATGATGTTATTTCATTAACATTGTCTGATTCAGGGGCCAGTGCTCTGGTGGGGTCAGCCCAGCAAAAGCAGGAAATAGCTTAGGAGGGCAAAGAAGCTGAAGCTGAGGCTGAGCCTTCCCAATCCTCCTGCCCTGCATATGATGAGCTTTTGAAAGTTATGGAAGCGGGCAAAGAAAGTGACGTTGCGAGGCCATCTCGATGAACGTTATCTTTCTGGCCATAACCCTCAAGCTCAGGTGAGCCTTCCTTTCTTCCTGATTTCAATACAGAGATCGATAAGGAATGGAAGAGGCTGTTTTCCTCACACATCCATTGATTCCAGCATACGAGTTATGCCAACATCGAGGCGATGCACGAAAACGGCTATGAGAAGATGCCCATATAGAGAGGCGCTGGCCAGCTATCTCTCTATGGGTGAGACGTCCTCTCTTAAGAGTCCCTCCTTGCCTAAGCCTCTTCAGGATACATCTCACTTGAATGGCAGGGCATACGCAGCAGCAGCAGGTCGGGCTGTCGCTTCATTGCACACGATGGTGGTGCTCCAGGCATATCAGGCTGACCTGTTGAAAGACCTGGATAAAGGCGAGGGCCTTTCTCCTGATGAGGTAGCTGAGTTGCACCACACCACGGATCTCGCTCTCCGTGCTACTAAGCAGGCCGCCTCTGCTATGTCCAGAGTCCATGGCGGCTATGGTAGTGACGGAGAGACATCTGTGGGTGAACCTGGCAGATATCAGGAAGAAAGAGAGGGGCTTTCTTCTCGATGCGCTGGTTTCGCCTTCCGTACTTTTGGTACCTCCGTTGAGACGGTGGTCGAGAAGTTCAGTTAGGCAAAGGTGCGCTCAGCGGCCTTCAAAATCCTTCATTCCACGAAGGTCCAGGTCTGAGCCCGAACAACCCAGGGGTCCTGGCCCGTCTCGGTCTGAGCATCAGAGACGGGCACAGAAGGTGTAGGGGTAGGAAGAATCGCGGGTCAAAAGGCGGTAGGCACAAGACCTAAGGGATGTGATCCAAACAAGGCGTCAGTGCTTTTGTCCGGATCAGAGTGATACTTCAGTATCTACTCATTTCCTTCGGGGGTTTTACATCTGCCCTTATCTTCCCCTTCCTAATTCCCCTGTAACCACCATCTCTCTGGGAACTTCCTGCATTACAGTCTCCTATGCTGGACCTATGATGTTTGGTTGGTTCTATGGCTTCATAGTGACCACCTTACTGATGGTCTGGACCAGAGGCTTCTTCGGTCACTTCCTGAATGGGGCTGCGGCGCGGGAACCATGGTGGGTATGTACGATCCATTTCTAAATATATATACAGTATATATATATAAATTAGGGATGCCCAATAGCCGACCCTGTATCGGGCCTGAAACTGAGCTCCTGTACTCGTACTCGTTAAAATGCCCCAATAACAAATGCCGATGTGAAAATCATTTTAATGATGGATTTGTTTCAAACATGCAGCTTTTGGCTTCACAAGATGTTAATTGATGGACTGGAGTCTGTGGATTACTTGTGGATTATTGTGATGTTTTTTTTATCAGCTGTTTGGACTTTCATTCTGACTGCACCCATTCACTGCAGGGGATCCATTTGTTGAGCAAGTGATGTAATGCTGAATTTTTCCAAATCTGTTCGGATGAACCAACAAACTGATCTACATCCTGGATGGCCTGAGAGTGTCAATTTTCAGTACATTTTTATTTTTAGGTGAACTATTCCTTTAATCATTTGTAAATCTCTAAAGCTGTTCAAATATACAGTACTATACAATGCTTACATTATCTATTGCGTTATGGATTTATTTTTTTTAGTGTCTATGCAAACTTATGAAAATGCATGCTAGAAATTAAATTGCATGTTCGCTTTAACACATGTGCTTACTGAACATTGCATTTACTCATGATTAAACATCGAATCTATCAGGTCTAAAACTAACTTTTTATCACACCTGCCAATGGCCAGTGACGTGATAAAATTTACTGGCCAAAATTTGTTTTTACCGGCCATGAAACTCTTTTTGCAAAAACAGACAGTCATTACTACTACAACGACAAAACATATTTACAATGTTTTTAATTTGTCCTTTACTTTACTTACAAGAAATAAAAAAAAAAACAGATTTATTGATTTATATATATATTTTTTGTCCCTAAAAAACATTTAGATTCTTGTTTGGCAAACGGAGCAGGCCATCGTGTTACACCTGTTTCACACATACTCAGTTTGCAGTGCGTATGTGGTGCGTATTTTTTTCCGCATCCATGTTAGCAGATTAGAGCAGGGCTATATAATTAGCTTCATTTGAGGGCAGAATTATCAAACTGAAAATTTGAAGGGGGCCAAGGGGGTGGGGGCCGTCCCGATCTCTTTCTGAGGGGACCTATAAAATTAGAAATTAAATTGAAATCAGAAACATTAGTGCTGTCCCTTTCAATCGATTAAAAAAAATAATAAAATTTTTCTGTACTTAATCATGATTAATCGCATATTTATAGTCACAATTTCACATTGAACCTCCAAATTAATGTAGAAACAACATAAAGATAGTATATTTTAAATGGCATCTTTTTACTAGGCTAAGTAGTATATTATTAATGAAGTATTGATACCAATACTGATGTCTCTATAAAATACTTTTCCCCTCATTTTTACTATTAATTATGCCATTAACCTTACAGGATAATTGGAATCCTTATTTTTTTTTAACATTTATAGGCCTGACATATAAAGTGATTTTTAAAACAATCTTCACATAAACTATAAGTTGTATATGCATAAACTATACAGCTTAATCTTTATTCAAGCAACAAAAGTTAATCAGCGACTAGAGCAGTCGAGTGATTTCTCTTTTTCTTTTGTTCTATGACTGACATACTTCAGCAGGTTTTACTTTAAAAGCAGTGCAGCCTCTTTAAAACCTGATGCACATGACGCGGATCTGACACATATCTTCTCCAAACTCTTTTTACGGTCATTTAAGACTTTATAACTCATTTAAGACTACATTTACGAGGTTACTCGCCAAAACCGCACATTTTGACATAATTGTGTGTGTTTTCGTCCGTTGAAGCGCTGTCTGAAGCGGCTCAGCGTCTGTGTACAGCCGAACGAGCAACCTTTCAAACTATAGCCTACTTCACTGCACCGTTTCTGCGGCATAACCCCAGGTATGTGTCGCCACATTCTCGGGTTATGAAGAAGAAAGCAGGGAAACGTTAATCTTCCGAAATGAAACAGCAAAATCTTCTCAGGTAAAAGCGTTTAAAAAAAAGTTTTCATTCCGCATCGCCCCATCAAGCTCTTGCTGGATCCGCTCCTCTGCAATCAACGAGAGGAACGTCTGTTCTTCCGCAACAGACAACAAAACTTTTTGGTTGTTTAAAAAAAAGGTGCGCTCGTTCAAAGCGGTTGTGTTCGATCTTTTGCTGGCAGTGCTGATTTAAATCTAGCAGTTCTTTCGTGTTTGTGTCGCAAGTTCAGTGACGAAGGTAGTGACGATTCTCTCCGGCCAAACCGTGATCGGCAGAGTTTACACATCAAGTTTTGGTAACGGTACAGTTCACTTGGAACCCCAACCGAAGTGGAACTAAAAAAAAGTACCAGGTACTGTACCAAGTGGAAAACCCCCAAAAATTGAACCGTACCGAGCCGTACCGTGCCGTAACATGCTTGAAAAGCGCAATATACTTGCCACGTGATTTTTACCTCCCTTTGGCACTTGGCGAATGTTATTCTAGGCCCTGTATATAAATGTGTATATATATATAATATTATATATATATATATATATCTGTATATATGAGGAATGATTAAGCAATTGTTCTATACATAGTAGTGGTGATTGGTACTCAAAGTATAGAAATGCACTCTTTTATGCAGGTATTTTCTTACACCAAGTCTAGCATACCTGCCTTCACTGAACGCGGCAGATGATGAATACATTTTTCAGAAGCTATTGAGAGGGGTGAGGAACATGCCTTTGATTTTATGTTTGATTGTGTCACGTCTTTACACGGCAGATATTAATGTGAGTCCAAAATGGCTGCAGAGAAATTAATGCAAAAGAAAAGTGTGAAAAACAGTTCCACCAAAACAGGCTATGTATTGTGGAAACATGTTGCTAGAAGTGAATACGTGAAGATGTAAATAAACACGAGGCGGCCAACGTTGCAAGACTTGGCTCCAAATTTCTAATAAGTGGGTGTCGGGAGCCAATCTTGCTTTCCAGGAGATTAAATAAGTTTATACGATGAATTCAAAGTGCTACAAATATTACTCTTCATAAGAAATAAAAGAGTGATAGACTCATATGCTAATAATTATGGGTTATTTTGTTTCATGATATGGTCTGAATGAAATCCTAGCTTTCTAATTAATGAATTCTGCATGATGCCTATAATTTGAAAAGAAAGAAAGAAAGAAAGAAAGATATATAGATAGGTGATAGATGATAGATAGATAGTAGATAGATAGATAGATAGATAGATAGATAGATAGATAGATAGTAGATAGATAGTAGATAGATAGATAGATAGATAGATAGAGAGTAAATGGAAGAAAGTGAAACACCTCAATCATCTTTTTAAAACAATAAAAATCAAAATGATTATTGCGTATTTAAATTAAATTGTGTGTAAAACGTCTTTACTTTTGCAGTATGATGAAATATTAAGTAAAAAAATAAAAATAACAATGTTTAAAATAGTGCCTGATGTTCAGTTCATTTCCCATGAAATTTGTCAATATTTAAATCATATCCAATCCAAACCAGCAATATTTCATCCCATCAGAATGTTCTGTCCTCATTCATCGTTGGACAGATTCATCTTCTTTTTATTTACTGGTAGGGGAGTTATAGGATTAATTATAATAGTAACTACTTTGATTGTCCTTAAGGTCCCATCTTGTCCAAAACTGAAATGTCTGGCTTTTCGCGTTGATAACTGAGGTCTAGGGCTATTTAACTAACCAGATAAGGTTCAAAACAGTTAGTTCCACGTAACATGCCACAGCCTGCTCAAGTATCTGTGATTTTTGCACGAACCGTTTGTGACTTCCGTAAAGTGATGTCAGAACTACACAGTCCTGACTTCAGTCCACTGGACCACCCCCGAGCCACTGCCCGCCCACCGTCCCATTCTCCTTTTGCCAAACCCCCAGACAAGATCGCGTCCATGCTATTGCTGAGCAACGGCAACACGGAAACATGTCGAAAAGGTTTAACTTTAACCATTAAACCAGATCGGCTGACCTGTAACGTTACACTCTCACTCATAGGATGGACGATCTGACAGGATTGTTCCAGCCACATTTAATCACAACAATGTATATACAATTTCAAATAATTATATATAAATCGTCAGTTTTTTGTTTTACACGCATGCACACAGACATTATTTCATACACTACATAATCGTGAGTTGCAAGAAACATAGACATATGGCAAGAATTCTGTAGACGCGCCCATAACAACAAAGACAATACTTTATTGAACCTTTTCTAATAAGATGAGGCCAAGATGGAGGTCTGCTCTCGTCGGTTCATCGGTAGCAATAGCCAAAATACATTGTTTGGGTCAAAATTATTGATTTTTTTTTTTTATGCCAAAAATCATTAGGATAAGTAGTACAGATCATGTTCCATGAAGATATTTTGTAAATTGCCTACTTTAAATATACACTTCTCAATATTTTAGCTTTTTTTGCACCCGTGCAGATCCAATTTTTCAAATAGTTGTATCTCCTCTGCCAAATACTGTCCTATCCTAAACAATTTATTATTATTATTCAGCTTTCAGATGATGTATAAATCTCAATTTCGAAAAATTGACCCTTGTGATTGGTTTTGTGGTCCAGGGTCACATTTTGAAGTCTAACAGTTACATTCTTGCCTAAAAAAATATTTTTTTAATAAACGTCTCAGTTACGTATGGAACCCTCCATTCCCTGAAGGCGGGAATGGAGTACGTCACGTCGGATGACCGACGAAATTGGGATCTCGCTTAGAGGGACCAATCTACTTCGAGTGTAAACTAAATGAGCCAATCCACATTGGCATGCAATTATTACATCCAGCTGCCGCTGATAACAGCGTGAGTATAAGTAGGCAGCAGATGCAACACATATTCAGGTTTTCGCTGAGGAGCCTAGCCGGTGACCCGGCTGCTCAGCGGTTGTACAGGAGCTGTGGCGACAGGACGTGACGTCTCCGTTCCCTCCTTCAGGGAACGAGGGTTACCATACGTAACCGAGACGTTCCCTTTCAGTAGGTCACTCTCTACGTCACGTCGGATGACCGACGAAATTGGGATCCTACCAAAGGGCCACAGCTCCTGCCCCTTCCAGTGTCCTGTGGAAGACACCTGCGCCCCTACTTTTTGGCGTAGGGCCCGGGCTTCTTCACAAGAGGACCAGCTAATGCTGCTATGGCACTACCCAATGAGTAGACTGGATAACACTGGGAAAACGTAACCGTACCACTTGGGACAGGAACGTTGCAGAAGCCCCATCCTTCCCAAAGGAGGTTTCAGAAGCAAATACACAAATGAAGATTCCTTAGGTGCATATGGAAGAATGAAGGTGATTGAACCCTCTTGGAATGGCAGAAGTCCCCTGCCTGCTCAGGCTATACCGTGGACTTTACACATATGAGATCCACTTGTCTTACATATGGAACCCAGCCTTCTTCCGGTTCTCAAGGATTCATCGAGTGAGGGCCTGGTGCTGGACGCTCCGCCACGTCTGGCTGCCGGGGGGACGGAGGAGCTCAACAGGGTCTACAATTTGGACTCTCTGGAGTGGTTTTGCAAGCGACCCGAAGCCGGGGCCTCTCAGTGCCTCTACCCGTTTGAGGTGAGAACACAGGAGGATACCGCCTCCACACCAGGCTATAGAATCTAGCGAATGTGTTAGGGTCGCCCAGCCCGCAGCCCTACAGATATCTGTCAGCGAGGCGCCACGAGCCAGCGCCCAGGAGGATGCAACACCTCTAGTTGAGTGAGCTCGCAACCTGAACGGGCAGGGCACACCCTGTGCCTGATAAGCCAGGGTGATGGCATCCACTATCCAGTGGGCCCTCCTCTGCTTTGAGACGGCATTCCCCCTCTGCCAGCCTCCATGACAGACAAAGAGCTGGTCTTAGGTCCTGAAGCTTTGCGTCCGGTCAACATACCCCCTTAAGGCTCGGACGGGACAGAGAAAAACTAGGGCTGGGTCTGCCTCCTCCAGGCAGCGCTTGGAGGTTCACCACCTGATCCTTGAAGGGAGTAGCGGGAACCTTGGGCCAATAGCCTGGCCGGGGCCTCAGGGTCACCTGGGATTCAGCCGGCGAGAACTCTAGGCACGAATCGTTGACCGAAAATGCATGCAGGTCCCCTACCCTCTTGATGGAGGCCAATGCCAGCAGGAGCAAAGTCTTCATTGAAGGAACTTCGGCTCAACCGCCTGCAAAAAGGCTCAATGGGCCCTGCTGTAGTGCCGTGAGCACTAAAGTCAGGTCCCAAGAGGTCCCCTTAAGGAACCTGACGACCAGGTCATGCTTCCCCAGCGACCTCCCTTCTACGGGGTCGTGGTTAGCAGCAATCACAGCGACATAGACTTTAAGGGTGGATGGAGATAGCCTTCGCTCCAACCCTTGCTGCAATAAGGACAGCACGACTCTGATCGGGCATATTTGGGGCCTTCTCGGCGAGAAGAACACCACTCAATGAACAGGTTCCACTTCAAAGCGTGGGCTTGTCTCGTAGACGGTGCTCTCGCTGAGGTGATGGTGTCAACTACCTCTTGGGGTAGGCCACTCAGAACCTCCGCGTCCCATCCAGGGACCGGACATGAAGTTTCCAGAGGTCTGGACGTGGGTGCCCCGTCTCTGAGTCAGTAGATCCTTCCTCAGATGAATCGTCCAAGGAGGGCTGTCGTCGAGTATAATTATTTCAGGAACCAGGTCCGGGAGGCATAGGGTGCCCCGGAAGGAACCGGCTCCTCGTCCTCCCTGACCTTGCACGGTGTCTGTGCGAGAAGGCTCAATGGGGGAAATGCATACTTGCGGAGGCCCCGCGGCCAGCTGTGTGCCAGTGTGTCCGTGCCGAGTGTTTCCTCGGTCAGGGCGAAGAACAACTGGCAGTGAGAGGTTTCTGGAGAGGCAAACAGGTCTACCTGAGCAGCTCCGAAACTTCCCCAAACCAGCTGGACCGTCTGGGACGCTATTATATGGAGTCGCTATTCTCCCGGGAGCGAAGCTCGGGACAGCTCTGTCGGCTGCCAGGTTGAGCAGCCCAGGAATGTGAACAGCACGAAGTGACCTCAGATGCTTCTGCCTCAGGAGGAGGTGACGGGCGAGTTGCAACATGTAAGGGGAGCGCAGACCACCTTGTTGGTTGACGTAAGCAATGGTCGCCGTGTTGTCCGTTCGGACCAGCACGTGCTTGCCTCGTAAGCCCTTTGAACGACCAGCAACTCGATGCAGCCAGTGCAGTTGGGGCCCCGTCTAAACCCCTGACTGCAAGCCCGTTTTACGTGGCCCCCCAGCCGGTGGTTGAGGCATCCGTGTAAACCACAGAATGCCTGGAGACCTGCTCCTGGGGCACTCCTGCCCGGAGGAACGCAATGTCTGACCACTGGGTGAAGGTTTGGCGGCAGGCCGGTGTAACTTGGACCCGGAAGGTGCCGCGTTGCCACGCCCACCTCCGGACTCGGCCATGGAGCCAGTGCTGCAGCGGTCTCATCTGGAGCAGCCCCAGCGTCGTGCTGCCAGCCGTATCTGCCATATGCCCCAGGAGCCTCTGAAACTGTTTCAGTGGGACCGTCATCCTGCTCTTACCGAGTCCCCTCCACACCGGGAAAAGAGATCCTCTGCATCGAGGAGAGTTTTCTATTTTTCCAGTTGACTCGAAGGCCCAACCAGCTGAGGTGTGAGAGCACCAAGTCCCTGAGTTCGCACAACTGATCCTGAGCCCCAATGATTTGGATGCCCTGTTCTCTCAGGGGAACGAGTGGTGCCTCCGCAACTTATGTGAAGACATGGGGCGACAGGGACAGCCCGGAGGGAAGGACCTCGTACTGATATGCTTGTCCTTTGGACGCGAACCACAGCAATGGCCTGTGGTGCGGAAGTGTCGACACATGAAGTACGCGTCCTTCAGGTCGATCGCTGCAAAACAATCTTGGGGATGGATGCACCCGAAGATGCATTTCTGCATCTTGAACGGTAACCGGTGAAGGTCCCGGTTCAAGACACGCAGGTCCAAGATTGGTCGTAACCTACCGCCTTTCTTGGGTACAATGAATTGGGGCTGTAAAACCCCGTCTTCATATTGGCTGGAGGAACCGGCTCTATCGCCGCAGAAACCATCGCAGCTTTTCACTGTTGAAGCGGATGCCACTGAACTTGGGGGGGGAACGCCGGGTGACTGAATCGCATAGCCGAGCCTGACGTTTCGAAGGAGCCATCGAGACGGGCTGGTAGCTCAAGCCAGGCTCCCCGACACCACGCTAGTGGCATCAACGGAACTACAGACATACCCGCAGTGGGGCAGCGCGGAAAAAAAGCAGGGACCCGGCCCGGGCGTCTAGTAGCAGGTCCGAGGCGGGGTCTGAGTGTGTGAAACACTGACCTGCGTTTGAGCAGAGGGTGCGTGGTTAGTCCGTTGGTTCGTCCTCGCGATCCGCCCACTGCTGCTCACTGGCGAGGGAGGAGGGTGAGTGTGATACGTACTAGTTCGTCCACAACCCCCCGTCCCCTCTGGAATTGCTCTTTGTCGAGTATTTGGTTACCACCGACCGAGAGGTCAGTGGTGGCAAAAGATGAAAAGATTCTCCGCCCGGCCATCCTCCGGGGGAGGAAGTGGTGTGCTTACCATCTCCTGAAGATCACGTCCCTCCACCTCTGGGTCGCCCGTCTCAGGGCCTCTTGCTCTCTCGCTTGCCACCAGGTTTGGCGGGGGACTGGACGGGTGGGGCGGCTGCCCTGCAACCGGCTCCATGGCACAGCTTTGCTGGAGGCCGCAGGAGCGCTGCTCTTGTTTCGGCGGTGGCAGGGGGGCCGCCCTCGGCGACGGCAGCAGCTGCACGCCGGGGCAGGATGTACCTGATGGCCTCAGTCTGCTTTGGTCAGCGGAGAGCCGCTGGGCAAGTTCTCCACCGTGTCTTCGAAAAGGCCGGCCTGGGACACGGGGTCGTTCAAGAATCGTGTCTTGTCCGTCTCGCGCAAGTCAGCCAGTCACAGAATGGCGCCTCCCATAGTGCACGTCCCTCAGTGCCTTGGCCTGGTGCACTTGCAATCACGCCGTAGCGTGTAAGGCGGAGGCAGCTTCTCCACAGGTCGTGAAGGCATCGCTGGCCAGTCAAGTACCTACAGACCCGGGAGGGGAGGCACGGTTCTCCCTGCCGGTTGGAGGCAGTATTAGGACACAGCTGCATCGCAACCGACCGCTCCACCGGGGGGACCCTTGTAACCCCCTAGCTGCCCCACCATTGAGGGTGTTGAGGGAGGAGGAACCAGCAGATCGGGTTCCGGCAGTAAAAGGTGCCGTCCACGACCTGTTGAGCTCCTCATGCACCTCCGGAAGAAAGGCACCGAGGCGGGGCGCTGAGCCAGCGCGGACCACACCGAGAACCAATTGTGCAACCTTGAGGGCTCGGGACACGGTGAAAGTCTTCACTCGAGCCCTACCCCTACGGCGGCCCGGGAAAGCATAGCCACTATTTCTCAGGGCTCAAATTGAGGGGGGGGGGGTGGCATCCCCCTGGTTGAAAAAAATGACAAAAAGCATCCCCTCAGTAAAACCACCATCCCCCTTACCCCATCCCCTTTGGATTAATAATGTTAATTAATAAATGTAAAAATTATCTACTTTAAATAATTCACAAATAACGTCGATTGGCCAATCAGAACTCGGTTCTGTAACAAGCTGCGCTCAAGCAGAAGCAAGTTTTCTGCATTTTTCGCGCAAAATGATTCAAGCGCAACTTTTGAATTTCTTTAAAAAGAAGACAACAGAAAAGGTATGATTTTTCCTTCATTAGAATTTTTAAACTTTCCCCTGACATAATGTTATTGTGCTTTATGTGCAACTGTGAGGGATTGAGAGATTATAGGAGAACTGACATTATTGAGTCATCGACCTTGCAAAAACCAAACAAAAACACATATTGAGAGTCCAAAAGCATTCACTGCGCGATGAAGCCTATTAAAATACAGGTAAAATAACCTTATAATTCAAGCAATTAAAGAAAAAATACCCATGTATGAGTTATGTTTTTATATTCATTGCACAAGCAATGTCGTTTTCTGAATATCAGTAGGCCTACATGCGTGAGCACAAATGTGCTATTCATTTTATACAACAGTGCATAGCAACATGGTGTTTCGTTCCTTGAATAAATCAGATTTCGAAACTGTGTGAGCCAGTGATTCAATGGCCTATTCAGA
Organism: Sinocyclocheilus anophthalmus; assembly: GCA_018155175.1. Lineage (NCBI taxonomy): Eukaryota > Metazoa > Chordata > Actinopteri > Cypriniformes > Cyprinidae > Sinocyclocheilus > Sinocyclocheilus anophthalmus. The sequence goes on from JADLZN010000927.1 coordinate 23,804, forward strand.
TGGACACTTTCCCTGCTTCCCAGTGTGCATACTATCCAGACTATCTGCACTAAATAGTATTGAAAATGACTAATATCACGTAGAAGTTAGGATGGATAGTATGCACATTGGGACGCAGGCTTGTTTAGTTTCTAATTGAATCAGCCGTTTTGAACGAATCGTTTGATTTGAACGATTCAATAAATCCTTTATCAAAACAAGGGCTGGTTGCCACCTACTGGTGGTTTTATTGTCATCATTATACATCCATGACAAGCCTAAACCAGGCAAGATTTCAGCACAAAAACACATTTAGCAAAATATTGTTTAATTATCAATATTGACAAAATTCCTTCATTTCTCCCAATAAGAAAAAAAAAGCGTATAAATAATAGTTAATTTAATAAGGCTAATTTTTCATTAAATAAAAACCTTTTTTTAAAAATTAGACAAATTTTGTAATCATTATGTAAAATTAAACTAAACGACCCACATACCCCCTGTGACCCCCTGAGATCTGTAAAGTTGCAAAGACTAAAGCTTCAAATCCAAAGAGATATTCTTTATAAAAAAAAATAAGAGTCAACCACGCCTACCAAAAACGGCTCATTCTAACCCGACTCCCCACATGTCTACATCACTGTGTGGGAATATTTGCATAACACTGCCCAAATGTTCACACAAAGAAATAAGGAGTGGTTTCAGAAACAGCAGTTAGTGTTGAAGCAGCATGTCTGGGAGACGCTGTGTGTTTCTAGGTGAGAGCAAAATCACTTTATTTGGCCTTCCGGAAGTAGATGCAGTTAGGAATCATTGGTTTAGATTTATTTACAACAGAACAGCACAACCCAGATGTTCGAATTTGTGCAACGCATTTTATGGACGACAGTTTTTTTGAACCTAGGAGAGTACAAGGCTGGTTTTGCACAAAGGCTATTTCTAAAAAAAAAAAAAGGGTAAATTCCGACTTTGCTATGATAATCTGGCACTTCTGAATCAAGCGGCTGTAATCTGGTGGTGTTATTGTTTCGAGTATTTGCTAGTGACTGTTCACAAAATGCTTTAGTTTTTTTTTCCGCAGCAACAGAGTAAACGCTCATTGTGTGTGAGGGGAATGGTTCACATCCCAGGAGAGTGACTGCCTGTCAGAATCCTAGCATTCCAGCTGTCTTAACCGTCGGTTTTCTTGTGTACTGCATCATCACTGTGTCTGTCACGCGACTCTGTTGCCCTTTCGTGCTTGAACTGATGGTAAAACTAATGACATTTATTAACTGTTTTGATATTTACTTTGAAAGCTGAAGCTCGCGATTATGGTAAGGGGCGTTACATTTCCGACGTGTGCTTGTTGTGCATCACAATGCACTGGGTCAGCTGGGCAATCAGAGCAGACGGCACTTGTCGGAAGGAGGGACTTTGTTGAAATGCGGCCGTGTTGGAGCTAGGCAGGCATAGAGGACCTACAATAATGTAGAGTATTTGAAAAATAATGTGTTTTTTGAACATTAAAGCATGACAACATTCTGTTACACCAAATACACAAAATAATGATCTTTAAAATAGCATCATATGACCGCTTTAACAAATTGACCACTGTAAGTACTTAATACAACATAAAATAAACATGACAACTTGCCCCAACCTAAAGCTGATGACCTTTGTCATATAGTTGTTGCTTGTATTAAAGTGGTTACAAAAATACCATGTACAATATATAACTCACAAAAGTGGGTCAATTATTATTAGTTTTGAAGTAGGCTTATTTGTTTGCAAAGCCATTTGATGTTTGACCAGAAAAGGTTAACAAAATATAAAACCAGATAAAGAAAGGCAACACTTTGCCCTTAGTTAGCTTCGACAGTACCAGTTGCGGTGTCTGCAGAAATATAAACATACATCAAATCAATCTGTAAACCCCACCAAATGCGTAAATCCACATAATTAAAGGATACAATTCAGTGTGAAAATGTGAATATGACTCTCAATTGTCCCTATGGCCCTTATTTCCTGCCTTGGACTTGCTTCCTGCTGGTACAATGGCTCAGTCCTTTGAACTTATGCTGTATCACATCCTGAATCTCTCGGAAGTCAATTCACCCCCTACAGCTCAAAGAGCACGTGCACACCGTGAGTCCAGTCCTAATCTAGTGGCTGGCCCTAGTGACTGATTGCATACTGAGAAGTGCCACCACCTCTACTGAGAAAAAGTGAAGAACAGCTGATTGTAGTAGACTGGTCAAATAATAAAATTTGTTCTAAGTGTAGATCATTAAAGACCTTCTAATTCCACATGAAATGTAACCATCAATGACATTTATGTGCATTTTTATGCATTTAATACCGTGTGATAATTTACTATATGTGTCAAAAACATTCTGCCCTACAAAGGCAAAAGACCGTAACTCGCTAGAGTGTGAAACTGAGAAAAATTACTTTAAAGTTCTTTACTTGTCCAGTCAAATTAATTATAGGTAGGACACTGGAAATTTAATCAATTAGATATTTTAGTAATGCAAATTATCTACATTAAAAAAGTGTGAGCTCAAACTTGATTTTTATCCCTATTTTGAAGTTAATGTACTCTGCATTGTCTGCAAAACGTGAGAAGTCACACCATGGCAAAAGGCAGTAACTTCTACATTATCAATATCTGGTTGCTAATCACCATTTACAAAATTGTTATTGTAACACCTGTATAAAATCTAGTGATCATGGGCGTGATTATCTCGTATAGGTTATTGCATATAGTAATGTGACTGTATTAATGTTTTTTTTTTTACCGTAACAAGCAGACTAAAAATTAAACATGTGAGTGGTTACCGTGGATACCAATTTATTTGCTATGCTCATTAATGTATAATAATGCTAGACATAGCATAATTGTTTTTATATTGACTTGTATTAAATAGCCTAAACTAAAAGAACGATTTGTGGATTTCGTCAGTGGTAAGTTTGAATTCAAAATATTTGTGATAACCTAACGCAAAAGAAAGTAATGCTGTGTGCCAAATGTGTTCACTGGCTTGAGGAACTTAATACACAAATCTAGAAGGCAAATGCATTTTATTACCTGTTTTATATTAATGCGTTTAAACGTGGAAGATGTTATGAAACAGGGCGTGCACAGGACATTTGAGGGGGCAATTGGCCAGACCAAAAAAAGGGGATAAGGGGCAGTGGGGGTGGGTGCTTGTTAATACAAATTATCCAGTTGTTACAAATCTAAAGTTAATAGAGAAGACAGCACACTCTGTAATAATTTCAGACTTTATTGTAGATGTTTTGATAAGAATGGGCTCTCCCTCACTCTCTGAGCCTGCTTCTGCCTCATCTTCAATGGAAGTAGGGGAGAGTGGGGTAAGTTGAGCCAGTGGGTAAGTGGAGCCACCCCCTGTTTCTTGGCAACTGTACACTTTTACTGTCATGTGACCATGTTTTTTGGAACCACCCATCATTTCTGCCAGACTGTGAAAAGGAGAAACACATGGGGGGGGATGGAAGGCACCTATTTACTTTAAAAACTGTTTTTGGCTTGTCAAAGTAAAATTTTTTGCAAAATTGTAGCATAACATATGGTTGTTACATCAAAGCAAATTTATCCAGGTCTAAAAATATTTATGATACATATAGGTGATTTAGCAACATATAAAACCATGCAAATCATTTAGCTAAATATTAGCCTGAACTGGTAAGCTACAGTAGCTATTTTTTCCAAAATAGCAGCTATGGGGCAAAGTGAGCCAAAAGCTGTGGGGTAAACTGCGTCAGCATTTTAACTTACCCCACCATAAGGCACTGTAGTTAAGTTAAATCTCTGAAATATAAACTGGTATTTTAATGTGATATTACTGGTTTAGTTTATCATATACATATTTTGTAGTTTATTTGATAGGGACAGTGTACAAGTGCAAATCCTTCTCTGATAAGAACCAGAAAATGCTTTTCATCGCATTATAATCAGATATATCTTTCCACCTGTAGTCACTAATGGCCAACAAACTCTCTGTTTAGTCTGTTTTTAGGAAGGCTACAACTCTAGTGGTCAACATATTGTTTCAGAAATGCAAAAAAATGAAATATTGAAATTGAAACTTAATTTGGTTGGTTTTATGTTGTCAAAGTTAATTTCATGAAAAGAAATATGACTGTTTGTAAAAGGAAATTATTAAATTTGTTTTTTTAATTATTTATTTTACATGGGTTTGAATCAGATTTGGTCAGATGGTCATTTTATACCCAGAGGGTGCATCTTATCCCTAACCCAGGGGCAAACTGAGCCATGGGAACACTTTTATTATAAGAAGCCATATTTTTAGAACCCTTTGTCATATATACATTCTGATCATTTAAAATGATAGAAATAGCCTACTTTCATTAGGATAGGATAGATACTTTCATTGTACTTCTGCATCATTTAACTTATCTGAGAACCACATAAGTTAAAAACATGGCCAGCTTACCCACTCCCCTATAAGTATAGACCATTTAATTTATATTTTACAGAGCATAAAATCTATATTACTTATAATAGTAAACAACTCATTTAGAACATTATATATTTTTTAAAAATTTATAGGCTACTTAATATGGTTTTAATAGTGATTATAATGTGAAATATACTTAATTACAAGAATTAAAGTGTGACAAACTGCTAAATATTCTATATGATAGTTTACCTGCTGGCTTGCTGGAGCTTTGTTCATGTTTGAAGTGTTGAACTGCCTTTAGCAGCCTCTCATCACTCTTTCTCTCTGTCTCGGTCTTCTTTTTTGTGAAGGCATTTTTTTATTTTGTCTACAAAGTGTGCGAACAACAGCGAATTTTGTGTTATTTATATTAGATCTGATCGGGTACAATAATTTGATTAGACATTCTAATTCTAAGAACGTGGATATTTTGTTATCACTTTTAAAAGACCGAGAGCAAATCATTACCGACAGAAATACAAAAACAAACTACCAAATTACTAATTCAGCGAATCATCCACTGACTGTAATGTGGATTGTAATGCATCTACCTGTTAATGCAACGACATTGGGAACTGTGGTCTCCACTCCAGAGAGCAGCACACAGATCGTGAGAAATGCTGCGGAGCGGTTTGGAAACACGGAGCGGATTAGCAGAATCAGCGGATCTTTAGCTGAGCGGTAACAGACAGCTTTGAGCTGGGGTGATGGGGGGATTGGTGAGAGGGGCAACTCAGCCGATGAGGCCAAAGGGGCAGTGGCTCTAGCCACCAGGCCACCCCCCTGTGCACGGCCCTGCATGAAAGATTGTATTCATGTATTGTGATAAAAGAGGATCACAATGCTGAAAAAGCACTTTCAGTATAGGCCAGGGGTAGGCAAGTTTGGTCCCAGAGAGCCGCAGTCCTGCAGAGTTCAGCTCCAAGCCTAATCAAACACACCTGAACAAGCAAATCAATGTCTTCAGGATTAATAAGGCTATAGGCAGGTGAGGTTTTTCAGGAGGTTGGGAAGCTGAATCTGCAGGGACTGCGGCTCTTAGGACGCATTGCCTACCCCTGGTTATCGAATAACAACGTTTGGATTTGAAATCAATATAATGGATAAATGTTGTGTTTGTGGCCTAAACAGTCGCGGATCAGTAGCGGACTGCAAATGCGTCCTGTGTGAAAGCAAAATGAGTCCGTGCTGCTTCTGCACCGCATACGTAACGCACACGGACTGCCTGTGCACTGCAGACGGAGTATGTGTGAAACAGGCATCAGTGAGTAAATGATCGCTGCTCTGCTGCAAGGGGGGGGGGGGGGGGGGGGGGGGGGGGGGGGGTCACGCAACTCCTGGAACGCACTGAGGGACCGCAACCGCATGCAGTGTGAAAGCTCTAATCTTACTCTACGGAGTATGTGTGAAACAGCCGTAATTCGTTTGTCTACACCGTAATTAAAATGCAGCAGACTTTAATGGACAGTAAAACAAAGACAGAACACCGTATAACTCCAAACCGGCACATAACTTGATTTTGACGCACGGCTAAACAAAGGCAGAACACCATAACTCAATTTGAGCGTTCCAAACAAAGTGAAAGTGTAACTGGTGTTATACGTGTTATGCCTGGTTTCTCCAGGTTTTCGAAGTTCCGTTGAGACGCATTCTTTTCTCGGAAATACAATGAAGAACAAGATACTTATTGACATGATAAGGATGCTGAATGTCCCAAAATATCAACTAACTAATTTTCGGACAAAAAATTACTGTCTGGTCTTTTCCTTTGCACAGCAGTATTTACTGGTTATAAATATAATATAAATAATATAAATATACTATAATATAATATAATATAATAAATATAATATAATATAATAATATCCACACTGTTCATGATAAGTATGTGTAACTAACTTCATACTTTTATTAGCAACTAAACTGGAAAACTGGTATAATGGATGGGCTTGGGCCTTTGTGGTTTTTTTATGGCGGGGTTTCCACAAAAATAGGAAGCAGCACATTGAAGCAGAATTTTCAGGCTGCTAAACAAATCAGCTTTGCATTACAGGGGGAAAAATTACAGGGGTAGTATTTTTAACTACATTACAACATAAAAGACTCACACTTTAGTTTGGGGACCATTTATCACTATTAACTAATTATGACTTTTGCCTCAATAAATTCCTGATTTTCCGCTTATTAATAGTTTGGGATAGGATTGAGGGATCTAAAATATGGTCATGCAGAATAAGGCATTAATATGTTCTTTATAAGTACTAAAATAAAATCATATAAGAAAAACATATAGATATTTTCAGAAAGAAATTCAGAAAGAAACCCAGTAGGATTGTATTGGGCCACTCACACATTTGTAATTTTAGCATGACATGTTCATGAGTACTGTATGTTGGTGCAAAGTAGCTTCTGTATCTATCATTGATGTGGTTTGTCATGTTCACTTCAGAGGACTGTCCTTCACAGTATTAATTTGGTCAAAGCATTATTGGGACAATATAGCTGTCAATTTCAAATTATCTTGAGCCTCACTACAACATCCACAAGCTACAAGCTCATGTTAAACCTCTGAATAATTCACACTGTCTTACTGACCTTGTTTTGGGGTGTGTTAAGATAAATAATTAGCCCTATTATAGGCTTAACTATGAATGCAGCGGTAAACTTGTCAATATCGGTTCTGAATGTATAATGCATCCAGTAGGTGACTCAATACATGAATGCTTGAGAGCTCATATAGTGTATGCAGTAAGTAACAATAAGACAGATCAATCTTCTGGTGTTTTCTACAATAAAAACTAGATGTAGACTGGGGAGAAAAGACGGGAGAGGATACTAGACAGATGGAAAGATAGATATGGACAGCAAGTGAAATAAATCCAAATGAACAATGGCTTTGTTTAGATTTGAGTGGGCAGGAGAGGTGAGTAGTGTCTGCACTTCTTTGCCGCAAGGGTATTTATGAATCTGACGATAATTGCATAATTATCTACATAGATTATATCCTTAAAAACTGAACATTGAGAAGGCAAACAATAGGTCATCCGCGTATGAATCATAATGGTGATACTACTGCAATGTAGTGATGTGCAGTACTGCATATTAAGTTTCAATTTAGCAAAATGTAAGCCATTAAAACTACATACAGCATATAATCTAAATGTCACATTATATAACATAATAAAACATGCTATGATGAACAAAAAATTCACTCATTAAAAATTAATTATCTAAAAGCATTATATTTTTTATTATTTTTAACTTGTTCATATATTATAAAAAAGGTATAATTCAGTGCAGTATAATCACAAATGCACTTGTATTAAACTTAAATTCTCTGAAAACAAGACTTAATATGCAGCATTGTTTCAAAGACATTTATCTGGAGAATGTCACCAACTCATTAAGAATAGGCCTTTTTTTCAATATTGACATGAATTCAGAGTCAAGTCTCTTGCGCTTCAACTGAGCTGTGCTATTTGTACGATTTACTGCCTATGTAGTGTTTAAAAATGGTCACTTATGAGGTTGCACTGCCTTAGAAGCTACCAGCCTATGCATGCAGTAGACAGTAAGACAGCTCACTAGGTTTTGGAACAGAGCCGTTATGTAACACCAAAACAAGAGATGCATCTCCATATTATCTTCTTACAAATGACTCTAATTACAAGACCTTGTAGTCGTCAATATTTCTTGATTAGTTTGGTTCCTTATACACTGCAATGCAATTCAACCCGCCCCTGTCCTTTATCTGTAATAGAGGCCAACAGCTACAAATCAATATAGTGCTACAAGATAACAATGGATGAACTCTCGGTGTTGACCATCTCTTAAAAAGACCTGCAATTCAGATGGTGTAGAAAAGCTTTAGTTGGTGCCATGTTTCTTGTGTTGTTTGGTATGGCCTTAAGGCTAATTGCTTCTCAATCGGTAAGCTCAGCTTTATTTGGGAAGAAATGCACAAAAATCTCATGCATACAGCGAGTTTGTGAAACAACAGAGAAGCACATATTCAGAACTAAGAGTTTCATCCCTTTTAACTTTGAAATTGTGCTCTAAAAATGCCAGCGGTGTGCCGAAAATGCATTGCATGCACCCGCGTCGAATATAGTGTTGAGAGTAGTGTGTTAAGAGCTCTAACCCTTTCCACAAACCACAGCCATTTAAACACCACAAAACCTCCGACTTCATCTCTCTATAACTCGCAACTCGTAATGCATGCCAAATAAGTATACTATAAGTTTCAAACAATTTTGTTGACGTTTACTTTATGACATCATCCAAAAATAGTCTAGATTTATGCTGTCATGCGCAATGAAGAAGGTGACAACAAGTAATATACATTCATTTATGGTCTGGCCCGACAGCGCTCTGCCAAAGCTGGAGATGTGCACTTGGGAGTAACTGCCTTTTCTGCATGGGTGAGCATCCATAATCCCACTTGACAAGCATATATCGCTGTCTTCACATCAGGCCAGGCAAAGCAATCGGGTTAGAGCAGGTTTGTGCCTATGACCTTGGCTGTCAGAGCATGCATTCTGAAGTTGGCCCCACCATGGTGAACATTGTTGAAGTGTACTTGACTGCTTTGGGTCACTGTAAAAAAAATCTTGTGACATGCTGCAACATTATGCATACATAAGATATGCAATAATTATAATTTAAAGCAGTGTACTTCAGACAGCGCTGAAGGCTTTTATGCTTATGATACACAAGTTGGGTTGTCAGGCACACCCTATTAGGTGGGATATATATATTTTTTTTTTTTTTGGCTAATGGCCAATGTTCTTCTTTCCAAACTATGAATAAATGACACAATTATGGTACTATATCTAATGATTTAGTATCATTAGATCACTATATCTATCAAACTCAACTGCACTAACTTTTTTTTTACAAGAAAAACAACCATGATGCTATTTCACTTAGGTCAGCCAAATATGGATGTCATGTTTATGGTCAGTGAAAAAGCCTCATATGGCAAAATTGTGTAAGTTGAATTGCATTTAAACTTACCCACAAGAACAACATGTTTACTTAGTAAGATTGCAATTGCCAGCCAATTTTAAAAAAATGTCATATTATGCTTTTTCACTTTTTCAACTTTAGTTAGTCTGTAATGTTGCTGTTTGAGCATAAAAAAGATCTGCAAATTTACAAAGTTCAAAGTCCACTTCAAAAGGAGATTTTTTTATTTAACAGAAATCACTTTTCAAAAACTACAACAAACGACTCGTTTGGACTACAACGCATATTTTCCGGGATTTGTGATATCACAAATATGGACGAATGAGACGAGACCTGGTCGAGCTGCACTAGAAAAGGTAACGAGTGTTATCACTATGTCGGAGACACGCTAGCTTTCCCAAGGCAGACGAACTTAGAGTGGTTACAATCATCCAGGTTTAAATCGTGCTCAAATTGATTTGATTTTGACGCAATATTTACACTGAAGCTGGCAGGCAGCTATGGTAAGGGCCATGACATTTCCCAACCAGCTCCGAGTGGTGCCAATCACACACACACTATGGCCCAGCGAAACCAACCAGCAATTTCTATTTAGAAGGCGGGCCTTCATATTGATACGGGAACTATTCCAAGAGGCCTTCAGATGCAGACTGGGGAGAGGTGGTTGTAATAATGTAAATATTGAAAATAATGGTTTTTTTTCGCACATCTATTCATGAGAGGAGCTGTTCTCTTAAAACCCCCAAAACAAATCAGATTTGTAAAAGAAGCTAATAGGATCCTTTAAAAAAAAATAATATTCATGTGCAGATATTTTTTATTTGGTCATTTCAATACTATGTACATACAGGGGTGCTTTAGGATTAATGCTTTAAAGTGTTAAATATAAATGACTTTGGCATATCGCCTCGTATAATGTGCCAAACTTCCTTCTGCCAGCGGGTGGCGCTATGCAATAAGTGCATATTGGCATGTAGATGTCTTCAGACCAGGACTTTTATCAAACATGTGAAGTTTGGTACAGATTGAACATTGCATGTTTTGCGTTTGTGTAAATGACATACTGTTGTCAACAGTTGTCATATGAGTATAACTAATTGGCAATTTAGATGTCTTCAGGCCAGGACTCTATCAACAATACATTTGGGGTCAATTGGACATTACATATTTCGTTATGTAAGAACCTTGCATTTTCCATGCCAACAGGTGCGCTATAAATAATCTAATATTGGCATGTAGATTTTTCAGTCAGGAATCTTACCAACATGTGAAGTGTTGGGCGATCGGACATTGCAGTTAAGTTAGTCCAACAGTGAATATCCTGTTGACAGCAGGTGTGCAATGATATAACTTTAATACTGCCTTTAGATCTTTCAGCCAGGACTCTTGACAAATTTGGTGAAGTGTTGGGGCCTGATCGTACATTGTTTATGGCTGAGTTACAGCAACATAAATTTTCCGCGAAACAATGAATTTTGTCAGCTGTCCACGGACATACCCGTAAAAGAAAACTAAGATCTGCACAGTTTAACAATGCAAAGGCTTTAAATTAGCCCCTGTAACCCAAATAAGTTATGTCCTTCATATCAGGAGGAGTTGCTACAAGCGGAAAACATCTCGTCCTGGTGTCAGCATAATGGCACTAATGACTACAACTGACTATGGCATGGAATGTGGTTCAGCAGGACTCTTATCTTATCAGAGTTTTTTTGTATGTATTGGGACATACATTACATGCATGACCGAATTTTCATACCGTACATGAAAATACATTCACCTCCCCCTGCATCCCCATACTGATTTGCCCACTGAAGCTAAGCAGGTTGAGCCTGGTCAGTACCTAGATAGGAGACCTCCTGGGAAAACTAGTTTGCTGCTGGAAGAGATGTTAGTGAGACCAGCAGGGGGTGCTCACCCCGTGGTCTGTGTGGGTCCTAACGCCCCATTATAGTGACGTTGACAAAGCACTGTCTTTCGGATGAGACTTAAAACCGGTCCTGACCCTGTCGTCATTAAAAAATCCATGGCCTATCGTCATAAAGAGTAGGGGTGTACCTCGTGTCCCCGGCCAAATGCCCTCCCCCTGGTCCCCCCTTTGTCAATCATGGCCTCCTAATAATCCCCAAACCACTTGATTGGCTCTATTTACTCCTCTCTCTCTCTCCCCTGTAGCTGGTGTGTGGTTAGTGGCATCTGGCGCTGTTTTCCTTTGGCTGCAGTCGTCAGCATCCAGTTGATCTGCAGACTGGTAGTGGTTGAGGAAGACGCCCCCCCAGCAAGATTTTAAGCGCTTTGGGTTATAAATACACAATAAGCACTGTATAAATGCGATCATTCATTCATTTTCATTCATAACGGAAAGGGCGGCTTCGTTTAATTGATAGGTTGCATCGGCCAGTTTGCACGTCCAATTCTTAAAACCCTATCAGATGTACATTTTTGCCATTTCTGACACGTTGGCAAGTTTTGTGGGTTTGTCTAGCAGTGTCTAGCCCTCAAAAAAGCATTTTCATTTTGGGAAGAAAAAAAATGTTGGCAAGATATGTTTTTTGTCCGTGCAATATTGGGTAAATGCTCTTTATTCTTTCATCACACTTGGCGCCGACGTTGATGGCTGCCTCCGTGTCGTGCTCCGCAGTTGTTTTTATGTTGTTGTTAGTTTGTCCTGTCTTTAGTTATATCCCTGCATTCAGTTTCACCAGAGACGAATTGCTGTACATTCGGAAGTACACACCACCCGATATTTCACCTGTTTTCGACTATTCGGATGTTTTGCTGTACATTGTTGTCGGGGGGAGCTGTGGCGCTGATCAAGCGCTTCAGGACGCGCAGACGGGGGAAGAGAGCCGGCGCGCTTGTGAAGCTCAGGCAGCACGGATTCAGAACTCTGTTGCCTAGCATCCATCTGGTGAACCTCCGCTCTTTACCCAACAAAACTGACGAACTCATTCTGCTCTCCCGGACAAGTAAGGATTTTTCTAACTCTGCTGCTCTGTGTTTCACGGAATCCTGGCTGAAAGACGCCATTCCGGACAGTGCGTTGAGTCTCCCGGGCTTTCAGCTGTTCAGAGCAGATCGCGATGCAGAATCAACAGGGAAATTGCGCGGCGGCGGGACATGCTTTTACATTATTGAGAGGTGGTGTACAGATGTAACTGTTTTAAAGAAGATGTGCTGTTCAGATCTACAAGCGCTTTTCATTTAACTGTAAGCCTTTCTACTCGCTGCTGGAGTTTTGCTCGTTCATTCTCGTGATTGTTTACATTCCTCCGCAAGCGCACGTGAGTTCAGCTTTACAGAAACTCGCTGATCAAATTACAGAGACAGAACAACAACATCCGGACTCTGTTTTAATCATTCTCGGTGACTTTAATAAAGCCAATCTCTCCCGTGAACTGCCAAAATACAAACAGCATTTTACATGTCCCACCAGAGACAGTAATATCTTGGATCACTGTTACACCACAATAAAGAATGTATATCACTCTGTCCCACGAGCAGCTTGGGGGCTCTCTGATCACTGCTTGGTTCCTCTTATACCGACCTACAGGCAGAAACTGAAATCAGCTAAACCTGGATTAAGGACTGTAAAAAGATGGACTAATGTAGCAGAGCGGGATTTACAAGCCTGCTTAGACTGCACTGTTTGGAGTGTTTTTGAAGCTGCTGCCACCTATCTGGACGAGCTCACAGAGACTGTATCATCTTATATCAGTTTCTGTGAAGACATGTGCATTCCGACCAGGACTTCGCTTAACTTACACAATGACAAACCCAATGGTTCACTGCAAACGCCAGACAGCTCCCGTCTCCAAGATATGCTCACAGGAAGGGGGATAATTTCTTGTATAAACAGGCTAAATACACACTGGTAAAGGAGATCAGAGTGGCAAAGAGGATTTATTCTGAAAAAATAAAGATTAAATTCGCTTCCAGTGACTCGGCATCAGTGTGGCAAAGTCTAAAAGAAATCACCAACTACAAAACACCATCCCCCAGCACTGTGGAGAATCAACAACTTTCAGACGATCTTAACGAGTTCTATTGCAGGTTTGAAAAAACACCCCACACATGCCCTGAACACCTCTCCACACAACCAATCACACCTCCAGCAACCCCCCTCTCCCCAGCAACCCCCCTCTCCCCCACACCTTCAATTCAGATCAGCGAAGAAGAGGTGTGCCTGGTCTTCCGGAAGCAGAAAAGGAGAAAAGCACCAGGCCCAGACTGTGTTACACCAGCCTGTCTGAAATCCTGTGCTGACCAGCTGGCCCCCATCTTCACACAGATCTTCAACAGATCACTGGAGCTGTGCGAAGTCCCTTCATGCTTCAAACGCTCCACCATCATCCCCATCCCAAAGAAACCCAAAATTACTGGACTTAATGACTACAGACCTGTGGCTCTAACGTCTGTGGTCATGAAGTCTTTTGAAAGACTGGTGCTGGCCCACCTGAAGGACATCACTGGACCCTTGCTGGATCCTCTTCAGTTTGCCTGCAGAGTAAACAGGTCTGTGGACGATGCAGTCAGTATGGGACTGCATTATGTTCTGCAACAGCTAGACAGACCAGGGACTTATGTGAGGATCCTGTTCGTGGACTTCAGCTCGGCCTTTAACACCATCATCCCAAACCTCCTCCTGCCCAAACTAACTCAGCTCTCCGTGCCCACCTCCGTCTGTCAGTGGATCAACAGCTTCCTGACAGACAGGCAGCAGCTAGTGAGGCTGGGAAAATACACATCCAGCACCCGTACGATCAGCACTGGTGCTCCTCAGGGTTGTGTTCTCTCTCCACTGCTCTTTTCCCTGTACACCAACGACTGCACATCTAAAGACCCCTCTGTCAAGCTCCTGAATTTGCAGACGACACCACACTCATCGGCCTCATTTTCATGACGTGACAGGCTGCTTACAGACCAGGATGTCGGCATCTGGCTGTCTGTTGCGTCTCACACCTGGCGCCAACAACGCTAAAAACTGTGAGTAGTGACCGTGGATTCAGGGAACCCCTCGCACTGCCCCCCACTCACCATCTTGGACAGCACTGTGACTGCAGTGGAGTCATTCAGTTTCCTGGGCACCACAATCTCTCAGGAGCTGAAGTGGGACACTCACATCGACTCTATTGTTAAAAAGGCCCAACAAAGGTTGTTCTTCCTTCACCAGCTGAGGAAGTTTAACCTAACACATGAGCTGCTGAAACAGTTCTACTCCGCAATCATTTAATCTGTCTTCTGCACTTCTATAACTGTCTGGTTCTGCTCAGCTACCAAATCTGACCTCAGAGGGTAGTCCGGACTGCTGAGCTAATCATTGGTACAACCCTCCCTTAACTCCAAGAACTGTACTCATCCAGAGTAAGCAAAAGGGCTGGCAGAATCACTCTGGACCGCCCTCACATCCACAGCCACTCCCTCTTTGAATGTTTGCCATCTGGGTCGAAGCACAGAGACTTAGCACCAGAACGACAGACCAGGACTAAAAAAAAAAAAAAAAAACAAAAAAAAAAAAAAAGAGCAGTTTCTTCCCTCAGGCATCCATCTCATGAACACTTGACAATAACTGTTGAACACACACTATTTATACACTCATACACTTATTTATCTAACACACACACACTCAGTCTACATTTCACTTTGCACATAATATACCTGTACATACTGTCTATTGTTATATACCTGTACATACAAGTGTCGATTTGTATATTTTTATTCCTTATTTTCTTGTTCTATTTTTTATTATCTGTGTTTTTGTTCTGTCACTGTCATTCTGTTACACTTTGGAGCTTCTGTCATGAAAACAAATTAAAAACTCATTCTCATTCTCATTCTCATTCTCATTAAAAACACATTTACACATTTTTTTTTATTAATAACTGGATAAGGATAGGGAAAAAGTTCCATAAATAGTAATGGTGTAACACAACTAGCTACTTTAAGAGGAAATACAAAGTTTTGTCATGAAACTCTAGATGGCACAGTCCAATAGGTCTAACTCAATCTGACATAATGACATCATTACATGGCACAGCTGATTGGTTCTTTTTGTATCAGCAGCTTGCTGCTCAACATTCAAATACTTGGCTAGTGCTTGATGTAGCAGTTGCAGCGCACTTCAGAAAACCTCCATCTTCCACAGCTCCACCTGTATAGTAGTGCTGTGTTCGATACATCGATACAACGACGTATCGTCACAGAGATTTGACGATATGAGTATCGATACAGCTGGCCCAGTATCAATATTGTGGCACGTGTGAGAAGTAATCCCCAAACAAGCTTCCCACTTGAGCAATACGGAAATATCTGCTAAGCGTGCTACTTATTTTTGTCAACCTGGCAACCATGTGCATGCGCTCTCTCTTTCTCCACTGTGGATAAACGCGCTTGCTTTGTGAAAACACTGGTTAGCTTGCAGTTTATCGATCTCCACTTCAATATTCTATTCTCAAAAAAAAGTGTAATTCATCAAGTGTTTATTTAAACGAGAGAGAGAGAGAGAGAGAGAAGAGAGAGAGAGAAAGAGGTGGTATTGTATGAATTCCAGCATTTGTTTGCTGGCCGCATTTCTCTATTACAGTGAAGCTGTGTCTTTATTCCTCTAGAAAACAATGATGTACCAGCTCCTTGTTGAGAAGATAATGATCTCTTGAGGTATTACTCCTATTTTATTGAAAAATGGCGGGGGCAGCACTCATTTTGTTTTGCTGAATGTCTTGGTGCGCTCGTGGCAATTGTGATCTGTTTGAGTGACTGACGTGTGCGTTGAGTACCCTGAAGCAGCTCATAGTTGTCTGAACGCTTCTCATTTTTAGTTTTTAACTGTAGAAAGTGTTTAATTTTGTGCATGACAACCTACCAGCATGTTACGATTATTTTTTAAAAACATATAATAAGGTACTTACCATCTAAGTATTAGAACAAGTACATTATTATTTGTGGGCTTAAAAACAAGATGCAAACAATAAGAATATTGTACCTGGTGGGTAGTGCACAATGTAAACATGAAACATGTGCAATTACCTATATTGTACTGTGGTAAAGTTATGGAGGCCCTTCATAATGCAGAGGTCAAAGCCTGCTCTGCCAATAGTTAAGAATGGGTAGAAAAATCCCTACTGTATGCGTGTTTTTATAAACGTTTGTTTCTAGAGCCATATCACCGAGTACGCGAGCGATACGGGCCTCCTATCATCAGCTGGATTAGGCCAGAGGCACAGGCCCAGCTGAGGCCAGAGGCAATCACAGCCTCTGATATAGAGCCGGTATCGCTCGAGTACGAGAGTGATATTGCGTTTATACAACAGCTCGATGGAACATGTGTGTAATTAAACAAGAAACAACGGAGTGCCTAATAAAACCCTCTTTTGTGCGGAACTACTTCCTTCCGCCACGGATTCAAAGCTCAAGTTGACAGTTAAACATACATCACTTTTAGATTTCGTATCAAGGGCATGTGCTGCTTCAGTTAGGTTATTAGTGAGAATTAATGAGGTTATAAGAGAGAAACAATGCAGCTAGACGTGCATCCAAATGAGAGAGAGATAGAGACCGTGAAGCTAGACGTTTCTTCTTATATTAACTAACGTACTCTACGATTAGCTCAGTGAATAATTAAAAAAAAAACATAGACCCGGCTAGAACAAGCGGAGTGATACAAAATTGTGAAAGGGCGTTCCTGTAGCGATACAAGTACAATATCTCACGGTTCTCAACCAATCAGATTTGAGAACCAGAACAAACTGTTGTATAAATATATATATATCGTCATACTTATCGTATTGTGACTTTGCTGGTGAAACACAGCCCTACTGTATAGATCTGCTACGGGGTGATTTCATGTATGGTTTATATGGGGGTTATTTTATATGTGTTATATGTGCAGCAGCAGTATTTCTTACATACTCACAGCAGCATGTATGTGGATGTACTGGCAATGGCAAGTCTCGGTATTTGCTCTGCAGCAGCGTAGCAGATCTATTCCGCCAGGACCAAACACATTGACATTGCCATGTACATTACCATGCTAAACTCTCCAAGAGTTGTCATGGCAGAAGTACATTTATGTGAAAAATGTGAAAACTTTTAGCATCATCCAATTTGCTGTGTTTGTGTAATTTTTGTGATGTTTCACAACATACACAAATGCACATTTTTGTTACAACATATCTGTATAACCAACTGTCCTGAATTTGGGTGACAGGATGTTAGAAACACTATATACAAGCCAATACACACAAAATATTATTACAACCTTAGAAGATACAAAGGTGCTTCTGAGGACACAGTGATATTTCTAATAAAAGCAGCTGGAGAATATACTGTATGGTTCAGCAAACAGATAAGTGAGACGGTTTGAAATCTGCCAGCTTTGCTTGGAGCCCTACACAGTTGGTACAAGGCACTCAGGTGTCACACAGATATTGCAAGATTGGTCAAGGCTAGAAATTTCGATTTTTGGTAAAGACACAACTCTACAAAGGAAATGATGCAACGTTAGCACTGAGTTGCCCCACAGAAAGAACCTTGACATTGTACTGTCAGACCATGTGAAATTCATTACAAAGCTTGTAAAGTTTGCCTCGGAGAGCTGAATGCAGATGCTGCTGAAATCCGCTGATAGTGATTGTGCGAGCAAACAGTCAATATCTGATAAAAATCGGTATAATCACTTTGCAGATCTCAGCCTGAAAGTGGAGATGATTTCTTTTCACACCAGGTGATATGATTCGGTGAACGCAATATGAAATGAAGAACACTAGGGCATCAGAACTGAAATAATCAGAGTATTGATTTACTTTTCCTAGTGCTTTGGAAATTAATAATGCAGCAGCATAATTGCACCAAAGCTATGGCAATTGAGCTGAAATGAATCAATTTGTTTTACAGTTATTCCAGTTCTGCTGTAACTTTGCAATCAAGAAACTATAACAAATGGAATAAGTTTGTTTTGTACTTTAAAGTATTTAAATGGAAGTCAGTTATAACCTTGAAGTAAAAAAATAAATCAGGTAATTGTGTGATGAAGTTTAAATACAGTCACATTGTGATAGAAAGTCTGTAACAAAGTCACAGTCAGGAAAGAAAAAGTGCACAATTTTAAAACAAAATGTCAAAATTCTGATACAGTCACAGTTATGACAACCAAGTTGCAGTTGTCAAGTATAAAGTTGTAGCTGTGATATAAAATCACAATTAATTAAGAGAAATACAACTGCAAACCCAATAAATAATGTTACTTGTATGTATGTTTGTACAGTATGTATGTGTATGTAAAATGCATTTATTTATTTTTCTTTTAACTCTGAGGTAGAGACAGTCCTCCTGTCACGAATCCGGTCCATGAACTTTCCTTTTCATTGACTCTCGCACCACACAAACTGTTGCGTAGCACCCCGGACTACATATCCCATCAATCATACTGATTGACTCAGCAGAATTGCACACACTGTTTAACACTGATTGGCACCCCAGCGTTTCATATCACTCCCTCATAATAACACTCACTCTTATCCCTTCCTCTGCCTAGTTTGTTTCACACAGGCGTTTATCACTCCCTAGAGCTAGCTACTTTACGGAGCCCTTGTCATTTTCCTAGCCTTAGCCCTAGTCCTTAGCCCCAGTCATTAGCCTTAGCCTTAGCCCTAGTCCTTAGCCCTATTCCGGTTGCCTTAGGAGGTCAGTAAATTAGAATTTACCTTAGCCTTAGCCTTATCTTGCCCGTAGCCTTAAGCCTTCCCTCTTCTGGCCCTTCCCGGTTGCTGATCTTTTAACTCTTTACGCCACTGGTTCCCGGATGAATCACCTCACACCTTTTGTTCCCTGCCCTCTTTGATCTCTGTCTGCCTGATCAGTTCCCGGACCCTGTCTCTATCCTAGGACTACGGGATCGCGTTTGTTTTGGCCCACATATACCTGTTTGCCCTTCACTGACTCTCAGCGCCCATCATCCTGTAAGACCACGTCTCTGGTGTCCTCTGTCTTTTATCAAATAAACTTTGCGAACATGATGGCGGTGTAACCCGCAACTCTCACGTCGTTCTTCAGCTCCCGTAACTAGAATACTCGGTGGCCAAGACACAAAGGATTCGCAGCGGCTTTTTCAATGGATACTCCTAAACTGGCCTGGTATGGACCCAGTCACCGATCTACTACATCTTCGGCAAGGAGGTCTTTTGTCCCTCTTCCATTGTGAAGGAT
The DNA here is from genome assembly GCA_018155175.1 of Sinocyclocheilus anophthalmus. Lineage (NCBI taxonomy): Eukaryota > Metazoa > Chordata > Actinopteri > Cypriniformes > Cyprinidae > Sinocyclocheilus > Sinocyclocheilus anophthalmus. The sequence continues at coordinate 43,417 of JADLZN010000927.1, forward strand.
TATGATTTCACTGGTTCTGTGACTATCTAATCAGTACCGACTATACTGACAACTTTTATTTAAAGACTTTTCTCGTGGTTGGACTCATCGATCCCCACAAAATCTCGGATAGGATGCGCCACAAAGTAACATTCAACTGTAGCTTGAAAGGACTTTATAGCCTTATGCCTCTGTCTGACTGCTGCTTCAGTGCATTCAACGTGGTGGTGTCGACAACGCATGGAAGGGAAGCGACATGCACCCATGTCTGTGACTGAATGAGTCTGATCCAAAGCATGCTCACAAGATGGCGCGAAGAGGACCCTGATCACAAAATTGGCGGCACAACACTCGTCCGTCAAGTCACCAGGAAGCTGATCTTCACAAGTCAGGTCAAGTCAGTTCATTTTCATGAGTCTAGTCAATTCACAGCTGATAATTTTGAGTCTAGTCAATGTTCACGGAATTGGATATTGATAGTTATGGATTCTGTCACTGGTCTCTAGTATGATCATCATGGAGGTGCAACGATTCCATCAAGGGGTTTTTTCTGTATTCACTGCGGTCCTAGTCAGTCACTAGTGCTTGTCTATATGTTATGATTCTAGTCAAGTCAACTTAGCTGATCAGTTATGAATGTATTCTATCAAGTCACAGCGATAGTTTGATTCTCGAAGTCAAGTCACAGCGTAGTTATGATTCTAGTCAGTCCCAGCTGATATTCCGTTCTAGTCAGTCACAGCTGATATTCCCAACATTCACGATTTCTATTCAAGTCACAGTGATATCCACTTTCTAGTCAAGTCACAGTTCCTTTGCACGAGTCAAGTCACAGTTGATCGTCATGAGTCAAGTCAAGTCAATTCGTTTATCATGGGTCAGTCTATTCCAGCTGATCTTCAGATTCGAGTCGTTACACGGGCATTATCATGAGGCAAATCTAGTCACAGTCTGAGCCTTTCTCTGTGTCAAGTTCTAAGTCATCAGCTATCTCATTTCCCAGTATACAGTCCTCAGCTGTGTTCGTCCAGAGCCTTGTCACTTCTCACTGTTTCGTGGACCAGAGCCAGGTCCGGCGCGCAGAATGCTTGACTGCGCTTCTCTAGTAGTCAGTCACAGTCTCCAGCTGAGTTCATTCCAGAGTCATTGGCTCACAGTCCTGTCTGGTTGCTCCAGATTGTCGGGGTCGGGGTGCGCGCCGTATCGCCAGTCTGGTGGCTCAGTGTGGGGATGCACCGCTGGTGTCGCACGCGCATCTGGTTCCCCAAACCCCCTTCACTTTCGCCCGCCTTTTCCGAACTCATCCCCCTGTCTGCGCTAGACGCGGTCGCCATATGGGTGGTGGGTGCTGTAGTGGTGTGTCTTGTCAGGCTGCGTTACTCCATGCCGATTTGTAGAGTCAGCGGCCCCAGCTCATCTAGTTCTCCATAGGTGGCGGCTTCATGCTGCAGATACCTCCCGAGTAGCCGGTTTATCTGCCGTGCTCCCATAGCCATGGTGTCCACTGTGTGAGTCTCTCGGTTCTTCTCCTGGAACCTCTGGGAGTTTCAGATGGCCGTCAGTGCAGGCTGCAGAACCTCCCGATATGGCGACACTTGCCTCAGTTCTTTGCTTGGTGGTGGCGTCCAGCAACGCACTTCCTGCCTGTCCTGTTCCGGCCCAGGAGGCCGCCTATGAACTCTCAGCCTGTCCTGTTCCGGCCAAGGAGGCCATCAGTGATAGACTTTCTCTCTGTCTGTCCTGTCACGGCCAAGGAGGCTGTCTCTGAACTTCCTGCCTGTCCTGTCCGGCCAAGGAGGCCGCCTATGAACTCTCTGCCTGTCCTGTTCCGGCCACGGAGGCCACCTATGAACTCTCTGACTGTCATGTTCTGGCGCGACAGGAGCCGCCTATGAACATCTCTGTCTTGTTCGCTTGTTCCGGCCCAGGACTGATGCCGCTATGACCCCTATATGTACTATTCCTGTATGGCTAAGGACAGACTGTTTGCCGTCAAACTACCACTCCCTGCTACGGTGCGCCCGTTCAGCAGCTATAGAGGCCTCGGTTGTCGACTACCCTGCTCGTCCGGTCCACAGCTATGAGGCACGTTTTTTGCGTGCTCCCTTGCTCCGTCACGCTGCTCACAGCTATGAGGCCGTTTGCTCATAGCTCGCCTGCTCGACTGTCACACTATAGAGGCCGTTTGCGAGCCCAGTCGCCTTGCTTCGTCCTGCTACACAGCTATACGAGGCCCCGATTGCCGAGCTCACCCTGCTCGTCCTTTCCCGATTCTATACGAGGCCCCGCGTGTTTGCAAGCTCCCTGCTCGTCCTGTCACAGCTATAGAGGCCGATTGCGAGCTCCCTGCTCGTCCTGTCACAGCTATGGAGGCCGTTTGCGAGCTCCCTGCTCGTCCTGTCACAGCTATGGAGGCCGATTGCGAGCTCCCTGCTCGTCCTGTCAAAGCTATAGAGGCCGTTTGCGAGCTCCCCTTGACCTGACTCGTTCCTACAAGCATCCTGTCTATGGAGGCCGTTTGGTGACATTCTGTTGGATGTCGACGTTGTGTCTGCCAGGGCGTGATTGCCCCTGAAATCGCCAGGAGTTCTTGTCTATCAACGCCCAATGTTTTCGGGTCTCTGTTGTCGTGTTCGTCGCCTGCTCCGCTCTCGTCGTTGTACAGTCTCGCGACATTGGTGGCCGCTGTTCCCCGCCTTCCGGCCCGCTGCGGTGGCCCCGTGACTCGCGCCGTGGTGGTCTACATGTTGCTTAGCTCTTGGCATGTCCTCTGCTCCACGTTCCGTGGTGGTCTAACTGTCCTGGGCTGCTGGGGGTCGCTTCTGCCTCCGCCGTGGGCGTGTGTCGTCTACTGTCATGGCTCTACGTGGTTCCTCATTCTCCGTTCCGTCTGGCTAAAAAAAAAAAAAAAAATACTGTCTGGCTCTGGGGTCTTCCCTGCGGCCGCCGTGGTGTCTCCTGTCTGGGTTCTGTGTGGTCCTCTGCTCCCGTTGTGGTCTACTACTGCTCGGCTCTGTTGGCTTCCTGTCTTCCCGCCGTTGGGGGGCTACTGTGCTGCTCTGTGGTCTTCTGCTCCGCCGTGGTGGTCTGCTGTCTGGCTCTGGTGGTCTTCTGCGCCGCCGTGGTGGTCTACTGTCTGGTTCTGGTGGTCCTCTGCTCTGCCGTGGTGGTCTACTGTCTTGTTCTGGTGGCCCTCTTCTCCGCCGTCGTGGGGATCTTTGGTCCCCGTCGCTCTGCTTGGTGGTCCTCAGCTCCCGCCGGTTCTGCCTGGACAGCGATATAGCGAATCCCTGTGCGTCAATCCTATCCTTGGAGCGCTGCCCCATTCGTCTCCCTCCCGCCTGTTCTCGCCTGCCAAACAATTATCCATCACCGCTGCCGCTACGCCCATGAATCGTAAAGCGGATCTTTCTGAGTCGTCTGGAATGGCCAGCTCGCTTGTGGGGGGGATGCTCTGTCCACGATTCCGTTAGGCAAAAAATTATCGCCTGACCTTTGAAAAAGTTTCCTTTCGTCCAGTGACTACCTTTCTCGCACCAACAAACTGTTGCATAGCACTCCCTACAGTTCCCATCATGCATTACTGATGCCCTCAGCACGATTGCACACACCTGTTTTACACTGTTGCACCCAGCTGTTTATAATATCACTCCTCACTATATAACACTCACCTCAGTCTTGTGCTCCTGTCCCTCGTGCCGTGATAATTGTTTCAGGCGTTTATCACTACCCCTAGAGAGTACGATACTTTTACCGGAGTTCCCTTGTTCATTACAAATGGTTTATCCCTAGGACTTGAATTAAGCCCCAGTCGTAACTACCGTTCATTCCCTTAGCTTAGCACCTAGGCTGTTTGCCTTAGTCATTTACCCTTAGCCGTATGCCCTGTCATGTAGCACTTAAGCCTGACCACATAGCACCTTCCCTCTTCTGTTCTTCGCCTGGTTCCCTGGATTCACCTCTTTTGTCTTGCCCCTTTTGATTCTGCCTGCCCGTTCCCGTTAAGACACATTCGACCTGGCGCTGAGCCCTTGGACCACTCTTGTTTTTGCCTCACCATACACCTGGGGTATTCCCATCTTAATACTGACTCCAGGCCTTACCGCTGTATTAACCAAACGCCGTCTCCTGGTCTCGTGCTGTCTTTTGTGGTTTTCTCAAAGTAAAGCTTGCACACAGGATACCGCAAGTCTCACGTACTCCGTGGTCAGCCCTGGGTAACCCTCCATATAGTGTTTGCGTACTAAAGGTTCCACAGAAACTTTCAGAAAAAAAATTGCTGCACAAGCCGGAAACGTAATTATTGTCACAATGGCATTAACATAAACTCATTTTATAAATAAACACAAATAAAGACATTAACTTATGGCACAAACCAACTAAAACCACAATACATCAAAGTCAACAAAACAAATCTATATTCAGTCGCAAGACTTACTACTCAGTTGTGCTGTTGTTCTCTCATTCCCTCCAATTGCTGGTCTACGGTCATAAAATGACATTACCAAGCATTTGCCGCAAGATGCTTTTCTTTTGACTACAATGGGATCTTTACCTAAAACGAAATGGAATTGAATTGTGGGAACCCAGCGTAAACATCCTTGATGACAGATGACACCATCAACAGATAAAGAAAAAAAAAAAAAGCATCTTGGAAAATTTTGATTAGACAAAACAATTAAGTAATTACTGAAGACTAAGAAGTAGTGACATAGATTCGTCAGCCTATAAAACTTCATGCATATGGATGCCTCATTGCCACATGGACACAAAGACAAGGGCATCATCAAGGTAGACAACACCTGGCCACACGATTCTCTCTTATCCCTTAATATATTCTGTCACCAACTTCCGTGAACATGCGAGTCACTTTGAAACAATAATTAGACATCTGATGCACCGTAAGGGGTCTGGGGAACATGAACTCCGCAAAGTCCCCGGAGGGAAAATAATGTTCATCATTATGCATTAGATTGTTTCCAAAGGCCTCTTTCAGGGGGAACAATCTCCATTCGGCTCGTAAAAATGATCAGCGCAAGTTCATCCAGCCTGCCGCCTGCCAGTAATGAGAAATGGACACACATAATAGGGCCTGAATGGGTTTAAGTGAGGGCTAGTGAGTCATATTATCAGAGAGCTCCCAGTTGACTGCCAATAACTTGAAGGATTCCTGTGCAGGTATTGATTCGCCTGTAGATGCGGTCAACTTTTATCGCACTAAAGTTTTATGTGTTGTAAGCTTGGCTGATAAATTCTGAAGGATTGAAATGACTGGAAGTCAAATGTGTACTGAAGAAGCACCGGAACATTTTCTGAGACTGTAGCTCAGGCATGAGAATTGGAACGTTAATAAATGTAGCACAAATGTTTGCCACAAAGCTAAAACAGCCTCTGTACTGTTGAACTGTAATAAAATCTGCTTATCCTGTGACTGTCAATAAAAGCAGGAATGTCTGCAGATTGAAAAAGAAAGAAAAAAAAGGTCAAATCAAATGTTTATTGGATAAAACATTGGAAAGTAAGAAATGTTTTTATTTACTCAATCAATAACTGACAAACAGGTAGGCAGAAAGACCTCATGTACATGAACTATAAGAACATTTATTTAAGGGTTTTTGCAAAATACATCGTTCTGAAGTGCCATGCAAATGCCATTTTGAATGTAACGTGGTCATATAAATATATTAGCAGTCTTCATGCGGTATTCTAAAGAGTGTGCATGTGCATGCAGTTTTGATCGCCACTTTTAATGTGTAGAAATATAGGATGGATCAAATCAAGCACAAATATGTTAGTATTAAGGAAAAACACAGCAGGTAAGGGTAAAAAGGTAACCAATATGTACTTCCTTCTAGATTTTTTTTTTTTGTATTACAAGTTTTCTGAAATATGTCAATGATGTAATCAAATATGCACTAATTTGCAACATTTCAGAATTCCTGTTTCATTTTGTTGACACATTCGAGGTAAAGGTTCATACAGAGGGAATTTTGGATGTCTTTCTATCACTCTATAAATCTTGTTATCAGCCAGAAAGAAATACATTTTACTATGTTTTTAGGAACAGCATGTTTGTATAAATTCAGACAATGACATTTGAATAAATCCCTCAGTATAACCCATCACAATGTAGATAGGAATAAAACTGTAAAGTTTTTTTCCCCTTGGCTCAGTACAGGAGAAAAAGCACATTTTAAGTAATCACACATTAAAGATATATGTATAATTGAAATCTACAGATGCAAATAGATAAATAAAAATAATTGTATTGCACTTTTTTTATTGTCTTTCTACTAGTCAGTTTTTGTCTGTAGTGTCTTGCTTTAAAATGTAATATCATTAATAATAAATAATTGGACTGATTCATTCACTGCAGTAACTGATTGACTGGCTAATTAAACAGCACTTTTTGGTGTATCTTTTGTGTGTGTGTGCAGTCAGCAATGACAATAAAAAAATATGTTGATTATTTACTATCAATGTATTTTTTCATGGCAACACAGATTTGCATTTAGGTCATGGGTTTGATTCCTCTGTAACGCATAAATTATACCTACTGTATACCTTGAATGCAATTTGAGATGCGTTAGATTAATTAATCTGTCAAATGAGTCAATGCGATGTAAACACAAATTGTTCCACAATTTCCGACTATTTTCACACACTGATCATTGTCAGTGATTCTTCTGAGAGTCACGTTCATCAGAACTGTTGCTCAGAGGTTGAAACTGAGCAGTTGTTGGGAAACTAATTAGAGCACCTTGCTATTAATGTGAGGCACTTGGAGCTCAGCTTCTGATTATTCATTATTTGCCTGTGTACATCATCTCACAGCTGTTCGATCAGTGTGTTTTTGTCAGAGTATCCCATCTGTTTGGGATGTTTAAGACAGAGAGGGCACTGAGATAAGGAAAGGGCAGGAAGTGCAACTGCGTTCAGATTTCTGAACAAGATGGACTGACAGTCATTCACAATTTAAAAAAATAAGTGAGGAAAAAATGCAATGGCCAGTACTACTGATCAGAATTTTTACTATTTCCTCTTGTCATATTCAGGCAGTCAAGATTTGGCTGGTTAGTTTTGGCAGTTAGTTCCGGCTGGGCTGAAAGCATCGTTCTACACTGATGTGCATTCAGATGTAGCTGTGTAATTTGACATCATTATTTTATTGTAGATGATTCATTGCTGCCTTATTTTTCAGAGGGCTCTTAACATTGTGTATTGGTATTTGGCTGACATTTTTGACTCTCTGTGAGCACAAACTTTTAAGATGCAAAGTTTTATGCATGCAAACTCAGACATTAACCACTAAGTTTCCACCCCCACTGCGGATATTTATAGAAACTTCAAAATATCACACTTAATGGCAGCTCGATGACACTTAGCAGTAACGTATTTCAATGTATAATCTGATGGCCTGATATTGAATTGTCATAAAAAGATAATGTTCCATGAGCTTTGGGCTTGACTTTCTTATGCTTTTAGGGTCTTATAGCTCATACTTATACAGCCAGTCATCTATGTGTTCACATCATTGATCTACATTTTACAAAGACAGTGGTATGCTGAGCAAGATCCTTTGATAATTTTGCACTAAGGCTGAATCACACTGGTCTAGTTAAGGACATTTTTCGTTTCAATGAATCTGCACCCTGCATGGAGAAACACCCAGAAACGATTGTGTTTATACATATTCTGCTCTCTCATATTTGAAAGCTACTAAGATGTATTAATGAGACCCCAGATCATTAACTAAAAGAATATTATCCTTTAGAGGTGTTCGTTAAATTAAATCGGGCCACTTTTTGATTTATTGGCACTTTTTGAAAATCGAGAATTTCTTCTGTTGAATCCAACAGAAGATATTTTGAAGAATGTTGGTAACCAAAGAGTTGCTGGTAGCATTCCAAAATACAATGGAAATCAGCCATGCCCCAACCCCCCTCCTCTCTATTTTTGTAACTATAATATGAGATGTGAGTTGAAGCCTTTTGTGAAACATGCATACATCAAAATTATATAATTATGATATAAATCATGTGACCTTTATATATGCTATATGCTTATATGGATTGGCTTGTTTTGCAAATTGTGGCATGAATATCACCAATAGGTATTAAAGCTAATCATAATACCTATAAACAATCTTATTTGTGATTTGTTATAATTTTCTACATTGTCAGTAATTAAAACTAGTGATTTATACGTAACAAACAAGAAACACACCACATCAATAAGTGTGTTTATTGTTCTAACTTCAAATATTAAAAGGTCAAGGCTCAGTTTGCCTCAAGAGCCATTCCAGAGGGGGGAAAGCATTAAAACGCATCTCTAAACATAGGGCAAAAATATCTCTGGAGAAAATCATGGCGGATGTATGATCATAAGTCACTGAGCTGGAAATATAAGCAACAGCAAACACTGTCTAATCTATCATTCCACAAGAACACAGAGGATATTTTGACCTGATCGTCTTTGCCTCTAATTACTGTTGTTGGCCCTAGCACTTAGCAAACAAACGCACCGATTTATCTAACGGATCCTGCGAGAACTATCAGATATTGTTTCAGTGACAGTAAACATAATACATTTCAAGTCTAGCAGCAGCATGAAAAAGTCAAATGGTATCAAATATCAATAAAGAGCTACAGTCAAAAGCTCACAACTAATTAACTGGCAAAAAGGATAGCTGTTTTATTAAGATTATATATCTGCCTGCTCTCATGCTGTGAAACTCGAGGCCTCACCATAAAACAAAAAAATAAAATGCATTCATGCAGAGAATCTTGTTAAATTGCATTTTGTGATTAATCTTTATAAGCCAAAACGTAAATCTTGCTGACCCATATTTATGATAACACTTTGGACTGTGCAGGGTAATCTGCAAAAATGGCTAACAACACTATATATATTTGGGAACTAAGTGTATGCCTGCGGAAAATGTGCAGATAATAATTTAATAGCTGTATTTGCTCACTCGACCTTTGTCCAGTTTGTGCTCAGTGCTTCCGTCGAGTGTGTGATTGTTTGATTGAGTTTAAACTGACATTTGAAGACAACCCATGTGAGATGTGATTCATCACAACAGATTGAGGCCTTACATAAGAATGTCCTTAAAAAACGTGTGATGTAAGTTTACCTTATCTTCCCTGGTTTGACAACATGAAGTTTAAAGTCAACAAGAAGAGGCGTTAGCAACCTGTTTTACAGTTTATCAAACATAAAATATGTATTACACTTTTCCCACATCGTGGATCAGGGGTTATTTTAGTAATAGTTGTAGCAGTTTTTTGTAATATTTTGAATGATTATTATGTATAGATATATAGATATAATATATAGATATATAGTATATATATATATATTATATATAATAATATAAGCAAAAGAGATCTCTCCTATTTCTTGCTCTGGCTACTGTCTATACCGCCAGGGCCATATACAGATTTCCTAAAATAATTTGCAGATTTCCTCTCAGACCTATTGGTTACTGTTGATAAAGTGCTAATTGTCGGAGATTTTAACATTCACGTTGATAATACAAATGATGCATTAGGACTTGTGTTTACTGACCTAATAAACTCTTTTGCAGTCAAGCAATACGTCACCGGGCCCACTCATCGCTTTGTTCGTGCACTAGATTTAATTATATCGCATGGAGTTGATCTTACTGATATAGATATCGTACCGCAAAGTGATGATGTTACTGACCATGTCCTTGTAGCGTGCATTCTGCGTATTACTGATATTAACTATATGGCTCTGCGTTATCATCCGGGCAGAACTATTGTTCCAGCCACCAAAGTGTCAGACTTGTGTTCCCGTTTTGTTGTTTTCCTCCCCATGTGTTCCTTGTTTTCCCTCTTGTGTTTCCATGCCCTTATTTGGTTTTCCTCTTCCTGCTCCCTGATTGTTTCCAATTTGATTCCATGTCCCATCAGCATGTCATTTGTATATAAAGTCTTCCATGTTATCAGTTCGGCGTTGGGTATTGTGAATGTCTGTATGTGAATGTTAACCTCCTAAGCTACGTGTGTTTTCCTGGTTCCCTTGATTTCATTAAATTCTCCTTGTTGATGTTCTCCACGTCTCCTCGTTCCTCGCTCCACGATCCCGCACTGTAGCGAAATGTGACATAATACCGGGGACAGTGACGTATGGTGGTGCCCCTTCTCCCTGTCTTTGTTTTTCATTTTAAAAGTGTTTTGTTGTCCTGTTCGTTTGTCCCCGCTAACATGGAGGAATGAGCTTTGTTCATCGCTGTGGCTCAGACGAGTCACAACCCACTCACCTATGCGAGGGCATTCGTGCCGCTTGCCCTCGCCAGCTCCCTGGATGGGGAGACCCTGGTGATGCTGTTCCGGCTCGGGATCACATACCATCTGCCAACGGAACTCCCAGACACCACCAACTTCGACTGGAAGGAGGCGGTCATACGGTGTCTGGAGAGCCTCCGATCACAATCCGTTCGGAACACCTCCCCGCCACCCGGACGTTCCACAATACAAGCCCACTGCTGCGAATTCTCAAGTACGCGGCGGTTCTCAGTCAGCCCAATGCCATGGTCATTCAAGCCCGCCGTCCACGCCTTTCACCCCGAACCTAAAGGGGAATCTAAGGAGGAGAAGGCGGCTGGCTCCAGCCCCAGAGCTCGCTCCAGTGTCGGCTCCAGCCCCAGAGTTTAGCCCATGGAGAGCTCCTGTTCCTGAGTTTAGCCCACAGCGGGATCCTGTACCGAGTTTGCCAGAGAAGATCCAGTACCCGAGAGGTCCGTCCCTGAGTTAGCACGGAGGCGCTCCTGTCCACGAGTTTTTGCACAGGAGAGGGTTCCAGTCACCGAGTTTTGCCAAGAGAGTTACAGTCCCACGAGGTCTAGCCAGGAGGGCTCATGTCCCCCCCGAGTTAGCCAGTGAGGGTCTGTCCCCGAGTTAGCCCAGTGAGGGATCACAGTCCGAGGGTAGCACAGAAAGAGCTCCAGTCCATGTCGAGCCCAAGGAGGGCTCCAGTCCAATCAAGCCCAGAGAGAGCCACGGTCCCGAGTAGGCATACGGAGGGCCGCTAAAGATGAGTTTTTTCCCTAAAGCTATATATTATATATTATAATGAAATAAAAAGCTTTTATTTCAAGCACCGACTTTCAAAAACAATCTGTTTTAACACTATTTAAAATAGAAATGTTTTCAACATTGTAACCTAACCAATTACCCCTGTACCAAACCGAACCAAACCGTGACACCATTGTGTCGTATCGAACCAAACCGTGACACCATTGTGTCGTATCAAACCGAACCATGAATTTTGTGAACCGTTACACCCCTAATATATATATAATTGACATAGCAAGTAAATCTGGCATGCACCATAAAAAAGCAGACATGCATCAACATGAGCATGTGTGTGTATACATACATTGGAGATTGTGTACTAGTGCAAACGTTTGCCATTGCACATGGCTTGTGGACATCTCTTGGGGCAAGTATATCACAAATTGTGATGATACACAGCACATGTGTGCCCTCGGAGACAGTGCTGTATGCTCTTGAATTTAAGAGTCTTATACTTGTGGCAGCAAATAAATTTTGAAGGCCTTTTGAGGAAAAAAAAAATACAATCTAATTGTTATCTTTCCTGCTGAGCGAACAATCACAGAGGGGAGGTGATTCATTGTCAACAGGAAGCACACACGCTGCTGAATTAAGGGTAGATGGTGTGACTTGATTAATGATAAATTAAGCAAGTGCTAGCATTAATAACATGCCGGCCAAAACACATTTGACAAGGTGTTATCTGCCCTCATCACTGTCACCCTTTGTGTGACCAAAAAAAAAAAGGTGAAGTTTAATGTGATGGCTGTTTTGACATGTGTTTTTTTGTCACTTAATGAAGATACAGAAGCAGTTGATTGATTGATTCATCAGTATTGATTGATTGATTGATGTGATGAATTGATGATCGATCGATGAAGCGACTGATCATTCATTTGAAAAAAAAAGATTTCAAATATTTACAACTGAAAAATTAAACTGAAAACTGAAAAACTTCATTCATTCATTTGAAAAAAATAAAGTTTTAAAATACAAAAAAGTGAAAAAAATGATGAAGATATGTGATGATGAATATACATATGTGTGTGTGTTAAAAAGTGAAAGTGACGTGACATGTGGCCAAGTATGGTGACCCATACTCGGAATTAGTGCTCTGCATTTATCCCATCCAAAGTGCACACACACAACCGTGAACACACACACACACCGTGAACACACACCGGAGCAGTGGGCAGCCATTTTTTTTTTGCTGCGATGCCCGGGGAGCAGTTGGGGGTTCGGTGCTTGCTCAAGGGCACCTCAGTCGTGGTATTGAAGGTGGGAGAGAGCACTGTACATTCACTCCCCCCACCTTCAATCCCTGCCGGTACGAGACTCGAACCTTTGGGTTACAAGTCCAACTATCTAACCATTAGGCCACGAATAGTGTGTGTGTGTGTGTGTGTGTGAGAGAGTGTGTGTGTGTGTGTGTGGTGTGTGTGTGTGTGAGAGAGAGAGAGAGAATGTGCAAGTTCTGCCAGGTTCTGCTGATGAATGTAAAATGCATTTCTAGTGGTCTATTACTGCAGTTCTTTTTTTGAATACACAATGAAGACACAAATAACTTACATTATTTATATATGGTGAATTCAAGACCAAATCTGTGTCAGAAAGTTGACCAATATATCTGAATTCACCCTATTTGTTATGCCTAAATTATATTGCATTGCATTACCTGATGCAATTAATTCATTACAGTCAAGCTTTATTTTTGGGAATACTGTATCAGTTCTCAAGGACTAGGCAACACTCTTCCATGCATTACACATCCACACAAGTACAAATCAAAGAAATTAAGAGGAATACCTTGAAAGCTGGTTAAGTACAGTCAATTAAAATTAAATGTTGCCATACGTGGAGAAACAGGCAAAAATGATCGAGCATGTGTAAGGCTTATCCCCGTTACTCTGTTCAAACTTATTCAAGTCAAGGATTCAAGCGCAGACAGTTTGAGAACCTGAATTACAGCATTTCTGCAAAAGCCGTAAGCTGTTTCTTAGCCCAACCTTTCCAATTCCCCAGCTCACATGTATCAAGACACACAAACCCATCAATGACTATAGTGATCCTTTCAGAGCAGGAAATGGCTTTGCATGCTCCAGACCCGAAAGCACAAGCTATTCTGGTCTAGGAAAATGAAATATTTAAAAATTCCCAATAGCTTTTTCGTAACTGGATTGATGTGGCCAAGCAGTTTCGTCTTATCATCACAAGCCACACTTTACTGCCTGGCGTACCTCAAAGAAAATTAAAAGCACCTAGAACCCTTTGATATTTTCATGGTTGTATATATGATATATTGCTTAGTAACAGTCTTACAGCTTAAACATAGACACACAGGCAGACAGACAATTTCACGTATACAGTATATAGGCTTTCTCTCTCACACACACACACACACACACACACACACACACACACACACACACACACACACACACACATGCACACCCATGTCTCTACTGACATAATCCTGGGAAGTGTCCAAACCTCTCTTAAGCCTCTACATCTGTTGATTTAATTATGATGAGTATTATGTTTTCCTCTTTCTCATTTCTCTTCGACATGCAGTAGGTTTTCAACCATTGCAATACTAACACAAAAAATAAACTACTAAATAAAAATAAAACAAACAAACTTGAACAGACCACTGGAATCTACAAAATTCAATTAAAAAATTTACAAAAAAATCTTCTTTAAATTATGTCATTTACAATTAAGAAAAAAAACTTAATTACATTATTTTTTTAGTTTAATTGTGTGTGTGTGTGTGTGTGTGTGTGTTTCATGGAATTGAATGGTTACTCAAAGAAAAAAACTTTACACAAATTATCAAAATAAATCTTTTATTGTGAAAACAAATTAATGTTTAAAAATAAAATTTCAACTGTGTTCCCTGTTTTAAAACTATACCAATGGTTTAAATATTTATCATTAATAAATAAATATTTGGTTTGTTAAAATATTGAAACAAATTGGATTTATTTATGATAAATATTTAAACCTTCTGTAACATTTTAAAACAGGGAACACATATTCACTATTAACTAAGAGTTTTCCCTGAACAAACTCCTAATTTGCTGCTGCTTAATAGTTAATAAGTTAGTTGTTAAATTTAGGTATGGAGTTGGTTTAAGGGATCTAAAATACGGTCATGCAGAATAAGACATTAATATGTGCATTATAAGTACTAAGGAACAGCCAGTATGTTAATAATAGGCATGATAATAAGCAACTAATTAAAAGTGAGAATTGGTCCCTATACTAAAATGTTACCGAAGATCCGACAATGTATTAAATAACATAAATTTATTAGTACTATTAAATAAATTCTACCTGTTTCTTACCATTTATGTATGACTGACAAATATGCATCATATTAAGTTTATTACATTAAAAATGTGTAATCCGAATAAATGGAAAGCTTAGATGCAGTAAATCTTAATCTTAAATGCTGGCCTAAATATATATTTTTTGAGTGATACCATATGGATATTCATATTCCTGTGAGATGTCTTCTGGTTTAATTGGATATGAAAATATCTGTATATCAATATACTAGATAGATACATACATGTATGTTACATACTAAATACCACATACACCTTAAGTGCTGTGGTATATACACAACTCTCCAAAATATGGACATTTCAAAGTAAATTACAGTATATTTTCAACTGTGAGATAAACTTTTTATGGATTTCCACCCTGAGGGCATGAACAGTTGATCGTCACCTTAGACTTAGACACATATAACAAGATCATAAAGTACTCCAGTAATGATTTGAAGTTGTATATTCAACTAATGACATCATTCATTTTCCGATTTACAACCCTTTCTGAAACATTTGCGCTGACACATATGTGACCCTGGTCCACAAAACCAGTCTTTGGGTATATTTTTAGCAATAGGCAAAAAAAAAAAAATTGTATGGGTCAAAATTATCGATTTTTCTTTTATGACAAAAATCATTAGGCTATTAAGTAAAGATCATGTTCCATGAATATATTTTGTAAATTTCCTACCGTAAATGTATCAACACTTAATTTTTGATTAGTAATATGCATGGCTAAGAACTTAATTCTGACAATTTAGAGGCGATTTTCTCAGTATTTAGATTTTTTATTTTTTGGCACCCTCAGATTCCAGATGTTCAAATAGTTGTATCTCTGCCAAATATTGTCCTATACTAACAAACCATACATCAATGGAAAGCTTATTTATTCAAATCATTTTGACAAAAAAAAAAACCCTTATGACTGGTTTTGTGGTCCAGGGTCACATATTATTTTTCTCAGTTTATTGTCTGATGTAGTAAGTGATGTGGATTATTTTCGACAGATGTTGAATTTTGTGAGCCAAAGCAAATGTGTTTAATTTTGAGGTTTCAAACCTTGATTCTGATAGACATAATTAATTTAATCTGTCTAAATCTGCACACATGAAAACTAAAACACATATATTACAAAGTACTATACAAACATAAAATCTGATGAAATGATGAGTAATAATAAAACAATAGCTCACTTTTTTTAACTGTCTCCAATTTTGTCAAGATCATTATGATGAAATTCAGAGAAACATCAAGCAATAAGAACATAATGTTTCTCAATGCTCAATGCAAACCAAATCATATTTGCAAAAAAAAAAAATTACTGTACACGAAAACATCAACAATACTAAAAACTACATTTGGATTATCCAATACAAGGAATATAGTTATTATGTTTGAGTATTATTTGGGATAGAAAAAGAGTAATCTAAAAAGGGGGGAAATGATAAATTGCTCCAGCACACTATCATAAATATTTATTAGACAGAAATATTTCAGAGTCAAATGTTTCAGTTTATATGCCTTAAACAATATATGATCAACCAGCATATAGTACAAACTGCCCAATTAATGTACATCATTTTACAGTTTGATAAGGTAACAAGACATATGATATGAAAAAAAAAATAATACATGTAGTATCATGTCAAACGGATGGAACATAAATTTCCTTACAAGAAGCCCATAACCAAAGTAAATTTTAGTACGGTAAACAAGTGCAATATACGGAATATATGTCTCAATCATTATATATCTATCAAGCAAATTGAATAAATCTATGTACAATAATAAATTAAATACATTTCTATATGTCATTATTTCCGCCGTGTTTCCCAGCCACATTTAACAGTGAACTATAATTACAGTCACGGATTTCACCCATATTTGCAGTAAACATTTGATTACAATATGTTTTTTCTGAGAGGGACATTTATATTCTGTGCTGTAGGGACAAGGGGGTTCAAAAATTAGGATTTCATGGTTGATGCCTTTGATTCAGATAAGCCGTAGTCCCTATTTAAATCCTGTATTATGACTTCACTATTGCATTATTGCATTTATAGCTTATCCACCAAGACTTGCATAAAAAGAGTATGTTTATCCTGAAGTTTACAAAAGTGGTCTAACATAGCACCAGCACCAGATGCATTTGGATCAGTGAACCAAAGCACAGGGGCTTTCATCGAGATGGTAATGAAGCTCACGGGTGCATGAGCACCATCTGATTAACGTCCTATGAGTTACGACAGAGTTGCAAGAGTTGATTGGAGTGTCGGTTTGTGTGTGTGTGTGTGTGGTGTGGTGTGTGTGTGTGTTGGAGGTGTGGCTCACAGTTTGCTGAATGAAATCCAATACTTGTTTTTTACTAATTTTAGGGGGCGTTTATTTTGCTCTGTGCATGCACATTTTACAAATATGATGGCATTCTGCGTGGCTTTTTTTTGTTGTTGTTGACAACCATTTGTAAGGTGAAGAAGTCTAGTATTATTCCATAATCAGCAGAAAAAAACTGCCACAGAGACATGGTTCCTGTCTTCATCAGAGCCAGATTGCAAAGTATTTCAGGCAGAGTTTTTATCATTGTTGAGATTTCAGAAGCCCCTTAAAGGTGTGCGGTATGATAGAATAGTTTGTATCGGTGTTCTAAAGTGAATGCATTAAAATCCAAAAGAACAATTTATGCTAAAAAGATTTGATATAGAACATTTGGTCCCACTTTATATTAAGTGGCCTTAACTACTATGTACTTACATCAAAAAATAAGCATAATGTACTTATTGTGTTCATATTGTATTGCAAAACACCTTTTCTGTTATTGAGGTGGGAAATAGGTAAGGTTAGGGACAGGTTTGGTGGTAAGGGTAGGTTTAAGGGTTGGTTAAAGGTTTAAGATGGTCAACAGGTTGTAATTATAATGTAATTACATAAAGTTAGTTTACAGATGTATTACATCAGATATATTTCACATAAGTACCAATGTAAACATGTATGTACCAATAAGTGCATGGTACCAAATGATTAATTTTAAATGTAAGTACATAGTAGTTAAGGCCACTTAATATAAAGTGGGACTGAACATTTTGACTCTAGGATTCTTGAACTTGAAATGCTCTGAGAGAATACAGAGCTCATCAAAAACTGTTCCACACAGAAGAAATGCTTAAGGTTCAGTAATAAAGTCCTTGCTCTTAAATCATGCAATCAATTTTTTCTTTTTTACTCATTTCTTTCAGAGAACATTAAGAGGAAGGTTCAACACTGTGGTCCCAGTTTCTCAGAGAGAAACTTCCTGAAAACATCTATAAGATGTTGCAGTCTATATATTTTCTGCTATTGGTGTCACCCTGACTGCAAAATTGAAAGAGGAAAACAGATTGCTCAAGCCACTCCAATGTATTTGATCATGAGCAGCCTATTAAAAAAAAAAGGGGGAACAGAAAAGAAGCTGCTTTGACAGTTTGGAGGACAACTTTCCCCAACTGTTGTGTCTTATCTTTCAAGAGGAACAAAAACGCCTTTCAGGGTGGCTTTACCTCAGCAGCTGGGGTTGTAAATTATTCTTTAGACTTACACTATGTACTGGCTTCTCTCCACTTTCGGTACCCACTTTTCTCTCTGTGTCTTTCTTTTCTTCGAACAAAACCCTACTCAGCAGCCTGGCAGAGATCACAGGTGGAGGGGTAATGATATATATTTGCTTTCCTGTGCTCAGCTACCTGGCGTGGAGAGAGATGTAATTCATTATTGGGTCGACCCAGGAGACTGTTGTTGAGGGGGAATTGTGCGAGTGAGTGACGATGAAGAGTTGGTGGAGAAGATCGCTAGATAGACAAACTGACTGGTCAATTTGTTCATTAATTGTCCTTAGTTTCCATATACAGAATCTAACAGTGACATCAACATGTCCCAGCTAACAGCGGAACAGCGTAACAGTCAACGTAAACAGTAACAGTAAATGTCTTCTATTGTATGTTTACATACAAAAATGTACTAATTAATTAAAAAGCAGCACAGTGTAACACATTTTTTTTGTGGAAATCACTTAATTCATCATTGTTCATTCATTAATTTATGCATACATACATACATACATACCTATAATGACCGTTTATAAGTACTCACCCTCTGTGTCATTCTTCTGCGTTGAACACATATACATATTGTGTGTCTGCTCTTTTACAATAATAGCCAAATGTTACCTCAAAAACATTATTTATACAATGTTCATGGCAAGTTTTTTCTGAAACATTTTAGTTGGATATTCGTCTAACTTTTAAAAAAAAATGTTATTGCTAGTTTCAGATGGTTCAGAGAACATTCAAAAGTAACTTTCCCATAGTCAGTGGTGGACAGTAACAAAGTATTTTTACTTTGTTATTGTACCTAAGTACATTTCAAATATCTCTACTTTATAAATTGACATGTGGCCAAGTACGGTAACCATCAGAATTGGTGCACTTAACCCATCCAAGTGCACACACACAGCACCCAGTAGTGAACACACACACATACACACACACCGTGAACACACACCCGTTGGAGTGGGCAGCCATTTTATACTGCGAGGCCCGGGGGTAATTGGGGGTTTGATAACTTGCTCAAGGGCACCTCAGGGCACCTCAGCTGTGGGTATTGAAGATGGAAGAGAGTATTTTTATTTTGAGAAACGTTTACAGAGAGGCTCAAAATCACTTTCCAGAACATTCTCGTTCACCACTCCTGGCTGGTGGAACGATCTTCCCAACCCTATCCGGAATACTGAATCCCTGACAATTTCAAGCGACAGCTGAAAACTCATCACTTTCGAAGCTACTTGACTTCATCATAAAAAAAAAAAAATTTAAAAAAAGTTCTCGCTCTTTATTTATTCGTTATCTTTCTAGCTTGTACTTATTTGAACAATGTCTAAGAACTTGGTATAACAACCACTTCTTGTGTCTGTTTGCCTCTTTAAGAAAAATCGCTTTATGTATCCCCCAATTGTAAGTCGCTTTGGATAAAAGCGTCTGCTAAATGTAAATGTAAATGTAAATGTTTACGTTTACTTCACTATATTCCAAAGCATAATATCATACTTTTTACTCCTCTATCTTAAAAACATGTTGTTCCTTAGTTATTTTCGAACGGGATAAATAGTATGCTCCTTGACAATAGCTGTGTACCCAAATCCATGAACGAGCTGATTCTGTGCAAGACTGACTACATCGGTCGGAAATCACGCTGAACGTATTCATTCACAAAATTTTGACAGAGTGGGGATTGCAAGCGTTTCACGTCAGCAACTAGTTGATTCAAAATGTATCGGGTAAGGGCAGTACAGTAAAATTCAGTGAATTCACAAGTCTGACTTAAAATGAACCAAGAACCACTTGATGACTCTCTCTCACTCTATGACTTTCTCTCCTCTCCACCTGTAGCTGGTGTGTGGTGAGCGCACTGGCGCCGTTGTCCTGTGGCTGCCGTCGCATCATCCAAGTGGATGCTGCACACTGGTGGTGGTTGAGGAGAGACCCCCCACATGATTGTAAAAAGTGCTTTGGGTGTACAACAATACACAAAGCACTATATAAATGCATCATTCATTCATTCATCACAAACGAGAGATCCATGACTAAGGTAGGATTAATTATTGTAACTGAAAATCATGTTTAGGTCAAAGCTGTCAGTTGTTTGTGACCTAAATCTGCTGTAAAAGGGTGATCTGTTTAAGCCCACTGTATGAAATGCTTGAATGCAACCTGTCGCATTTGGGTATAAAAAGTGTAGGTTTTTAAAATTTTAAATTTAATTATAACATTTTACAAATTATAAATATATAGATATATATATATATATGTTTTGATAGTGTATGACAAGTCCTCACCCAGATATTTGAGCAGGAGATATAGAAAATCATACTATAAATTGTGTACTTGTAATACTTAAGACATGAAAAATCAAATACTTATGTACTTACTCAAGCACAAATTGAAAAGGAGTACTAAATACTGTACGGAGCGTAAATATTTATTAAGGATATGTACATGAGGGTGTACTTTGTACTACTGCCCATAATGGTAAAAATCAATAATATAATAATTAATAATTATCGATTATATATATATTTAGACATTGTAGAAACACCATGTCAATGTGTAAGAGATTCATAATAACAGGAATGTGGCAAAAGTTTATTTACACTTACATTTGATGATTCTTTGGACATCCTGTTCTGAGACTTCGTATCAACTAGCAGTCATTGCGTTAGGACTGTTGCTAAATTGCTAACACTTCATTTGATGGTCCCTCAACTGGTACACTTTATTTTAACGACCAATTCTCACGGTTAACTAGTTGTTTATTAGCATGTGTATTACTAGTATATTGACTGTTTATTAGTATGTATTAAATGTCAAATAATTAGCCTATCGCATGGACCAAATGTTTGATCCCTTTTAATCGCACCTGTATCCTTAACAACTACCATACTAACTATTAATAAGCAGCAAGTTAGGAGTTTGTTCAGGGAAAACTCTTTAGTTAATATAGAATATGTGTTCCCTGTACCCCACCAACACAAGTTCAACTGACTATAAGTAACTTTGCAAGTACAAGTGCAAGCTTAATTCAAACCTAACATTCTAATAGTACTCTAGTGAGTTAGTTGACATGTAGTTGCAAAATTACTTAGAGTCAGCAGAATGTCTAAACTGTAACCAAACATTCATATAGCATATTTGTGTGAGCTGGGGTCAACTTTCCAACAAAAATGGCGCATTTGTGTATATATGAATGGTGCTGCCCTGGATGACTCTGAGGGACAGAGATGTGTGTATGTGCATGTTTGCTAGTGAGACAGTGGGTGTTTATCAGCCAAAGAGAAGGTGAATCGTTAAGTGGTTATGTATTCCAGACGGCCTTTGTCCCCTGGCCATACTGTAATCTTGAGATAGCATGAGCACTTATAAATGGATCAAAGGACAAAATCAAAGGTATTGCTCATGAAGATCCTGTTTACAGCCCGAGTGCCCCATCTCCACATTTGCCTTGACCTGAATAAAGCATGCAACTGATTAAGGTGCTTGTCATGGTCGGGTACCAGTCGTACCATTGAAATGCCCCTTAAGAAAGAAAAATCTCAAATGGCATCTATTTAGATTTCCTCTAGACAGTAATTAAATGAAATTGAGGACAAACTGAGGCTTTAGCTCCTACTTTTCAGATTTCCCTCTTGAGAAAAAGACACCAAATATTTCAGAGGAGATCTCAACAAAGTCTGCTCACATTTGCCAAGACCCCAAAAAGTGACTGCAAGAGTCACTGCAACTATTTCTCATCAAAATCAACATCTGAGACAAAGTTGCTATGCAAAGTTGCTTAAAGTACCAGTATTATTTGAGTATAAATGTGATACTATTATAGCTTTTATTAATATTTTGAATTAGTTTTTACTTTTTTATTTTCTGTTTATTTTAAAGGGTTAATTCACCCAAAAATTTAAATTAGCCCATTATTTACATACCATCAAGCCATCCAAGGCGTATATGACTTCCTTCTTTGATGAATCCAATTGGAGTTATATGAAAAATGGACTTTGATCTTCCAAGCTGTTTAATGACAGTCAGCGGTAGCTACAGTTCAGCAGTCCAGAAAGCACATCATCCATAATAAAAAGTGCCTCACACGGCTCTGGGGGGGGGGTGAACAATGGCCTCTTGTAGCGAATCGATGCGTTTTTGTAAGAAAAATATCCATATTCAAAACGTAATAACCACTTTAATCTAGCGTGTGCCAACAATTGTTCATGATGACGTATGAGGTCGGCGTTGCACATGCGCCGGTGAGTCTCAAGAAAACCAACGTTTGTTTACAGGATCAAAAAAGTTTCCTTACTTTAGCAAAGGAAAACCATAGCATCTTGGCGTATGATTGAAATTATCGGAATTCCTCTTTAAAATACTCATTTTGCACTTTCTAATCGTGAACCATTCTTCTGTTTTGATCTCTCCCCTGCGCTTCTGCGGTTTGCACTCTGAGCGACGCATGAGCAACTCAAAGTCTTACGGCATCTCCCAGAGCTGCTTCTGTACCAACAGTGAGCCCAAGCTCGATTAAATATTATTATTGGAATTAAATACATAATAAAGAACAAAATAGATAAATAAATAAATGTGATGCATTGCAATGCAATGTTGATTGATAGATGAACAAACATACATTCTCAAATACCTGGCTATAACATTTAACATAAAAAGTTGTGTTTGTCCACCATTGTGTTCATAGTAGTTAAAGAAGTTGTTCTTATGTTTATTTCATAAAAAAAAAAAAATCTGTAAATATTTAATGTATCATGACCTGAATGTGGACACTTTTGCTATTGAAGTAATTTTACTTTCTAACTATCAACCAGATGTCAGAAGGCATGTAGACGATTGTAAACAACACATTATTTAGCAAATATTTGATTATGCTGATCATTTAGAGGCCCAAGAAATTTGCATATCAAATATGATTCAGTAGGCTTTATGGGGTTAGAAACAACACTTGTAACATAGCTCCATTATGTCCAAGGGCTATGAAAGAGCAATATAAATTTCCTCTTGGGAGATGCACAGGAAATTTACATATGACGGATTTGATACATTCTATCCAATATGACAAAATTGTGGCTCCAAATGACAATACTTCAACAGCTGAATCACAGACACTTTGGATGGATGACTTGTGGCTGTGTGGGCTTGTCTCTGCCAGTATGAATGACTTATAGGACTAGAGGAACAGATGGGTTGTGGGAGACATTCTCAAGAAGCCAGAGCGAGAAATAACAAGAAATGCAGAGAAAAAAAGACTAAATGAGTGGGACACTAGCAAGACAACCCTCCCTTAAAGATACAGGAAACAAGCAGCATCTTGCCCACGATAAACCTTGTTCTCATTGTCACCGTGGGTAGATAATATTTGGATCCTAGCAGCTCAGATCCATTTGACTGCACCAAAATACGATGGCTTTCTGTGGCAGGACAGAATAATAGTGATGTACGTTCGGAGGACTAACTCAGAGGGGAGACGAGTTGTGATGAACACAGGAGAAGATTCGGGACAATGACTGTCAAAGGGGAGAACAAACATTGGAGCATAAAGAGCAGCAGTCGAACCAGTAGCAAAACATCATGGGGATTGGCTGACAGGATGTAGAGGGAGATCATTATAGATGAGAGAAAAATAGAACAGGGGTGCTAAGAAGAAAGACAGGGGAGGAATGGAGACCAGGGGTGGACTCAAAGAGAATAGATGATTGTGGAAGAGCAGATCAGTAGGGTTTGGATCGAGCTCTGATCACATTTCAAGGGTTTTCTGCTTCTGTGTTCCATTTCCATGCATTGTTATGATTGAGGTAGATGTGTGTGCAAGTAGGTCCGTGTCCACTTACAGTCGCAGAGGTTTCTGGACCATATCTAGGTAAACAAGATTCTTGAGAGAATAATTTGGAATTGGTCTCCTTGTGTCAAACATTTCAAAAATATTCTTCCTCTCCTGAAAGATTTGCGTACGTCTCTGTCTCCTCAACTCCATCACAAAACCCTACTAGCAACTCCTAACCACTTGAGAGACCTCAACAATTTATAGCAACAATTTAAATATTAACAAGTGATAGTAAAAATATTCACATGAAACATTCAAGTTTGGTACTGAGCATCATAATAATGTCATATGTGAAAGATGTTATCAAGCTTTTGGCTTCTCTGCTGAGGCCACAAGAGGGTGCATCGTGCAAAATATTACTAATGCACATTTATTCAAAGCATAAGATAACATGACTATCTGTGAAAAAAAGTGCATAATTTTTAAAATAATGTTTATAAACCAATTATAATTCATTAAGTTGCTTAAACAACCATAAACAAAACAGCATCATGTATGTATGCATAGTTTAATACAAAGAGGAGAGCCAAAAATCACGGGTACATTTTGCATTTAAATCATGAGAGCAGTGGGATGGGGGGGGTGGGGAACGTGCAATAAAGTCTCGATATATGCATTTTATTTTATTTTTTCAAAAGTAAACTTGCATTAATTTTACATGCTTTCTAAAAGTTGGCTCCTTGTGCTAGAGGCAAGTGCACCTGGTGATAGAATCCATCTAGAAAATGCAAATAGGTGTTCGGTGTGAAACGGGCTTAGCTTCAGTTGGAGATGTAAATGAGTTTCCACATGCTGTTCTCGTTGTCTGAATATTTTTAATGAACATGCAGGCAGATCGCCACATCTAGTGGCGTTAAAACTGGTGGCTAACTAAAACATTAATGCAACGACAAAATCCCCTTTTTTACCTTTTCGTCATCCACATCTCGGCACCACTGTATAGGCTGCAGGACACACCAAAAATTCTAATGCAGTGTTTTTGCATTCGAATGTAGATTTTTATTTTAAATTCAACGAATATTCGAAATAATTTTTTTTATTGCCAGCTAATCTATATATATATATATATATATATAAGATATATATATATATATAGATATATTGATATATAATACTTGCATATTATCTTATTATTACTTGTAACGCTCTGCCTTATCAGCCGAGTTACCAGAGGAAAATGGGGTCAGGGCCTGTACCCCTGATAGCACACATACATCTCAGAGACGTCTATTTGATGTGTGTTTACATCTGGAAGATGTATTTTTTTAGAGTGTTTGTTCATCTGCAATACGTCTATAGGACGTTCCTATCAGATGTCAAAATAGGACGTCTATTAGATGTCTTTAAGATGCTTATTATTTAGAATGTATGTAAAACTGACATCTAAAAGACATATATCAGATGTTTGTACACAGCAGATGCTTCCAGATGAAGAGATCTTTAACAGACATCTTGCAGATGTACATGAGCTATCTGGGATTTATCAAACTTCTCAAAGTGCCATTTTAGACTTGCTGAGAATTCGTGAAATTTACTCCTACTTTCAAACTTAAGTATAAAAGCAAGTTATCAAATTTCTTAAAGCTAAGAATCACTCTTACTCTCCCAGTTATTTAAGACCGCTCGAGAGGTCTCTCAAGTGGTTAGGAGTTGCTAGTAGGGTTTTGTGATGGAGTTGAGGAGACAGAGACGTACGCAAATCTTTCAGGAGAGGAAGAATATTCTTGAAATGTTTGCCGCGAGCGAGTTAATAAACATACATCCGCAGTATTCAAACAGAAAATTAGCAAAGAATATTACATTACCAAAGAACATCATAACTGACTTCAGTCTAGCGCAAGTATTACATGCTCTTTAAAAACACTCCCATTATAATCAGTGAAGCTACCTACACTATCATGAATAAATCTCTTACCCCTTATTTACACTGCACACATCTGCAATGCGTTACGGCTCCGACACGGCCACCGGATCTGATTACGGCTACTCACCATCCGCGCCGCGGCAAGTTTCTGAAGCAGCTCGCCGCGTTGCATCACTAAAGATAGCCGCCTATATTTTAACGGATAATAATAATAATAATCGTCTTGCTGGACTATTAATGTATTCTCTTGAAAATTCTTTATTGTCAAATGTGTGTTGAATGTAAACTCCTATTAGGAATTTAACCCTTCAATGTGAATTTTTCTGAGAATATTCTTAAATAAGGAAATCTATTCAGTGATTGGTCCATGTGTATTTAGTCATCCAAAATCCCGTTTGTGGCACAGCAAAGTGCAGTGAATCAACTCTAAGATTTAGTCCTACACTTCGCTTAAATTACGACTGAGATGCTTGATAACTATCTTTTAAGCACAGCTTTGAGCCAAGAAGTTTTTTACACTTAAGTCAATTCTTAGCAGCGTTCTTGGGAGTAATTCTCAGAGGTTTGATAATACGGTCCCAGATTTAACTGTGAGAGATGACTAGTGGTTAAAATAATTAGACATTAAAAGAAATTGGTTTAAATAGGATTGGTGTATTTACAATGTTCACATGAAAGACTTTAAAACCACATCACTAAACCACGTAAACTCAGTCTGTTAAAAGAATACAGTTTGTTTGTCCATACCCTAAAACAGTCCAATAATCCCAGTGTGTTGATAAGTCCAATGTGAGTGTATATACAATCCACAGAATGTGTAATCCAAAGTTCATAGATGGTGTCTGGAAAGTTGAGCTCTGAAAGTGGTAACTCCTCAATCCAGTTTGGTGACTGTCACCCCATTTGTTTGTTATGCTGCTCTCTTATTCAGTTGTACTTCCTTCTTCCTGTCATGTGACTAGTCACAACTTTACACCAAGAAATACACATTGTAGTCATTAAAAATGAAACAAAAATGTATATTAAAAATTAAAAATTCATACGAATTTGATATGAATTTAACAATATTTTATTCAACTGAAAGCATGTCTGGGTTTATCTTTGATCATCCTTTATCTTATTCACCCATGTGTTTCCAATCTCTGCTATCACAGTGTGAGACACAGGAAAGAGTCTGAAAATACAAATAGCTTTAAGAAATATCTCTTGAAAAATGTGTTCCTTTCGCATTCTTGATTTCACTTTATCATTAAAGTTATACCAAAAGTGTTGCTTTCTCTAGGGGGGGGGATGTTGCTTTAAAGGTTGTGCTTTCATAACATGTTGTTTTTTATATAATTGTTTTGGCTTGTAAACAGTGCTTATCTGATCTGTGCATATTTCTCTTTGATTGAGGCTTTTCTTATGGCTAGAGGACTTGTATTATCTCTGGAAGCAACGGTAAGTTAAAAACGTCTTAATTATGGATTTGTTTCTTAAAAACACACAGGTTTTTGCTTCACAAGATGTTAATTGATGGACTGGAATTGTGTGGATTACTTGTGGATGATTGTGATGTTTTTATCAGCTGTTTGGATTCGCATTCTGATGGCACCCATTCACTGCAGAGGATCCACTGGTGAGCAAGTGATGTAATGCTAAATTTATCAAAATCTGTTTCCATGAAGAAACAAACTCATCTACAACTTGGATGGCCTGAGGGTGAGTAAAATGTCCGCAAATTTATATTTTGGGTGAACTATTCCTTTAAGATTCAGTTTTTCTCTCCCTTTAATCTTATTACAGTCTAGAAGAAAGATTGAGATATTAAAGCAATTTGGTCTATGGGTCTTCACAGTACATGAAATATGTGCATAATTATTTTAGATTTTCTCATATATTGTATATAATATTGTGGCGAGTAGCAGCGCCAGAGTATTTCTGGAAAGAGAAAGAAAATAGAGGTGCGTCATCTAAAATGTTGATGGCAATCAACAAAGCCTGCACGGCACCTCCCTGGAAAACTTTTGATTGCTTTCCAATTCCGGTTTGCATTCGGACTAATCATCTACATCCTTTGTTTTAGCAGGACAGTTTATCATGCTGTGAAGTATGTTTTTTTTCTCTCACACTCACTCTCTGTATCTCATATTAGAACCCGTGACTCAGTTTTGTTTTGGTGGCATTAACATACAGAACTGCATTATTGATGTAGACAAGTGCGGTGAATAAATGCAAAGTTGAACACAGCTCATAATCTATGGCCTGCAATTTAGGTGTCCATCTTGATTTCGCTCTAGGCACATTTGCATTGGTTGTGTGGATGCATTAAAACAGAGAATACAAATTAGATGCCACCATATAAGAAGTGTGGTAGAAATCAAGCGTAGCGTTAGTTCTGGCAGGTCACTTCAGTCAAGCTCACATCAGCTGACTCTCAGCTGATCCATGTCTACCTATAGGGATACGACACCTATCAGCAACCATTCAGTATTATCCGCAGCTTTCGTGTTCGCCCAATAGCTAAGTAAATAGCGAATTCGGAAGGCAAAACCCCATCATGTCGTGGCAAACGGAGAAGTGACATTGTCAGGTAGTAACTGTGACGTCATAGTAACATTGTGGATCAGACAGTTGTGTGTTGGTAATTAGCTGGTAATTTTATTTTTAAATGTATTTTTCTATGGGCGGACGTGCAGTAGCTAACCTAATTTATGTCCTCATTTGCCCAAACTAATTTAAAGGAAATTTCAACAGAAGTGAATGAAGAATTCAGAGACATTAATTCTCGTAATTTATAAAAAAAAATACCAACATGAACAAAAACAACAATGCTAGGCATTGATACAAATATCAAATAATTGTATTAAAGGAAATGCAGCAAACAATATGAAAATAATTTTGATGTGACAAAGTAAGGAAGTTACATTGTGACAATCGTAAAAAAGGAAAAATTCCTGTATTTGTTGCCACAATGTAACTTTGTGACCATGTCAGTCAGTAACTGCGATGTGGCAAATACTGTCAAAAATAGCAACAATTTAAATATTAACAAGTGATAGTAAAAATATTCACATGAAACATTCAAGTTTGGTACTGAGCATCATAATAATGTCATATGTGAAAGATGTTATCAAGCGTACTTGCTAGCAGACAGATCATTACCAAATAATCACAGATAAATATTAACAAAATGACTTCTACACTCTTAAAAATAAAGGTGCTTCAAAAGGTTCTTCAAGCGATGCCATAGAAGAACCATTTTTGGTTCCACAAAGAACCATTCAGTCAAAGGTTCTTTAAAGAACCATCTCTTTCTTACCTTTTTATAATCTGAAGAACCTTCTTTCGCCACAAAGAACCTTTTGTGAAACAGAAAGGTTCTTCAGATGTTAAAGGTTCTTTATGGAACCATTTAGACAAAAAGATTCTTCTATGGCATCGTGAAGCACCTTTATTTTTAAGAGTATAGTAGACTGTGGGGTAATATACTGAATACAATCTAAAAAAACGCCCCAAAAGTTTGTGGAAACTTTTTTTAAAAAACTGTCATGGTAATGTAGGCTATACTAAATATAGTAATTAAACTGGTTTAGCATCTTTCCAAAAGTTCAGGTCCCTTACCATAATCCATAAACTTTATAAAAGCTGTTGATTGGTTGTAAAAATTGAACTCCCAGTCTCACCTCGACTCCTCTCTACCTCTCCTTCCTCCTCCAAATCCTATGTCAGACGCGATGAAGATAAGTGCCCGGCAGAAAAACCAGGTTGTCCTGGTCAGCATCTGTTCAGATGGAGTACGGCTGCAATTTAGCCAGAGTATTTATTGTAACTATTTCGTATCGGTACAAATAAAAAGTATCTCACCTCCTCAGAAAAAAAATGTTTGGGTTTATTAAGTAGCAGAAGGGTTCACGAGAGGGGAACGAGACATTGCGTCACCTAGGGGACACTTTGAGGAATCCACGCAATGACTGGTGTATGAAGCATGAAAAACACTTCATTTGATTGAGACCACGCACCCTGTGACCTCATTAGTGGAGTGTCTGGACCCGGGGAATATAAGGGGGCGAGGAATTGCCAAGTCATCAATTTCTGTGGGGGGGGGGTGAATGAGACATAGAAAAGGCAGGCTCCAGGCGTGGCAAGGGGACACACTGTCTCATTCCCTCTCGGGGAACCATGGTTACATGTGTAACCCGAGACGTTCCCCTTCTAGGGAACTCAATACTGTATCCCCTAGGGGACATTTTGGGGAACGAAATACGCACTATGCCACACCTCGGTGCATGCCTGGCCACCTGGTGAGAGAGCACCAAAGTTATGGCAAACATGCACCGATTAAAGGAGGCATCGCTAAAATATCCAGGGGCAATAGGGAAACCCAGCCAATATGGTGTAATGAGGGAAATGCCATACAACCGAGATGAACATAACTGTCCTCAAACAGCTATGGATTTAAAACATCGAGCCATCTGCTTAAAACCCTAACATAGGAGAGACAGCCCAAAGTATGGGAAATTCAGGGGACTGCCAACTTGGAAATACTCTATAATCATGGGAGACCGGCTGCACATAAAAGGAGCACTGCCTACTTTAAAAACCCTAAAGCAGAGAGGCAGTTCAACCCCGCTCACAGCTCAAGGAAGAGAGACCGGACCATCAGCAGGTCCATCCGTGAGGCAGGTGGGGGGACTGAGCGTCATGACGCTTCCTGTCAATCACCTCTCTGAGGTCTCCCCTCCTCTTCTTAGTGTTGCGCTTCCTTTGTTCTTTACTCCGAGAAGGGAGAGGAGCACGAGTGGCAACATTAACTTTCTGGTCCTGGCTTCAATCCTCAAATGCCCTCTCAGAGGCTCCAGGAGGGGATCTGATCCGGCAGGGAATGTACTTCCTGAAAGCAGCCGACTGCGCCCTTGCCTCCCTGAACTTTTCAACCACTGCCTCAACAGATGTGCCAAAAAGCCCAGAGGGCGAAAGTGGAGCATTGAGAAGAAAGTTTTTCTCCTTTCTCCCAGTGTCCTCTTGACTCAGCCACTGATGTATATCTGTGGTTACCATTGCCACAATTGTTTGCCCTATAGCAGCAGTCGTCTATTTAGTGGCACTGAGAGATAAATCCGAAATGTGGCACAGCTCTTCAACCACCATAGTGTGTAAACCAGGGGATGCTATCTGCGGGACCCGAAGATGTGGCCGAAGCTGTAGAGAGATCCAATCCCTTTTCGAGCTTCTCCGCAAGCTCAACCTTTGAACCCCACGACACCAGTTTCCACCATGCCTCGGCAGCAGCAGGACCCAAGCCGTGAGGGGGAGGCGCCTGCCCTGCATCCCACGAGCATAGGGACAGGCAAGAGTGGAACTTCCTCATTGAAAGCTTTTCACAATGTAGTATGTAAATCAGTATGTAAATCAGCTGTTCTTGGTTATGTAATAACTATAAGAGTTCGTACTGACAACGTTGTGAGTTAGTCATTTTATAGCAATGTAATTATGAGCATGCAACATCCTATTTACGTTGTCAATTAGTAAGTCATGAAATGACCAAAAAGTACCAATAAGTTACATAACTGGTACGTTGTGTGTTAGCATTGCTTATTGCATTGCTGCAACTGACATGAACTCCATGAGTTATACCAATGTGACTGACTCAAGAACAAGTTCAGATGGGATCCGCACTCCCAGCATGAAGAAGGATATCAAGAGATCAAGCATCCATGTCACAGCTGGCTATGATTCATCTCTAAGGGTGCTTTCACACCTGGTCTGTTTCGGAACCTGCCACGTTTCCCCCCTTAGCTTGGTTCATTTGGACATATGTGAACACGGCAATCGCGCTTGGATCTGCTCCAAAACAATCGGTCCGAGATCGCCTAAATGAGGTGGTCTCGGCTCGATTGAAAACGAACTCTGGGGCGGTTTGGTTGTAGTGAGAAATCAATCCGATCCAACGGACCAATGGACCAGGCTATATCACAATTTATGATGGGTAATACAATACAATACAATACAATACAATACATCTTTATTGTCAACCATGGTTGAAATTTGTCTTTGACCACACCAGCGAAAACCAAATACACATACAGACACATACTACAAAACACATAAAAAAACATCATACTGAATCACATAGCTTTTTGATTAATAAATCCGATCGCAGCAGGTACAAAATACTTTTTATAAATATTTGTCTTTGCTCTAGGCATTAAAAATCGTCTCCCAGAGGGCAATAAAACAAACTGATCACACAGAGGATGAGTTGGGTCTTTTAATATACACTCCGCTTTCCCAACACATCTTGAGGTGTAAACCTCACCCAACTTACTCTGTGGTCTGCCAATGCTTTTTCTAGCTATATTAGTGACTCTTGCCAGATTAGTTTTCTGCTTGCAATTAAGATGCCCATACCATGAAGTTAAATTATAGGTCAGCACACCCTAAACCAATGATTTGTAGGCAATCTCCAATATGTTTTGACTTACTCCAATCCTACTGATTCTCCGTATCAGGAATAGACGTTGCATGCATTTTTTTTTTCAATATTATTAGTGTTATCCACAAAACTCAGTTTACTGTCTATATATGTGCCAAGATATTTAAAATTATCAACAATCTCAACCAGGTGACTATCTATCATTACAGGCACAGCTGCAACATCTTGCCTAGTACGACTGATAACTAATTCCTTGGTTTTATTTATATTTAATACCAGTGCACTATTATTACACCAGCCCAGGAGTTCCTCAACATATTTCATATATTCAACCGACTCATTTATATCACCTTTTTGGAGAAGTCCTACCAGAGCCATATCATCTGCATACTTCAAAAGTTTAAAATTAGAATTGTGTATAATAAAATCATTAATATACAGTGAGAATAATACAGGTGATATGACACTTCCTTGAGGGAATAATATTTATTCCTTAATTACGTAAGTTCCGTGAAAAGCATCAGCTTTGTTGTTTTGCTAATACCTCAAAATGAACCTGTGAATGTTTGTGGGTGAGCACGTCTTCGCCATTCAAAATAAAAAAGCACAATTTTTCATTTTATAATGCCATCTTACTGTTCTTCTTTGTAGGTGTATTTTAAAAATGTTTTTTTTTTCCAATCAATCCAGGATCTGCTGAAAATGATAAATTATTATAATGACAGCTACAAAAAAAAACCCAAAAAACAATAAGCCCGCAAAGCTGTTGTTGTTCCATCCTGATGGATGACAGCCGTGGTGGAATCCCGGAAAATAAACCGTGGAACTTTGACCAATGAGACAACAGTTTACTCGCGCGTGACAAATTTGGTCTGTTTAGAAACTTTGCCATGTGAAAGCTGTTAGAAAACACTCTCTGTCTTTATTGGTTCCAGATGTTTTAACCCTCCTTTTTTCCTTCTCTCCTTCTTTATAAATATACAAAGCATTATCTCTGAATTCCCCCTCCTGTATCCTTTTCTCTCTCTTGTATTATGTTTTAATATCTCTTACTCATATGCGAGGTATGTATGCTTAAATGTTTACATTAGCTTCTCTTGATTTAAAGGCCCAATTAATGACATGAATGTTAGGACTACAAGGGTAAAGGAGTTCGTGATGAAACCATGAAGACAGTTCAGCATTCTTCGCAAAAGTCTATTCCTAATATGTCCATGTTTTTCTGTACATGTGGATTTTATATAAACACATGTTCTTGGCCAAAGATCCTACGTGTATGTTATTCATATCCTCATTGGTTAAGAGGATGAAACTCCCCTCGACATATGCCTATATAATATCTGTATTTATATGAATAAATTGAAGTATTGAGGATACATATGACTGTGTGTTTTCTTACTTCCCGGACGTATTTACACTTTAAGGAACTGAGAATTCTTCAAGGCGGCAAAGAGAATTTACAAAGGGACCAAATTGTTATTCTTTATTAACAAATGAGGGCTCATCCTCCGGGGAGTTTCTCAAAAAGACAGGTAAGAAAATATTTTCTTTTTCTTCCTGTCTGTAAGAAAAATTTAATTTATTCTCGTTTGCAATTTGATTATGTCATATTTGGCATCAATCTGTTTTCATCACATTTTGGATGTGGGAAGAAGAGTGAGAAGCTTTCCGTTTAACCTATCTATTTAAGAAAATAGAGTAGTGGTGAAAGATTATAATTGCTCATTCTTGCCGTGAAGGTTCTCGGTCTCTTAAGTGATTTCATGAATAATACAGAATTGAAAGTTTTCTTTTGGCCAAAAATATCAAAAAGTTAATATAAGACCGCGGTCTCTATTTTGTGTTTTGTTTGGCCATTCTATAAATTGTGAAAAGTGCACTAAAATTGACGAGACATCTTTGATCTCCGATGGGGCAGACGATCTCGAAACCTATTCTTGGCGAGTTGCCAAGGGATTGGATGTACAGAAATAAAGGTTTTAATACTGAACCGTATTTGAGTAATTTGGCTGGTTGGTCAGAAGGCAAAGTACAATTAGATCCGTTTCCTCGTGATGGCTCGTTCAAAGATAAAGATATGAAGGCAGCTAAATTGATGGTACAGGACGGCTGGGGAGATCCGTCTTGGGACGATGAGTATATGAAACAATCATATACTGTGTGGAAAAAAATGAAACCTTATTGGGATAAAGGGCCAGACCAGGTTAAAACGACTGATAAAAAATCATTTTTTTCAAATGTCCCATGTTGACTCCCCCAGCTCGGCTCCGCCTCGGTATGATACTGCTGGAAAGCCTGAACAAGAAAAATTAACCCCTAATCGTCTGTACCCGTCACTACCTATTGCGACTGATTTATACCCATTTGTGCAGACTAAAATAACCCCGCTGGCAATGTCGGATGCTGTCGCGATTGCTAAAGTTTTGCCAGATCCTTTACGGTGTCCGCATCAATATGTGTCTGTATTGAAGCATTTTTAACCGCGTACAGTCAATTGACTGGGCGGGATTATCGCTTAATTTTGACTAAAACACTGCCGCCAGAAATTACAGAGGAAGAATTGATTGCAGAGATTGATGTTTTGAGTCCTAAACGGGATGCACCGCCATCTCGTCCACGGTGCTTTACAAAGGTGATAAACCATTAGATCTGTCACAACCAAAATCTTTCCGAACGTTGCAAATAGTTGATTCGGAGGACGATGAAGATGATGCGTGGATTTGGGCTGATGTGGAAAAGCTAAAAGAATTTTTCAGACAATTGACTGCTTTTCTGGTGAAATTGTCTTCGGCCAAGCAAGATTTGTCGCATGCTGCAAACACGAAACAGAAAGCGGGCGAAAATCCTGTTGCATTTTTCAATCGATTTAAGCATACTTGGACTGAAGAATCTGCCATTCCATTAGATCAACATTCTCCTTTGTTTGTCAATACGTTTTTGAATAACATGCAAAAAGAAAATCGCACAATTGGTTCGTTTGACAACTTCGAATATAACAGATATTTCTGTTGACGCTTTGTCTCGGAGACTGCGTGAGCTTTCCACCGCGGGGGCTTTTGAAGCCTCCCGAGGGAAACTTAGCGCAATGATGCTGATTAATACTGTTGTCAAAACAGGGTCGAAAGTCTCTTATTATTGTAGCATTGCGGGACACTTCGCTAACGCTTGCAGGAAAAAGCAGTGGGAATTTCCGTTGTCCCTGTACGTTGTGAAATGACACCAACTTTATCGGTAACTTCTAAAGACAATCCTTCTTTGTTTAAGATGCACGCATTTGCAATAATACCTGATGCTCCATTTTGCCTTTTAGGTAGAGATTTGCTGCATAAATTGGGTGCTCATATTACATTTCAGAATAATTCTCTGCAACTCATGTTTCCTTCTGTCTATTCTCTGACTGTTGAGACAGGAAGTGCGACCACTGAGGCTGAGGCTGCAACTGCAGCCTTACCGGAAAAAGGGGATGTCAACCCTCGCTTGTGGGCGGAGCATAAGGATGATGCGGGCCTCATAGATGTCCGCACTTATGCGGCTACTCTGACCAGACACACACCAGTTTATTGTAAACAATACCCTCTCTCCAAAGAAAAAATAGATGGGATTCGGCCTATTATAGAAAATTTGTATACACCGATCAATCCAATAAGAAAAGCGAATGGTTCCTGGCGATTGACACAGGATCTTAGAAAGATTAATGACATAATTAAACCATTGGCTCCTATTGTACCTGATGTGCACACAATACTTAATTCTATTCCTAGTTCACATGCCTATTTCACAGTTACTGATCTATGCTCTGCATTCTTTTCCATTCCTGTAGATCCTGTCTCGCAGCCGCTGTTCGCCTTCACCTTTGACCATGCTCAACTTAGCTGGTCTAGATTGCCTCAGGGCCTGAGAGATTCTCCGGCTGTGTTCGCCGCCGTAGTGCACGCAACATTAGCGGATGCTCAACTCCCTCCTGATACCTGTCTGCTACAATACGCGGACGACATCCTCGTTACTGGTGCCTCTGCGGACCAGTGTGCTGCTGCCTCCAGCATCGTCTGCAACATCCTGGCGGAAGCTGGGTTCAAGGCATCAAGAGAAAAGCTTCAGTGGGTTCAGAGGAGGGTGGATTACCTCGGACATGAATTGTCGCAAGAGCGTGGGTGCCGAACTGTTCCATGTATGACAAAATCTTGAGAGCAGCCACCGTGCAGGACTCTGAGGACATTGCATGGACAGCAGAAATGGAACACGCATTCAGACATTTGAAAGCATCCTTGACAAGGCCACCTGCCCTTGGCCTACCGACATATACAACTGACTTTCATTTGTACGTGCACGAAGGTGGGGGAAACAGCCGCCGCAATCTTGGCCCAGGAGCACGGGGGCATTTATCGCCCAGTAGCGTATTTGTCTAAAACCTTAGACTCGGTGGCTAGAGGGCTTCCAGCCTGTCTGCGCGCAGTGGCTGCAGCGGCGATCATGGTGCAGGATGCAGAACGTATAGTGTTGTCACATCCACTCATAGTGCACACTTCTCATCAGGTAGGAGCTATTATGCACAACATTTCTACGCAGCATATGACTGCTCAACGACGTTCTGGCTATGAAGCAATATTATTAGCTACTGCTAATTTAACATTGAAACCAACTTCCGTAGTTCATGGCCCAACCTTATATTTGCATAAGTTGTTATTGCAGGGTGAATTTGAGGACAGCGATCATGACTGCCTAGCCAGGATTCATAATTCGACGGCTTGCAGGCCAGATGTGTCCGCATCTGTCCTGGAGGAGGGAAAACATTGGTATGTAGATGGATCATGCTATAAACCAAATGATAATGAATACTGGTGTGGGTATTCGATTGTTGAATTACCTGACTGTGTCATTGAGGCCTATTCTCTGCCATATAAATCAGCACAAGTGGCAGAATTAATTGCATTAACAAGAGCTTGTCAATTGGCAAAAGATCAGTGTATCAACATATACACCGATTCAAAATATGCACATGGAATTGTACATGATTTTGCCAAACTGTGGGAAGAAAGGGATTTTAAGACTTCAGAAGGAAAACCCATATCCCACCACAGTGTTGTGGCTGAACTGATTCATGCAGCACAGTTACCGTCAAAATTGGCTGTGATAAAAGTAACTGGGCATGCATCAGGAGAGTCAGAAGAGGCAAGGGGAAATAGACTTGCAGACGAAGTAGCTAAATGGGCAGCTAGAGATGTCCTATCAAGTCCACATGTTGACAAAGCAGGCACAGAGGTGCCCATGATGTCCTTTGTGTTGACTAATGATTTGGATATTAAACTATTACAGGCAAACCCCACTCAAAGTGATCTAAACCACTGGGCAGCGAATGAGGCAAAACCGGATCAAGCAGGTATTTTGAGAGATAAGCAGGGCAGGATTGCTCTGCCAGCCTCTATCATTGTTATGCTATGCAAACACTATCATGGTGTCTCACATGTGTCAAAAGAGAAAGTGATTCAAAATTTGAATCAATTGTATTGTATAGCAAATGTAAGAAAAAATACTTTGTTGTTTATTAGATGCTTGTTTGATCTGTGCTAAGACCAATCGACATAAAGCTAGTAAACATGATTCTCTTACACACCCGGAACTGCCATTTCAGCATTTACAAATAGACTTTACACACATGCCTCCTTGTGGAAATCACAAATATTTGCTTGTGATAGTGGACCGTTTCTCCAAATGGCCTGAGGCTTTCCCGTGTGGAAGAGAAAATGCACAGACTGTAGTGAAGGTACTTGCTAAAGATTATACCTCGTTTTGGTATACCAACGGTTATAGAAAGCGATAATGGTACACCGTTTACCTCCAAGGTTACCCAGTTGCTAGCTAAAGAGCTAGATATTAACTGGCATCTGAACATACCCTATCATCCCCAGTCGTGTTCGGTAGCGGAACGTTTGAATCAAACGATAAAAGATCGAATTACGAAAGCATGCATGGAGACAGGCCGAAATTGGGTCGACGTACTACCTGCAGTATTGGCAGAAATAAGAATGTCCCCCTCATCGACAACAAAGATGTCTCCATTTGAAATACTAATGGGCAGACCGTTCCCCACCCCGTGGGTTAAGGGTCGTGCTGGTAATCTCTCCACAGGTGACACGGAGGTGATCATCGCGGATTACGTGGATTCCCTGGTCAAAACTTTAAATAGCATAAATGGTGATGTTTCTCTCTCTCTCCCTCTCCCTACAGAAAAGCCGACTCATTATTTTGCTCCAGGCCAACAGGTGTTGATAAAGTGCCTGAAACCTCCAAAGCTCGGAGAGCCAAAATATCTTGGACCTGCGACTGTCATCGCTGTGACACGGACAGGGGTGCTGACTGATTTCCAGCCACAGTGGATCCATGCAAGCAGGCTAAAGGCGGCTCCGGAGACAGGAGGGGATCTGTGATCGTATCTGGAGCTGGATCGAGTTCGAGGAGCTGAGAGAGGAGTCGAGGTGCGGAAGGGGCGGAAGGAGAAGCAAGAGTTTACAATCATCATTCCTGATAGTTGTGTGGCCATGGGTATGAGACAAATGATATACCTGGTCATTCTGATAAGTTTGTTTACTTGTACTCACACTTTTATAAGTACAGGTAATGAAACGTGGCTTGGGCATGATGATACACCCCATGCCTATGCCACGAATATGTGGTGGAGATTTGCTAACTATACGGCAAAGGCCGAAGGGAAAAAGGGGTCTTGTTATGTCTGTACAAAAATGCCCCACAGTGCGGTCGGTCCTCTGGTAATTGTTAAAGCCCCACCACCACAAGATTGGGAATGCATTTCTTTTATTAGTGTTGCAGGCTTGGTTCCTGCTTTGAAGACTTCTGGACAATGGAGGTGCAGACCAAATGGTACAATATGGTTTATACCCCAAGTGTTTGTAAGAGTGACAATCGTGAGTTCAATCCCTGACTCATTATTTTGTGTAGAAAGAATTGAAGGAGAACAGAAGTTGGGTGAAATTCCATTGAGCAAGTGTGATCGAGTTTATCAATATTGCCAGATGAAAAGTATTACATGCTGTCATTATTGTCTTTTGAATGCAGGAGAAGTTAAAATAGAGGACATGGGTTGAAATGTATCAAAGAATGATTATATTCCATATTATTATCTTTGTATGAGAATGATAAATTTAGGATTAGGGAACTCTGCAGCGAGTGTTTATGTATTCATTGTTTATTTTAAACAAAAGCAGGCAACTGTTAGAAAACACTCTCTGTCTTTCTGTTGAGTCCAGACAGGTCTTACCCCTCCTTTTTCTCCCTCTCTCATTCTTATATATACAACGCATTCTCTCTGAATTCCTCCTTCTGTATCCATCTCTCTCTCTCTTGATATTATGTTTTAAATATGTCTTACTCATATGCGAAGTATGCATGCTTAAATGTATACATTAGCTTCTCTTGATTTAAAGGCCCAATTAATGACATGAATGTTAGGACTACAAGGGTAAAGGAGTTTGTGATGAAACCATGAAGACAGTTCAGCATTCTTCGCAAAAGTCTATTCCTAATATGTCCATGTTTTTCTGTACATGTGGCTATTTTATATAAACACATGTTCTTGGCCAAGAATCCTATATGCATGTCATCTATATCCTCATTGGTAAAAGGGTTGAAACTCCCCTCGACATATGCCTATATAATATCTGTATTTCTATGAATAAATTGAAGTATTGAGGATACATTTGACTGTGTGTTTTCTTACTTCCCGGCCGTCTACACTTTAAGTAACTGAGAATTCTTCAAGGTGGCAAAGAGAATTACAGAGGGACTAAATTGTTATTCTTTATTAACAAAAGCGAACCACACCAAGAATAAAAAGCAACATTGTAATAATTTGAATCCCTGTTTTGGAACAAAGCAATCGATCTACAGGTGTGAAAGCACCCGAATGTCTTCAGGAGTAACTATTTTTTAATGCTCTCAGGTTATTGGCAACATATTTTTTGCTAAGGCTTTCCATGTTGCTTAGGCATATTTAGTAGTTTTCAGTAAAATGCTAGTGCTAGGCTTATGCGGTCATATTGGCAATGTGTGTCATTATCTGTTGTCATTGGCAACATGCTTGTTGCTGCAACATGCTGTGCTTTTATCCTTTTATCAAGTCTGGTCGCCTTTATTTATGTAGCAGTATGCAGCACAGATTCGGGCAGCTTTGTGGTGATAGAGAGGAAATAACAATCATGGTGTGGGTGGAATCATTTCTGCTGTGGCGCAGCTCCAAGAGAAAATGGTAAACAGTCATTGTTCAGTTGAAGTCAGTTCAGCATTGATTCTGTTCGAGTAGGATCGGCCACAATGTTCTGTCTAGTTGTATTGGGAACACGCGTGTCCCAGAGATATCTGGTTGTATTGGGAACATGCTTGTTCTTAAGCTCTCTGTTGTTATTGGAAACATGCTTGTTCTTAAGCTCGTTTGTTATTGGAATATGCTTGTTCTTAAAGCTATAGTTGTATTGGGAACATGCTTTTACTTATAGCTATCTGGTTTCTGTTGGAAACATGCTTGTCTAAAGCTATCTGGTTGTTATTGAGAACATGTTGTTGCTTAAGCTTTTCAGGTGTTGGCAACATACTCATTAGGTCATCTGGTTAAGGGCAACATGCTTGTTGCTATGGCTTATGCGGGTTTTGACAACATACTCGTTGGGTCATTGGGTTAGGGCAACATGCTGTTGCTTAAGGCATTGAGATTTTCGCTGTCAGTTTGTGTTGGGTAATTTTAGCATATGGTTTTGTTTTGGTTATTGCTGCTCTCCCTGCTGTTATCCATGCTAGGCTGCATGGATGCACAGGGAGTTCTTGCCCAGAACAGAACCATACCACCAATCCAAACTGTATGTTAATTGTCAGTCATCTTTGACATAATGGTCCTGACAGAAATCAAGCGTAGCGTTAGTTCTGGCAGGTCACATCAATCAAGCTTGCATCAGCTGACTCTCAGATCCACATCTACCTATAGGAATACGACACCTATCACAGCATCCATATATATGGTCCTTCAGTATTATCAGCAGCTTTCGCGTTGACTCAATAGCTAATTACCCTCCTAGCTCCTATCCCTAGCTCCTCCTTTTCGTCCAGTCAGGATTCGGCCTTCTGATTCCCTTTTGAATCAGACTAAAATGTGTGCATACCTATCCCTAGCTCCTCCTTTCGACCAGTCAGGATTTGACCTCCTGATTCTCCTTTGAATCAGACTAAAATGTGTACTTAACATTATTGAAATTTAACAATATCTGCAATACATTTATATTGGTTCTGTTCTGTTACCCTGGGGGCTTATCGCTGCTCTCCCTGCTCTCATCAATGCTAGGCTGCATGGATGTGCAGGAAGTTCTTGCCCAGAAAAGAACCATACCTCCAATCCAAACTGTATGCTAATTGTCAATCATCTTTGACAATAGTAGTCCTGACAGAATTACAAAGCCTCCCTTTGTGCAATTAGGATGCCTGAAAAGGCCCGATCAGAAAGGAATTGGGTGGAAAAACTAGGCAGTTAATATAATAATAATTATTATTATTATATTATGTAGTAGTAGTAGTAGTAGTAGTAGTAGTAATAATACGAGTATAGTGATAGTTTATTGCTAAATATTATTATTCTGTAATAGATATAATATAAATTATAGGTAATTATTTAATTATTATTATTATTTTTTTTTTAAATGTACATCAGCACAAATTAGTGTTAAAAATTACAGCAAATACTTGTCCAAATGTAAGCTTTATTTTGGGGTCAAATATGACCCGGACATTCTTGGACACATTCTATTCCAGTTCACCTTATGCACTGGACATACAGTAGAAGTCAACATTAGCATGTTTCCCCATTTTGCCCTATATACATGTGGAGGCATTTTCCTGTATCACTGTAGGCCTAATTGCAGGCCAGTTTACTGTGTTGATGCATAGCACTCCACAGGGGACAAGGGCTCAAACGCTTGTAAATTAAATATGTGATATTTCCCAAGGCCAAAAGGGCGTTGTCTTAAAAGAGCAATCATTTTCCGCAATCAGAGAGGCCAAACACAATGAAAGTACTCACTCATTGTCTTTCACCCGAATTAAGCAATCCATCATGTGACTGTGTAAAAAATAAAAAATAAATAAAATAAACTGTTTCTAAGAGGAATATGAAGTTATTTAAATGGAATATGCTGTGTAATGGTGTGGCGATAGTTCGAAAAGAAACACCCATGGATAGATAATTAGGGCTATGATATGTTGTGTGTTGCCAATACACTGATGGTACGGTATTCAAGTGACATGGGAAAACTTTGGTACTATTTCTATGCAAATACACACTAAAATACGTTGGTGGTCAAAACTATTGTTCGTTTAGGAAATGCTAGTAAATTTCACAATTTTTAATCTAAAGAAAACAGCACGTAATACTTGAATTACACGGGACAAATGTGAAATTGAAAGTGAAATGTATATATATATATATATTATACTATATATATATATATATATATATATAGATATAGCTATATATTAAGATTTAAAATACAATTTTACCGTGCATGGCTCTAAAGTAGAGTGTAAACAATGTGAAATACATTTACTTATACAGTAATAACAATAGTAATATTAGTTGTGAATTAAATTGAATTGTTATTGTTCACTACCTGGAAATTAAAAATAAAATAAAAATTTCATTTTCAAATGAATGCATTACAAGAATAATTTAATAATAATAATAATTATATAATAATAATATAATAATAATAATAAATGTATGTTGGCTATATGTTTCTTTACTTTTTCTTTATGTTGATCATGTAGATTGCTAGTTAAAGTTAAGGTCACAGGAGGACAAAAAGGTCTCTGGTTTTTGTTTTTTTTATT
This sequence comes from Sinocyclocheilus anophthalmus, assembly GCA_018155175.1. Classification (NCBI taxonomy): domain Eukaryota; kingdom Metazoa; phylum Chordata; class Actinopteri; order Cypriniformes; family Cyprinidae; genus Sinocyclocheilus; species Sinocyclocheilus anophthalmus. Next base: position 86,377 of record JADLZN010000927.1, read on the forward strand.
GGATTCAGATCAGGGTCAGATCAGATGATTGCCATCGTATGTCACCTTTTTTACTATTGAGTCATTGCAGTGTTAATTTGACCTTGTGTTTGTGGTTATTGCAACACTAGCTTCCGTTCTTCAGTGCACTCAAGCATGTTTTCTTGCAGTATTTCCTGATCTTTTGCAACTTCCAATCTTTCTCCTAGAGATGCTCCTCGTGCAGGCCAACTTACTACCATCAGACTTTAATGTTGGATCGGTGTTCTTTGACAGATTTATGCCACACATTTGGATAATTTAATCATAAAATCAGTAAAATATATATTTTAACAATTTTTCAAAAGTGATTTTTAAATTTATTTTTATTTTTTAATCTGACTGCAAAGAGTTATGAAATTTCTGCCTGAAATCTGTTGAGTTGAATATGTTTGTGAATGTTTAAGTGGTCGCATAGTGTCTGCTCTTTCACATATTATGATTACTATTCAGTGTGTACTGCACATCATGCAGTTAGCAGTATTCTGTTATTGCATTTCCAACATAGCACCACTCTCATCTGACAGCATAAGCATCTCCTTCATTGCAACTGGGTCACCATTATGGTTTATGGCAACTCCAGATGGTTCTTTTTGATTAATGGTTTCTTTTGTGCCACCCTCCAATCAAGCTGTTATGTGTTGCATGGCTCTTTATGTGCATGACTGGAACACTTTCACTCCATTCTCATGTGCTGAACTCTGTTGCTCCTTCAAAGTGACTCTCTGTGCATGGCTCCTCTCACAAGTCTCCTCCTCGTTCATGTTGAGGGTTTGGAGACATGACCTTTACTAGACAGTGTCTGGTCGGTTTGATATAGCATTATTTTCCTGATAATGCAGCCAGCATTGACCATTGGGACATCTGAAGACTCGGATGCCTTTTATTTAGGTAATTTATTGATATTTATTCATTTGGCATGACACTTTTATCAAGGCATATATGTTTCATCGGTATGTGTGACCTTGGACACTCTACCAGTTGAGCTACTGGTACAGTGACAGGAACACAATTTATGTATTCATTTCACTATATTCCGAATGTCTTTCGACTGCTCTTTAGTCTTCATTTTCACATCTGTCCTTCAGTTTCACAACATGAATAATGATCCCTTAACAGTCAGGTTTTTACAGAAAATGTGGGAGATATTTCATTGGTTCACAGGTAGAGGACAGTCATAAGAAAACTGTGTACACAGACTTTCACAAGGTCTGAATACTCTCATTCCTCATTACACACTCATTTTCTTCTTTGCTTCTGCTTTCATGTCTTAATTCTTTGTCTTTCTTTCATATTCTTGTTCTTCTTTCTTTGCTTATCACCTGGCCTTCCTGCTTCCTTCCTTCGATACCTTCCGTCCAGTTTCGCTCTCGCTGCCTTCCTTCCTTCGACATTGCCTTTCGTCCTTTTCTTTAGGCATTCATAAAGAAAGCAAGCAAGCGAGGTTGAATGGTGATGTTTCTTGTTGCAAGATTTCTTTGATTATTAGAAACAAATTTCAAAGTATTTATTATAATTTTAGTAAGGCTGACTGCGCATTTAATTAAAATCAGTTACAAGAGTGATCAATTAAGATCTCTTAAAAACACAAAACACAACGACAGCACAAAAGCATGGCACATCTGTTTTCAATACGGGATTAATAATAGGAAAAAAAAATGTTTCTTTGAGCAATCAAATAATATAATATATATATATATATATACTATATACTATATATATATATATACAGTATATATATAGTAATATACAACTATATAATATACCGTATATATTATTCTAGCCTATAATATAATATATATATTATATATATATATTAATGAATATTCTATTAGCTACTATTATAGTACACATATATATATATAAGAAGCTCAGATGCAAAAGCCTCTAAGTGCCGTTTGAAATTTACTTCTAAAATTAGCATTTTTTCTCAGGCTCCTATGTTTATGTTTAGTTATTTCACTTTAATTGAAAAGGACCTATACATTGCTATTAAAGTGAAATTTCTGAACCTAAACATAGGAGCCTAATTAAAATGCGCATTTAGTAATGAATTGTCAGATGAGCACATTAAAAAAGCTTTTGCATCTGTAACGCTTCATATATATGGCTAAAAGGCATCTGCTAAATGCATAGAATGTATTTGGATATATATATAATATATATAATATGATAATATGATTATATATATTATATTATATTAGATGTATACCATTATTGAGATTGCATAGTCGCAAAACATGTCGTGCTTGCTGTGGCGGCTAATGTTTATGTTCTAATAAGGCAATCTACATTATGTTGATTGTTACTGTCTACACCCCGGTGTTATATATGTATAAATAATAATACATAAATTCATACATAATATAAAAACTTTGTGATTTACAATATATTGTAGATATTCAGTTTTGACATTAAATATGCCATTTATATCCAATTTTCTTCTCTTCAGCATGATATTTGATATTGAAAGTTGTGCTTATGTCAGTATTATAATATGCACAGATATTCAGGGAGATTATTTTAGGCTGTTGCATTTTGTTATGTTGATGTTTCTTTCTGTTTTGACTTGCCATCCGGAGATTTTACAAGCAATGTGATACAACAATTTTAACAAACTGGCACCATCCTGTCACCCTGATGAGCTCCCTGGAGACCAGTGTCAATCTTTGATCTCTTTTTCAGAGTCCAAAAGGATGCTGAGAGTAGATGCCGGTGTCCTGAAATAGTCTGAGCTCAAAGTTTCCTGTATCATCCAGCCTTTCAACCCTTAGCTGCTTTTATGCGAAAGGGGAGCTGGAGGGGGGTGACTTTGGCAGATCTTTCATTTATTTTGGGCTACTATGTGTAACTCAAAAGTCATTTCCAAAACACATGGGATCTCTTTCATTAATCGTGCATATGCAAGAGCTTATGAGTAAAACCTGTGTGTGAATGTATTTTGTGCAAAATTCACGATTCACCAGTAAGTTGGCACTTTTGCGGTTGCAAATGTTGCATGATTTTTATTTAAATTTTTTCTCATCACGTACATACAAACACATACATTGAATTATGAACAAATGTGCAGTTTGAAATGTACAGTTTTATGTTTTTTATCATATTGTATAAATTTGTATTCATTTTTATTTCAGTTTTAGTTATTTTAGTACATTAAGTTTAACTCAATTAAAATTAAAACTGTTGCTTTAACAACTTGTATTGTTTCAGTTATTTTGGTGGTGGATGTTATTTCTCTCTGGGGCTATAAAAAACATAACTGCTCAGGGTCTAGGTAACTACAAATGTGTTGGTTTGACCTTTTCATTTATACCAACTAGACCCCGTGCTTATTTTTCTATAGTTATACATGTTTCAATATAACACACTAGAAAGATCAATAATTCACACCAATGCCACATAACAGTACTACCGGCATGATGTTTGACTATCACGTGGGAAGTAAAAATGACAGTATGAATCTTTACCTTATTCCGTATTCAGTCATTTTAGATTCACTGAATGATTTAATACAGGGTGCTATTTCAGCATTCATCCTCGGGGGCCAAAATCAATTAGGTGTAACAATAAGCCTTCTCCATCATCTCACAAAGATTTGTATGATTTCATATTTGATTTTCCCACTTATTCCCTTCCGTTCATTGTAGTGTGCATAGCACATCAGTATCTCGCCACCCACAGCTGTATAAAAACACTAGAGCGATCACTCCCTGTAAAAAGCAGGGATCCTCCTTCAGCCAAAAAGCCTCCCCTCAGCAGAAAATAGCAGGGTTTCAGAAGCTCAGGGGTACAGTAATAACCATATAACCACTCAGATGTACCTAATATAGACAAAAGAAGGGCAGATAAACCAAACAAAAAAAAAAAAGAAAAAAAAAAAGTCAGTAAGTCATCATTCTTTCAATTTCGTTACCCAGTGGGGCATGTAGTGGTTAACAATTAGACAAAGCATTAGGCACTAATCTAAAGTTTTTAAAAAAAAAAAAAAGCTCAGGTGGGGGATCAGAGTTTTTTTATTTCAGAGATTCTTAGTACCGTATTGGCCCGAATATAAGACGACCCTGATTATAAGACGACCTCCCTTTTTCCAGATGTACCTTTTGGAAAAAGGCTTTTTAAAAAACAAATCTTGTTTTTTCTCAGTAAAACACATTTTGTCTTCAATTATTTTCATATTGCATATTTTTCCTATTTTAATTTTTGTTTTGAAAGTATGGTAAAAACTGGTAAAATGTGCCAGCAATCACATTTAAAAAATATAAATTTTTTGATATACCATTAAAAAAAACAAAACAGGTTGCTCATCTGAATTAGGACATTTAGGCTATCCAACTAATAGTAAGCCTACCAAAATCTTATTAACAGTAGAAGTTAAATCTTACTGTAGTCTTCAAATCTGGGTACTGTCTTTTTAAAATCACAAAGGGAGTTTAGTCCCATCAGGCTAACGTGACAGTAGCGACTCGTGCAGCTGTAAGCTTTTCTGCTTCTTTAGTTTTACTCGCGATCTTTACAACACGCATTACATTACGTATTTCATCGGCACACTCGTTTTATATGTATTTGGCGCCACCTATTTTTGTGGGTGTATTATTGACATGTCAAAGCCTATACCCTTAATATAAGACGACTGCGTTTTTTCAGATGAATTTCCAAGAAAAAAAACATTGTCTTATATTTGGGTCAATACGTTATACGTTTTAGATTTATTATGCTTTAATTGAATAAGTTTAACACATTTAACAACAGCTGAGCCCAAGCCTCTGTTACTAATTGGAAAACATCACTTAGAACTAGTAAAAATGGAACATTGAGTTGCTTCGCTAAAAGCTTATTATATTACAGTATTAAAAGCTCACAGTATGATGTAGAGTAGAGTACTGTGAGTAGACAGATGGACTGAGGCGAGTGTGATTAACTTCCCCCCCCCCCCCCCCCCCCCCAGCATCTGAATTACAACATTCATGTCTTCTAGCTCAATCTGCATATTCCCCAATATAAAGCATTAGTTTGGAATGTCCGCTGAGGAAACGTCAATCTATTTTTGTCGTACTTCCTTGGTCATCTGTAAAGGGTGATTTCTCGTGACAGGCACTGCTCAGTGCATTGTGTGTCAAGCTGTTGTTGAAACTAAAAAATAACTTCCTTGTTTACAACCCAGTTTCAGTCTCTTTCAATATAATCTTTCCTGCGTACCGCACTCCATAAAAAATCCCCTCTATGGCTCCATCTATGGGGTAAAAAAACTTAGCTAAAATCCCAGCACGAACACGTTACTCAATATACTTACTTTTTTATTTATAATTAAAATAACATGTTTAATGAATATTTAATAAACAACAACATGCGATCCATAAAGTTGTCTAGGCTAATTCAGTGTCAATAAGCAATCAAAGGCTAGTGCTCTGATGTAGCACATTATAGTTTAAGTACATAAAAACATTATGAGACTTTGCCCTCAGGCCAAATGATTTGCTCTGGGAACAAATAAAAGATTAATGAGATTGTTAAATTTACCACAAGCAAATTATATCTCATGTTTGACCAGTATATAGACATCAGAGCCAGTAGGTGGGCTAAATTGCGCAGAAGATTCTACTGAGGCTGTCTGCAGCAGTTTCATGAGTGCCGAAGTGAATGTAGCTCTACATCCCGCAAAGATCATTGAAACAAATTTTGTGATAAGCAAAAACGAAACTACTTTTAGTGATAGCAAAAACATTAGGACCTATTTTATAAAATTATAGTGGATTGTGCGTGGTCACCTAGGCGCATGACATCAACATGTAGGAAATACTGGGGGCAATGTGAGTGATACAAAACGGTGAAACAGTTAGAAGAAATCTGTTACAATTAGATATATTGTGTGATTGTGCCAATTGGACCAAATGCTATATATATAACTAATATATATCTAATATATATATATATAGTATATATTATAATATATATTTTATATATAATACTAGGCATTAAAATGAGTATATTCATTATATATGTAGATACTCATGGTATAACTCATTTCTTTCTAGCGCTATTGCTAGGAACTTTCATTCCTGCATAATAGTCAAGGAACTTTGCTGCCTTAGTTACATGGTTGGCCAGCAGTTGCAATGATATACCATCGTCCTCGAAAATAGGCTACCTTGCGTCAACTAACCAACGTGACGTCGCACAACTGCTTGCACGTTAAGGCGTGGTCTGGTTACTATTTTGCAGGTGGCTGGGGCGTAATATCATGGTGGTGCCTGGCGCACGTCCATGATTACTGGGGCAGCAATTTCCTTGATATTATGGCGCGGAGATGAGAGTATATTTCGCATAGCCATATTCAGCCGAGAAAGAACACACTTTTCATGTTTTCGCTCGTCGGTTATTTAGCACTGTATACTACAGAAGAGCATTTAAATAGGGAAAATATTCGAAACTTCTTATTCCGGGCTATTTTTGAGGCGAGATGCTATGGTCAATTGTCAGATTCTATGATTCTATGCCTACGGCTACAGGGCGAAAAGTGCTACGCGCAGTACTTCGGAAGATTGGCTTAATGGATTCAAAAGCGGTAAAACTGCACTGTTTAACTCTAGTGTATATTTGGAAAATGAGCCTGATTTTCAAAAATAGTGAGTGTTGGCGGCTTTAATGTGTTGAATAAATTATATTCAAGCTGAAATGTTTGCTTATTTCTTTGGAAATGGCTTTTAAATCTCTATATGCTATCTACAGTCAATTTCTGTTTTATACGGCATTTAGTTGAAAATAGTCGTGGCGGGGCAGCAGATTTTTAATTCTACTGAAAAAATAAAACTGAATGTCACAATCCCCGATTGGGCAGAATAAATTTAATCTTTTTTTTAAAAGAAATAAGCGGGGTTCAGAGCTCTCTCCACGAAGTCCTGTGATGACTTCTGAATGTGAGAGCTTCTCTCCATTATCGGCAGGGAGATTGATCTGAAGGTTAAAAGCATATGTCCGGCAAACACTCACTCGCGCCTTTGCCTATCAATGTGTTGAGGAAAAAAAAAAAAAAAAAAAAAGGGGGGGGGGGGGGGGGGGGGGGGTGGGGGGGGAAAAAAAAGGGTTTAGAAAATTGGAGGACGTGGACTAAGTGTCCTCGACTGCTTACCTGAAGGTCAAGCAGTGAAAGCAATCTGAAATGGCCACATAAAAGCATCATATCATTCACTGTGTTTCAGTGGAGGTGTTAAAAGTTAACCAAGTGCAATGAGAGCTTGTCCTCGCAGGCATTTGCAAATAAGTATGCATCAGTGAGCCTTGAGTGGTTGACTGTGAATTGTGGGATTATCTTATGCAAAGAGAGAAAAAAAATGATTCAGGACAGACACTGAAGATAAATCCGATTTGGCAGCTCATCTGGAATAAGAAGCCATTGTTGATAAGGATTACCTTTCAACAGGCCAAACTAAGGAAATCTGTACACAATGTTGTTTTTGCTGTTTTTTTTTGTGGGGAGGGGGTGGTTTTCGTTGAGATAAGATTATATCTATATTTGACCCTCTTTACTTACTACTACTATCCAATTCTACACATTCGCAATGTAATAATAAAATAATAATACTACTATATATAATACTTAAGTGTATGTTTATTCTTTATTTAAATATAATATAATTTATTCAAGGGCACTAATTTGGATCTTTGTAGTAATAAAAAGTACATAATAATAATCAATACTAATAATAAAATACTAATAATAATAATTGTTATTATTATTAAATTAATAAATGAATTAATGAATAAATAGTATGAATTAATATTTTCTCACACTACTCTCACATTATTATGTATAATGTTTTGGTCTTGTGGCTATACTTGTAGCTATAAACATTGTGCATTTTAATGTTTAATGTAAAAAAAAACTGTAAATGTAATGTTTAAGAAAAAAATTGCAAAATAAATTGTCAAAATTAGTTTTTTCTGTGGTACTCAACGTGATTGTACAATGCTGCTGATTGAGACGCTAGCTCATTTTTAATGCGGTAACATTACTTTAAACTCATACCAGAGGGGGGGGGGGGAGGGAGGGGGGGGCTGGGGGGGGCTAAAAAGTTAACTTAATTTAGCCTTACCCATCACCCTCCACAGCTAAGCTAATCTTATAAAGTGTATGAGTAGTGAGAAACAAGTTGGGAGACAGGTACTTTAGCTAACATCCGAAAGAAAGCTGGCATGACTCGCCCATGAGCGTATTTTCTATTGCATGACAATATCACATATTTGATTGCAGCCTCCATGGACCGACGTTTCCATGCATGGGTCGCTTGGGGGGCCTCAAACCACCTCTCATGCTCTACTCCTCAATCTTCTCCTAGCAGGACTGGTCGGCTCGCAGCGGGGGCAATAGTCATATAGGCTGAAGCATGCTGTAATACATTATAAAATGGCCGGCTTACAACCTAAAAAAAAAAAAAGCAGATTTATCAAAGAAATGAAGCAACATACAACACAAAATAACTGTATACTATATATTATGTATATGTACATTTTATATCATTAAGTTATGTACATATCTGCATTATTTCAGCTATTTATAAGCATACAATCTTGTCTATGTGGTACTTGCATTTCAGATGCATTTCAGTTGTGGACTTCATAAAATCTGAAGCTCACAGTTTTTCCTCCAAATAATTGGATGACATTATGCATTCTCATTTATAAGACTCTTTCTCATAATTTCACGAAACTCCTCAGGGCCCTGTGAGATAAATGTCATTGAGAATAACTATTTAATGTGAAATGTTTCTGAAAAAAAAAAAAAAAAAAAAAAAAAAAAAAAAGGTTATTTGTAATCCGTAGCCGAGCACCCTCAAATGTATATTTTAGCTGCTGACACTTTATAGTATATACTAATGAATGAATATCACTGACGCCTGCTTGTTCACAACACTATCTATTATATAAAAAAAAAAACACCAATGCTACTTTTGGGGGGAATTACACTGTTATAGTTATACTGTTATAACATTCTAGATTGGTTACCAAACTAACAGTCATGCAAAAGGTTGATCTATCTGTTTATTCTCATCATTTTATATATATTCTCATATACTTATTTTTTTTTACCATGAAATATTAAGCCCTGAGTCACGCAATACATCAGATCTTTAATAAGTTTTGCTCATATTGTGGCACATAAACACATAAGTAATTCTGAATAACCAACAGTTACCTTGTTTATTTATTATTTGAATTAATTGATACATTTGAAGCAACAGTGGCCACAAAAAAAAAAACTATTTGCAATGCAATGACATTTATACTTTGTATGTCCATTTTTTTTATGTCAAATAAGACATTATATACAAGCCAGACTATTTATTTCAGCTGTAAAAAATAAATAAATAAATACACAATTGAAACATTTTTCATTAGGAAAAGCTTATTGAAAAGCATGAATAATTTCTTTCATGAATTATAACTAAGCACATTATTTCTAACCTAAATCAAACAAGCTGGGAATATGCTTAATGAAAAGAAAAGAACAAAAATGCATCTTCCGTAATTATGTCACGTGGTTTGTGCTCACTTTCTGCTCTAGTGGACCAAATGTGCCCCATTGTGAAGTAATCCATTTCATGGGCATATTTCCAAGGACAAATTATGCTTGCTAAATGAAGACACCTGTATGAAATGAACATTCATACAGATGTCTCTCTGTCTCTGTCTCATTTTGCAAGTGAATGGGTGCTGTCTGAATGAGAGTCCAACCGTCCCGGCCAATATAAAACGTCACGGAATAATCGCATTCAAGTAACCACACGACTCATGTCTCATGCAGTATTGATCTTTGTAAAGCGAAAAGCTGTGTGTTTATAAGAAACAAATCCATCAAGATGTTTTTTTTTTAAACCATTTCTTCCAGTTAAAATTTGAGTCCTCTATCCGTAATACTGCTTTTTCCAGTGAAAAAGTTGTCTAGTCTGAATCAGGAGAGATATATGTGCAGATCAAGCACTGTTTATAAGTTACTTGTGGATTATTGTGATGTTTTTTATCAGCTGTTTGGACTCTCATTCTGACAGCAGCCATTCACTGCGGAGGATCCATTGGCGTGAGACAAGGTATGTAATGGATAAAGTTCCTCGCCAAATCTGTTCCGATGAAGAAACAAACTCATCTACATCTTCTTGGATGGCCTGAGGGTGAACACGCTTTTTTTTTGAGTGTACTATGACATGTGTTCTCCAGAAAGAGACATCACTTTTTGGAGGGAAAACAACACAAGCATCAGAACTTTGGAATTAGTTGGTTTGTTCCACTCTAAAACAGCTATACAAATATTAACCTATCACAGTGATTCATTTTTCAAAGGTTCATTCAAGGTACTGCAGAAAAGGAATGACCAAATACATTCATGATGTATTCTGTAATATTGCTGCATTTCTTGGCAAGCTCTGCTGAATGGGTGAGCCTCTAAGGGAGTTCTTTTGTCCATGGTGACATTAAGCCCAGAACATGAGTGGTACATGCTCTTCCCACTGATCCCATCCTTTAAACCTGCCAGGATGTTGTGTTTCGCGTGTCATCCTTCCTGACAGCACAAATAAGAGCAGTTTATTTTCATAAAAGAGCATTATTTTGCTTTCTGTGTAGCACAATATGCAATCAGACATGAAAATGGAATAACAAGTTATATGCGTACCTCTAGATATATGTGTACCACCACAGCAAGGTGATAGCTAAATTAATATGATGGCATGACTCATACATTTTAAACAATTGGCAAAGAAACCACGTAATGCATTCCATTTTAATTCTTACAGTCTCATTGCACTGTTATGGAGAAGGTTATTTCTGATTCACAATTGGAGTCCATATACTAAATAAAGGTTTGTGCAACATTGTAGGTTTTACATCAAATGTGACACATAAAATGCAAATATGACTGCTAAATCAATATAAAAAAAATTTTGTTTGTTCTTTCCATTTGAGCAGCTGCATTTCACTTTTACAAATTTGTGTATTTGAATCGTTTACCTCAAATGGGTTGTTAAATCAACCAATAAATCAAATCTGTTGTATTTATATATCAGTTATTTAAAGTACCTGATGTCAAATTCCAATTCCAAGTTGTTTTTCAGGAACATTTGCATAACAGATAATCACTTGGTGGCAAATGCTCCGGTACACCTTCATTTATCATGCTTGTTTAGTAAAGCATCTCGACTCATTTTTATGATTCTACTGCTGTCAACATCAGTCACTGGAAAGGATACAATCAGTCATTCCTTTGAGAGCGAGTGATGGCCGTTTGACAGGGAGGGAACATTAGTCAGTCACTTTTATGTTTACGCCATACAATGCCGCCTGCCAAGCCCTGGCCCCCGTGAGCGCCACTTATTTTAGTTGGAATAGCTGGATGTGGAATTTCAATCCATTAGCAGGCTGGCTAGCCTTCTCAGCTGCTTTACTGAGAGTAGCGGCCATCAGATGAATGTGCATTCATTAACACCAGCGAACATTTTCAGTCTCAGTCAGCTAACATATAGTCTCATGTTTGTGGCTTCTATGATAATTGCTACATGACTAACGCACATCTTCTTCAAATCAAAGACATGAAATGTAACCCAGAGGAAAATGCACGTTTTCATATCCTTGGAGATGTAGTTTTCATTAATGCATTTTCTTCTCTCAGATGATCTCCTAAGATAAGAAATAAGAATGTATTGCATATAGTCGCTTATAGAGCTATATAATGAATGCCGATAGCGGTATTAGCTTATAAGGAAATTCATTTTAGTTAGTTAGTTAGTAGTAGAGTTAGTTTTCATTTTAGAAATTGATATCTAGAAAGCTTTTTTTTCTGTGAAGCAGAAACAGTCTTCTTAGGCCTCTACACAATCTTACGGTTGTCTAAGAGAAACGATTGAGATATCAGACGAGATCTCTTTTGTGATTTTTCATTCCTACGGGAAAGCTGTTCATTTAAGGAGAGGCTGGTTGACCAAATGTTGCACCAGATGGATTTCGTTAAGATTTTCCTTTGTGTGTGTGTGTGCAACAGAAAGTCAGTATGCATGTGTAGTCTGTTAAAGATTTACTGAGGGACCACATTAACAATGATCTTCTATGGGTTTCTCGATGGATCTGTAAATTGAAACTTTATTTGCAACATTTATTGCAGCATTGTAAGAATATTTCTGCAAAACTATATTACCTTGCTACATGACACTTTCAAAGTATAATGTCCGGTGAGTTTAGTTTTGTCCTAAACAGATGATCATGAACGGGGCAACATTTTATTACAATGGTTATTGTGCGTATTGCATCAGTCCTGAAATGAGATGTCCGGTGAGTAGCGCTAAAGGGTTAATGTGCTATCACGTTTGAAAATAACATGCCACCTGCACTAAACCTAACTGATAACGTACAACCTAAGCAAACATGCGATTAAAAAAAAGACAATTTTCTGAAGCAGCCATGCATTTTAGCTTGTTTCTACAAGTCTTCAATCTCTTCTAAATCTCATCTAATCATCATTTACATTTTGTGGGACAGGAGAACTTCCCATCACAAGTTCATTGCTGTACCAGGTGAGTTCTGAAGATGTTTCTTACATCAGAATAGTTATACATACAGTGTGGAGCTGATTATGTGATTCAAACATCAACAAATTATTAGTTTACAACTGATACATTATGGTAAAACTGTTTTGATAGTTGATATCATAGTATTGTGCAAGAAACTTCGCTAAAATATTTTTTATTAATAGACAATCTGCCCCTGTAATCATGTGTGTAAAAAAGGATAAAACATTGGTGTTTTGCTGTTAGTAGTGTTCATTTCAATTGGAAACTCTAGTGAATTGTATGTATAGGCATGTTTTTAGAGTTTTGAAAATTGTAGGTAAATTCATGTTTTTCCAATACAGGTTCACCCAACTTTGGTCAATATTGACTACACCCAAAAAAAAAAATTTAAAAAAAAAATATCTATAATGTAATTTAAAAATATTTTTAGTTTGTTGGTGTATATGATGCACAGATAAATAAGCCTCTTGTGGTGCTCCATGAATAACTACACTCTTAAAAATAAAGGTGCTTCAAAAGGTTCTTCAAGCAATGCCATAGAAGAACCGTTTTTGGTTCCACAAAGAACCATTCAGTCAAAGGTTCTTTAAAGAACCATCTCTGGTTCTTACCTTTTTGTAATCTGAGACCTTTTTTTAACCACAAAGAACGCTTTTTTGAGCAGAAAGGTTCTTCAGATGTTTAAAGAGGAATTCTTTATGGCCCCTTTAGACACAAAGGTTCGTCTATGGCATCCTCGTGAAGCACCTTTATTTTTAAGAGTGTATGTCCGGTTAGCAGCAAACAAGATTCATCCGTCATGCTTGAATGAGCATTCCATAGTGTGAAAAAGGAAGTGCAAAGACCTTCAGTTGGAAAAAGGGTAATTAAATGGACCAAAAACAAGTATGAATCAATCCTCGCCTCGACCAGGAAGTCCTCAGGGATTGGTGCTAAGCTTCGTTCTGTCTGTGAAGTGCTGTAGAGGTGGAATAATGACCAAAACTGGCTATAACAAAACTGTCTGTCTGGAACCCTGATGGATCATGTCAAAGTAACTTTAATGCCCCAACTCTTAATTATCTTTCTTCTTTTCTCACATTCACTTATTCATTCTCCTATCTTTTACGGTCTAATCAGCATCAACTTTGGCCTCTACTGTGGTTTTGGTTGTGAAGTCACTTTCATATACAACTTAAAAGTTAGCTTGACACAATGTGTCTGAATATATGTCTGGTTATTCTATAAAATTCAGGTTGTTGCACTTAAATATTGATCATTTTGTGAAGTATCTGGTTGACAGAGATGTATACGAGAATAAACTCAAATCTTCAGTTTATCTGGTCAAACTTAACATAAAACAATGTGCTTTTTTATTGATAAGGAATTGTAAAGCTGCATGGATGTCATGATGTATAAACCTAGTTGAAGAATACCCACGATAACCAAATAATTTTGCTATCATTAGGTCTTTACAACATGTGATGCCAAGTACTGATCAAGTATGTTTACTGTGGAGGCTAGCGGTTTATAAACTGTACATGATAAAAGGACTTCATCCTCTGTGTTCTGACAGCAATAAACCCAAAAGGATCACTCTTTGAAACTGTACTAAAGATGATTTTTGCATTTTCAAACATTTGACAGAAACGAAGCACTCCAAGCTAATACAGAAAAGTTAAACAAACCTTTATGAAAGCAAACAGAAAAATCATGTGAGGACCAGGGCGATCACAACACGCCAGTCCCCGTATCTTTGATCTATTTTCCATAAACAGTGGCTATGAATGAGCTTTGCAAAATTCAGACTTCTCATACAATTTAAGACAAGAGCCGTTCCCATAAAAATCTCAAATCTCAAAGTATTTATAATTACTCATGCAGCAAGGAGCGATGGTTACATAATTCTCACAGTTGGGAACACACAGATATGTGGGGGACCGACACAGATTGACTAAGAATTATGCAAGCAATGTCATGGAAAAAAAAACCCACCATAGAGCTATATCTGTCTGCAAAGATGTGACCTTGCTTTTGCATTCATCTATGATGTACGTTTAATTAGGTTAGCTCTCCGAAAAATTTGTTATTTGTCATTATTTATTCACCTTCGTTTTGTTCCAAAAAAAGGAGCTTACGCTGTTATATTTTACACGAAGGAGGAATGAAAACCACCATAATAGCATGGCATATGATTATTTTTCAAGTCTTCTGAAAGAGTAACCATATATTTCTCAAAACAAAATATATGTGTGAGGAACAGACAAAAAATTAAGCATTTGCATGGCATCTTAGCTTAAAAATAGTATTTGCAAATATAAATAAATAAATAATAAAGCTATCAATTTTAATTTATTTTAACATGTATAAAAATAACTGTTTTGTATTTGAATGTATTTTAAATTTTATTTTATTTAGTACAGTATGTGCAATAACCTTATAATTATTTATCACCCTAAACCCTAGTACATCCCTACAACTTATTTTATTTTATTTTATTCTATTCCTATTCCATCTATACCACACCTGCACATACAATTTATTATTTTTTTGTGGTTTATATTTATGCATGTGTATTTTATTCACATCTCATTTTTATTATCTGTGTGTTGTTGTTGTCTCCGTGTACTGGAAGCTTGTGACACTATAACAAATTCCTTGTATGTGCAAACATACTTGGCAATAAAGCTCTTTCTGATTCTGATTATTACTCCTGTCCTTAGTGTCACACGATCCTTCGGAAATCATTCTAATATGCTGATTTGGTGCTCAAGAAACATTCCTTATTATTATTATTATCAATGTTGAAAAGTTTTTGCTGCTTAATATATTTGTGGAACTGTCTTACATTTCTTCAGAATTTTTAGCTGAATATAACGTTCAAAAGAACAGCATTTATTAAAAATAGATATTGTGTAAAAATATAAATGCAATATTTTAAATACATTTAAGTGATCAGCAATGAGACACTTAAATTGCATCCATTCCGAATAACAGTATAAATGTCTTGCAAAAAAAAAAAAAAGTTATTTCTTACCAATCCCAGAATAATAACAAATTTTTAAACTGACTTATACAGCACATAAGTCAGTTTAAAAATAAGTAAAAAGCAGTTATTATTTTCATCTGCTCCCCACACAAATACTTTTTTTATGTTCTGAATTGAAATTAGCAACATACAGATTTGGAACAAAATGTGGATGAATAAAAAATAAAACAAATTAAAATGTAGATTTTCGACTGAAGTTGTCCTTCAGATTTGGATTTGAGCAGGGGAAGTTGGTCACGGATTGGCGTAAAATCATATTATTTGGGGAAGGCTGGTGCTCCTTTAATATTGATCTGAAGGCCTTAAGTCCTAGAAGCTGACAGTACGATTTGAGCGGATGCAAGCCTGCGATCAGTTTAATACAGATTTCAGCGCTGTAGCTATGATTGGCAGGATTAGGGTGAGGCATCTGCGAAGCATCCATGTTGACAGACAAGCAGAGGAAGGACTTTAGTGCTTAGCACACTGAGGTTCAAGGAGGCGAAAAACATGATTGTTAGGCTTCAGAGAAGGCCTGGGAACAGAGGCACTCTAAATGAGTATAATTATCAATTTATTTTGCCCCACATTCCCAGAAGGCCATTAACAAGACAGTACACGAACCTAAGACCCTTCTGAAAAGATTTTCAAGGAAAAAAGGACGATGATTGTAAAGAGTGGTTAATAGTAATCTAATAATAATCTATCTATCTATCTATCTATCTATCTATCTATCTATCTATCTATCTATCATCTGTCTGTTAGACCGACGAAAAGGCAGCAGGCAAATCCAGCAAACTTACAGATGTTGACAAATAGTTCCTGTAGAAGTATAGTAGTATGTGATTTACAGGAACTATTGAAACTGAAATGCAATGATAACAGAATAATAGGAAGGCTCGTGAATATAAATTATCAGATTGTACCATGTAACATAAGAAAAGCACATGACTGAAATGCATTACAGCATTGTGTGCAGTAAATGGAGGTCTACAGAAAACCAATTCACATAAGAAAAATCTGTAAAAAATAGGGCCCAATGTACTGTGTTAATATTATTTTTTCCATATTGATTTTTCACAGGTGTTTTACCCATATTTTAAATTATGTATTGCTTCGTGTTATGTTTAAGGTTGAAGGAACTACCATTAAACATACTGGTAAGTCTGCCAGGACATTACCCTTTTTCCCCCTTTTTTTTAGAGAGATATTTTTGTTCTTTTAAGGAAAAAATAAAACAATAACGTATTTTCCTTTTGCATTGCCGTTTGCACAAGCACAAAACAAGCCAAACATGTTTTGAGATTATATATCTTTTGCTTTGTCTTTCCTGTAGCATCTTCATTAAGACAACATCAGTCTCACACGAGCAGGAAATTACAGTGTCTCTTCACCAGCACTTCAGTAGACATGCTATCTCATGCACCCTGTTTCTTTTTGAGAGGCTCAATTTGGATCAGCATTGTAGCTCCTTGCTGTGCTTTCTGCTAGAGACAGCAAAGGAAGGAAGAAGAAATGGCAATACCAAATACATCCATAGGAAACCATCTCCATATAATGGGCATGAAATAACATATGTATGGGAGATTATGTTTCAATCCAGCATGATATGTGCACAAAAACTGTGTGTGTATCTGCACATGTCTGTGCTGAATATGAAATTATGAAATTAGAGTCAGAAGCAAACTTTAAGCAAAGTACAACCCATAAGCCTCCAGAAATGACAAATCTTCAATCTACAGAGGCTGACATAAATTCAGTGCAAAAAAAAAAAACGTACATTGCATGGTAATTTTTTTATTAATTGTTAAAAAAAGCATTTGGGGGGGCCCAAAAACCCAATTGCAAGCTAATGTTTCAATCACAAAAAAAAAATAATAAAAAAAAAAATATTATATAATATATATATATTAAATCTATAATATAGTTATAAAATACCTTAGTTAAAATGTATTACTAATTCCTATCATCCTATAACCTGCCCTTTTTTTAAAAGAAAAACTGTAAGTATTATTTCAAAATTGTGGTTTAAATAAATAAATAAATATTAATGTTTGGCAAAAAATGTGATTAATGTTTGACAGTGCTCAATGTTATTGGGGTCATTCGAGTTGTGGTGTACCATTTTAACTTATAAAATATAATTTAAAATATAGCATTAAAATATGATTGTGTTACATCATATAATTCATCAAATTAATTGCTATCATTTAACTGATGTTTTTGCTGCTGTTTTCTCTCCAAATAATGATCGCACTTCTTGGAGGATGTAACTGGATAAGTAACTGGATTTTGATAGTTTTTTTTACCCCAAGCATGACAAAATAGTGGCAAATTTTCACAAAGCCAATTAGTGTAATGATTAATGATTATAATAATGATCATTCAATAATGATTAAAATAATGATACATTTTTATATGTTATAAAAGCAAACTAACAGATATGATTGTCATCCTTTAAAAATTGTGAGTGTAGTATTTTAACATGATTTATTATTATTATTATTTTTGATAGCATACACTGTATGATGAGGACATGAAAATGTACTGCATGCAAGGAAAACCTAACTGTTTGCACTCCAGCTGCCCACAATCACTGATCAAGTACAACTTGAATAGGACAGCACAGTCAGATCCTTACAGTCTGTCTTTTTGCATTACAGTATGCATTGGGAGCTTTTCTTCAAAGTGACTTGTATTATTCCCTTGGAATAAACTCCAGTCCTTAGCATTACATGCACTGACTGCTGGAAAATTGCAAATACATGTTAATCATTTAACAATATAGTACATGACATCAGAAAATATGTTTACACATTATTTCCTGGTTCACCCAATGTGACTTTGGCTGTTCTGTGACTGATGTAAGGCCTGTTGTTAAACGGCTTGAAACACTCAAGGAGTGATACATCAACCAGTTGTTGTTGTTGTTTTTTTTTATTCTTTTTTTTGGCCAGACATCACAAGGGCTGGGATGCAGGGAGCCGGTAATGCAACTCTTGCCATTTATCAAACGACAGGGTTACTGTGGCTGCCTATCGCTAGGTGCAGTTTTGTAAACAAACAAATAAAAAAAAAGTAGTAATAAATACAGCATGAAGTCTAAGCCAACACAGAACCCATCAGAGTGTCAAAGGCACCAGTGCTGATAAGAAAATACAATAGTGGTCTGTTGAACCCAAAATATATTTTATAATGCTACAGTATCAATCCACATAAAAACATAAGATTATTCCTCACTATATGAGAGTGATCTCATCTGTATATATGTGCACAACATGTTAATTTTGTCCAGTGCAAAATAAATGTGATTGCATTTAACATTTAATTTGTTTCATTTTAGGAATATTGCATACATTTAATATTGTATAGATCTCAAAGGATTCATAAATATTTATACATATAAAATGTTGTATGTAGGTTTCAGACACTTACAAATACTAATGAGATCACATTTGTCACATAATACAAGAGGAGATATTGCCATTACATGGGATAGAACAGTAAATAACATGCTGAATTATTCACACAAAACAGAAATATAATACGCTCCTAAGAAAACACTTGAGGGTAGTCAAATGTTTGTGGCATCCGTATAACAGAATTACACATTTTCACATTCAAATTCATTTCTGGAAGTAGTTCTGTGTCTTTTTCTTCGACAAAGACATGGACAGAGTTTCATGAATGAAAACATTGCCCATGGACAAATATTCATCCACAGGTTTTAGGTAAAACATAAATCTCCAAACTCACGCTGACCTACATTAAATTATATTTAGCTCTTGTCAAATGAGAACAGCATCACTGCGTTGACGTCAACATCAGGCTTTCCTTTCTAATTCTCTTTGCTTCAGTTGTTAGTTTAGCCCAATAAAATCTAAAGGGAATTGAGACAAAAACAAATTAGTCGTGTTTTCGCACATAAAACAGCCTGCAGCTCCTGCAGAGGGGTCTTTTTGGTGTCTCTTTCTTATGTTCATTTCTCTACCAGTTTAAAACTGCTAATTCACCAAAGATAAACTAATTAAAACAATTCTCCACAACAATCCGGGAAGATGAAGCCACTTTGGGTCTCATTTGAAGTATATGAATGCACTCATATGAAGCACAGTTAGCCATGTTTGTGGTAATTTCCCTTGGATTAGCCAGTAACCAACAGGTGTCTAGTTGCTATGGTGACTGCTGGCAGTTACCAGCCCATAAGCATGGCTAACTGTGTTTCTCACAGCATCCGAGAACTTGGCTATGAGCAGCGTGCTTTATTCGTTTGAATGGATGAAATATGCAATCTGAATACTTTAGCTTTATAAACCACTTCATTTGCTTCTAGGGGCCCACAGAGGCCCGGATTAAGCATTGTCCACTGTCCAAATTGACTGGATTTTACTGAACACTTGATTTTAAGGATAAACACGGGCAGAAACAAACCCCTAAACCATACAATGCATAATTATCTCCATTAGCTCTTGGCATAGCCTGAGCAAGTAAAGCAATATATTTCCAATTTTGCATTACGTAGCATGTCCTACATAATGACTGACTAAAGTCCAGCATAACAATATCTTGAATATAATATGATAGTTCATAAAATAAAAGTACACTCAAACAAGGTCTACATCTAAAATGTATGTATTTGAATTGCATCTAAAATTTCTATCTTTTTGGAATTCACATAAACAAATAAACTTGCTGTGAGAAATATGTCATACAGATACAAACATATTTTTGTAATAGTACTAATAAACTGAAAGTATGTTAAATACACAATAACCAGGCATATATATGCATAATACAAAAAAAAAGAAAGAATAGAATGAATGAATGAATCAATCAATCAATCAATCAATCAATCAATCAATCAGTCAGTCAGTCAGTCAGTCAGTTAATCAAGTTTCAATCTTACACATTTAAATAACTGAATATTGCTTGTTCCATAGTTAGCCATATTTAAAATAAATAAATAAATAAATTACAATGAACATATGTATGCTTGGTCTAAGCAATTTGAATAAATGGATTTTGAAAATATGATAATTTAAATAGAATCAAATAAATGTAACTTGTTAATAATAACTAAAAGCAGATATCGTACCTGATTCTTACCTGTATTCATATACCACATTACATTTATTTACCAACAAAACGGACCCACTTTATATTAAGTGGCCTTAACAACTATGTACTTTGTAATGCACTTATTGTGTACATACATGTTTTACATTATACTTATATTTTAAAAATACTTGCATGTAATTACATTTGTAATTAATTTATGTAATTACATTTATAATTGCACAGTTGGCCCATCCCTTACACCTTAACCCACCCTTAAACCTACCCTTACCACCAAACCTGTTCCTAACCTTACCTGTTTCCCACCTCAATAGCAGCAAAAGTGTTTTGCAATACAATATGAACACAATAAGTACATTGTACTTAATTTTTTGATGTAAGTACATAGTAGTAAAGGCCACTTAATATAAAGTGGGACCAAAAAAACATTATATATTATATAGTATATTATATATAATAATATATATAATATCTATATATCAATAATATATATATAAACAATAAAGAAAAATCAGAGACCAACAACACCGTGCAGCAGTGACAGACCTGCTTAGATGCATGTAATGCAAAACATTTCAATCTGTTTAAAAAGACCCACACATGGAGCCAAAGAATTGAATAAGGACAAAAATCAAAAAAGAAATGCACAAATAAATAACTAAAGCATTTAGAAAACCCATATTAAAAAGGTGTGTAAACAAATTAGCAATAAATATCAAACAAGAATTTGATAATCTCCAGGCCAGACGGCAAACTAGCATTGTTACAGAGGCTTAAATGACTCCCAACCTGCAAAATTATCACACTTTAACGTTTCCCCACGGCTCAAGGAGTTCCATTAAATACCATGATTAAACTAATCAACAGACTCATTGGTGCCTGTCAGATATCATCGCTGCCTTCTCAATTAGCCAAAGCTCCTTGAACTCAATTGAAAATGTCGTCAGTCGCATGCCATCTTCCTCCCAGGTCCTCTCTGCTGCGCCCTCGCCCCAAAAAATGGGATAAGTGAAATAATCAGTGGGGAAATTAAACATCATAACCTCCCCTGACAGCCCCTCCCAAACCCATCATGCCGATTAAGAGGCATCATTTGCGATTTGTGGATTTGGAAGTATGCAACTGATGTTTGCATCTTATTTTGAGCCACCAAAACCAGCAATGCAGCCCTCGCTGTTCAAAATATCCTTTGGTTCAGAGCGCACATTGGTTCGGTGGCCAAAAACAATATCAGCTAATGGTACGAGGAATGAGCATGCATTAAAATGGAGATAATTTTGGTGATGGGGCTGGGAACGTTCAGTATCATATTGCACAATTTTGGAATACATCCTAAACTTGCCATAGGAGCAACTGCGGTATTTTGATAACTTCAGAAAAATGACACCCCTGGCATTTGACCTTCTGATGCAGATAGCCTTGACGCAGATGGATGGAAATTAAGTTTTTTTGCTGTAGAGCTTGAACCCAGGAGAACCCAGGAATAAAGTTTTATTTATGCCTGCTAATCCAGATTTCCTTGAATAAAAAAATACAGAGAAACAAGCAACATCAAGTCCAAAACATGAAAATAAGTTTACATAGTTACGCATTAAAAAAAGCACAGTCACCTGACAATCAACCTTTGCACATTATTGATCACATTAACATCCTTCAGCAGCACATCAGTGTGTAACAATATGTCAAGGTCGGTCCTCTCATAATAGCCCCTATGTGACTTTACAACATTGCATCTCACCCCATTCAGCTTATAAAGACAAGTTGTCAGGTTACGCAAATTATTCAAGCCCCTCATCCTCAGATGCAGCCTTCAGTTTCCGCAGCTATAAAAAGATCCACATCAGGCTCAAAGTGGAATAGGACCCTTGAGCCTAGTGAGGCACTGGGTACAAAGCAGACCTCTTTATCATTGAGTAGAGGGCCAGGTCAGCTTCCCTCCCAGCTTCCTCTCAACACTCGACACAGCAATTTAAAATATACTGGCAGATACAGCTGTACCAATATTTTAGTCCATCGTGGTATAGAGGGCAAACGGTGAAGTTCTTTTAAAGCACCTCTAAAGATCAAAGTAACATCGGAATAATCCATCGATCCAAGGGCTTTTAAACAACTAGCAATCTCCAAAAGGATTTTCCAATCGTTCAATGCAATGCCTCATTTTGAAGTCATCTGCTTGCATATTGCTAGAATGCTATAATTTCACCTGTTTGTAATAGTAGTTTACCTCTATTATTAGCATAGAGCAGAATAGTTATTATCGATTTCTTGTTGCTTCCCACACCATAAGAATAGTTCACCCTATTTAGCGCCGTATTGTGTGCGCTTCTCTCCTGTTTGAAGAATAAGGGGTTTGTGAGCAGAACCAATATATACAAACTACCTGAGTTGAGAGGTTCACCGAGTATCGGGCTTAGTGTATTGATCTGAGCTATTGAATTAACTCCTGTCAACTTACAATGGGCCTGCAATTGTTGGTTACCTGGTGAAAGCTGTAATCAAGCTGGTTTTAATTTTCAACAAAGATCTATAAAAACTGGACATCATATTTATTGATGACATAAACATATTTTGGTCAATATAGTGCAATAAGTGCAACGCAATCAAAACAATGAAAAGATAAGGGAAAGAGAATTTGCGAATGCTTGTATAAAAATAGGTGTTACATTAAAATATCAGTATTACACAACATAATTATTACTTCAATTATTATTTATGCATTTTGATATAACATATTAAAAATACATATTAAGAATGAACACACATGTTCATTTTTAATATATAATATTTCTTATAATGTTAGCTGGGAAGACCCTGTGGCCTTTCATCTTCCAAAAAAGTGCAGACAGCATTTAAAGACACTTTTCCTTTGAAATCGATAAATTATGCAAAGTCTCTCTTCGACATTGGGGTGTGCCACTGCTGAAAAAAAAGCCACTTGTACAATGCAAGCTACAGGAAGTGATCGGAAACTACAAACAAAATGTTCTTACAGAGAATCATGAGACAGGACACACATAATATTGATGAGCAGTGAAATTTTTTTGAAAATACATGGCAAAGAGTATACCAATAAGTACAGTACTTACTTACATACTAAAGCAGAGACATTTTCCTGCTCGATTGGATGCGCTGCTGTCAGAATTAGTTTTTTTTTTGTTCTTGTATGTGAAACCCTTCCCTGACCCCCTTAAATTCACAATATCTGTATGATTATATTCCTGAAAATGTATTTGGGCGCGATTAACCTGTACACTTAGATTTATGCGTATTCAATCATTGACTTAAAAAAATAGATTTTGCATTGCCAGTTTTATATCGTGCTTTCATCCAAGTTCCGCAAGCTCTATTTATTTATTTTCATTCTTAGTTATTTCTGTAATGCCACGTGGTTCTGAAATTAAAGTAACATAGTTCGGCACACCCCTCTGAAGGTTTTGGATTTCCTTTCATCTTTAAGTTCGTATATATTGTGCCAAGGCACACTCCAGTTTGATTCAGTGTAAGGGGAAAAATGCTTCTACTGCATTCATAGATAGAACAAGATTTAAAACTGGCTCTGTGTTGTCTGTTTCTCAAGAACTTCGAGGTAGTCCGGCTCTATTTGAAGTTTTGCCTTTAGTTCCAAATAGTCATTTCTATTGGGCTCCACAAACACAGTACTTGGTACTGTACCATATATCATAGTCTCTCTTATTCCTTCAGGATGTAAGAACTGGCGCCTGACGTCGAAGTTTGGTTGGTATGTGTACGGGACGGGGCCAGTGTACTTATATTCAAACCTGCTGCCCGTTGTCGAAGGGGATTTATCCGGCTCCAGGATCCCTCTGAAGAAGTGTTCTGCATCCTGAATGGGGGATGGCTGCTCACGAGGCTCAATGGTGCTCACTGTGTAATTGGGGCTCCTCAAGGTGACCTTCTGGTCCTCCTCAGCATTACTCCTGTAGGTGACCTTGAGTTCGTGCAGATCGGGGTAATCCTCCACAGCATTCCCTTCCCGGGACCTGTAGATTGGGTTTTTGCACATGTGACCTAACGGATGTGGGATGTACTCATAGACGTGACCCGCTGGGACCTTGACCTTGGGGACAGAGTGATTGCTATAGAGATTGTACTGCAGGTTGAAGGAGCTCACGTCTGAATTGTTTGTGCTGGTACGGTCACTCTGAGACTTTTTACGCCTCTTCATCACCACCACAAATAGGCCGGCTGCCACAAAGACCGACATAATGAAAACAAGAAGGAGGCTGAGAATGAGGACAGACAAAGGAACATTACTGGGAGGAGTGTTAAACCTCAGGGGTGTCTCCGTGGTGGTGATCCTGTCTACTGAAGGCTCCTTGGAAGGAACCACGGTGGACACAATGATGTCAGAGTAATCTGGACATAACTGCTCAGAAGGGATGACCCGCATATCCTCTCCTGCAAGTCGCTTGGGAGTCACACACTTGATGTCGTTGACCACTGTTCCAGTGTTCAGCTGCTCCAACCAGATCTTCATGCCAACCACATCGCAGGAGCAATCCCAAGGGTTCTCGAACAGGTCAATCTGAACCAGTGATTTCAGCTGGTCCAGAACTCCACTCACAGGCAGGTTTTGAAAGTGGTTGCTGCGAAGGTTGAGGCGGGAGAGAGACAGACTAGAGAAGATGCCTCCTGGCAATGTTTTTAAAAGATTGTTATTGAGGAAAAGTAGCTGAAGGTTGGGCACAAAGCGGAAGGTGCCACCTAAAATCTCTTGAATCTTATTATATTCTAAATACAAGTACTGCAGACTTTTTAGCCCAAAAAACATATCTGCTGTGAGTCTGTCAATTAAATTGCCATTCAAGTACAGCCTACGTAGGTTAATTAAATCCCCAAAGGCTCTGTCGTGTATGAGTGCTATCCGATTGTTTCCCAGGTGCAATAAATCCAGTCCCTCAGCCTCCACAAAGTCAGATCTACGTATGACAGGGATGTAATTCCCTGTGAGGTACATCTTTTTAGGATTGTATGGCGTGGGCTTCAGATCTGATATGTTTTCGATCTTCCTTTCCTGGCAGTTGACATTTAGCCCCAGGTCAGAGATTTGCAGATTGCATGTACAGGTGGTGGGGCAATCCAAAGGCACGGGAGATTTGGTCTGAAAAGCAATGATGGGCCCGTAGTTGTAGGGGTTTGCTGGGATTCGAGAAGTGGGCTTGGACTTGGTTTTGCTGGATTGGCGAGTGCCCTTGGTTGGCCTAGATGAGGATCGCAGGACAGCTGAAGATGTGACTGATGCCGTCACGGCCACCGGCGTGGTCTGGAAATAGCTGCTGGTGCTGAGCGGGGGTGGAGGGCGCATCTCATACTCTGATATGGCCCTTCTGGGACACAGTTCCTGCTTTGAGACCACGTCCAGATCCCTGCCATGGAGCCTGAAAGGAGTCTCACAAACCACCTCCCCCACCAGAGCTGTGTAGGCGATGCTCTCCAGCCAAGCCTTAAGCGCAATGAGCTCACAAGAACAATTCCAAGGATTTTCCTCAAGCTGTAATTCCACTACTTTATCCATATGCTCCAAAAGGCCAATGTAAGGGAACATTTTTAAGCGGTTGCCCCTAAGATCCAGGTGTGTCAAGGGCACATTTCGGAAAATTTTTGTGGGCAGAGAGGACAACAAGTTGTCATTGAGAATTAGCACAGTCAGTTGATGAAGCCTGCTCAGAGCATTAGGTTCAATAGTGCTAATAAAATTATAGTCTATCTGAAGATATTCTAGGCTCTCAAGTCCAACGAAAGTTTCATCCCTAAGAATGTCTATTTTGTTATTGTTCAGATGTAGTCTCTTTAATCCCTGGAGTCCAATGAATGCCCCGGTCTCCACCTCAGATATGTCATTATTACCTAAATGCAAAATTGTAACACCTGTATAGTTGATGAAGTCATTGACAGATAATCTTTTCAGCAAATTACCTGTCAGCAAAAGATGGTACATAGAAAAATGCACTGGGCTTATTTCCAACAGTCTCACAATGCCCCTGTTCTCACAACTGACCGTCAGAATGCCTTCCTTCTCCTCGCAAGTGCACAAATTCTTACAGATCTCTCCATAATTGTCATACATCTCAACCAGACTCAGAGATGTGGCAACCAGTAATAATATTTTCAGTATCCAGATATGCATTTTCTTGTGCAGGAATGGCCCAGCTTACGGTAGTGCAGTTGCAGTTTGGGGTGTCATCTAGAAAAGGAAAAGACGTGATGAATGTCTGTTACATGAACATGCACTCTCTACATCTGAAAACTACATATGGCATAATGTTATGCCAATATCTCAATGAAAAATGTGCAGGATCCTTCCCATTTATGTAAAGTAAATTGTTCCTACTCAATGCAAATGGAGATGCTGATATACATAAGCAATGTGCACTGTTCTTTAGCCTAAACTTTGCAATGCAAGAGGTCTTAAATTAATTCAATATAATTTGTAGGCTATCTGTGTTGAATATTATCAGGATATTCTCTCACCAAACTTAATCAACGCCTTCTATAAAAAAATGCATTGATTTATTCAATACAATACACCACGTGTATTATGTAATTTTCATGATATTTTAAATACACCATTTGATCACTGCACTCAGGCTCATTTATAAAGACACCGAGGGGAGAACGAAGAAGTGGGGGGGGGGGGGGAGAACGTTCTCGCTCCTTTTAAATTTAAAGTACATCGACTGGCAGAAATACTCTTCAATGCGCAATTTGGGAATGCATTTCCAACATATAAACCGTCGGCATCTCAACTCAAAGAGACAAAACGTAAAGCACTGAACAAATCGACACATCTCCATTGTTTTCAACTTGAACATCTGCCACTTAACGAGACAGATGATCACATCTACATATAATTTTCCCTATATTTACTCAAATCGTTTTAAAATATATAAACACTTATTTTTGTCTCAAACCAGAGAGGCTTGCCCTATGCACATAATATTTCCTACTCACCCACCCACTATCCGAGACTTCATTTTTTATTACTCTCAACGAGTAAACGATTAAACCTCGGAGTGCATGACACATATACGTTTCACAAAGGTGTCTATGTTGAATTTCTCCCTTTGATGCTGTATGTGACAGTCACAGCTCATCCCTCAGGCGAGAAAGACGCGAGTTGATTAAAAGCAAAACGCGACTCATCGATTTGCCCGATTACCATCCCCTTGATGGGGAGCAAACAATACTATATGAAAACATTTTGTTGTGTAGAAGCACTTGTATTCATGCGAATCAACCTCTCTCTCTCTCTCTCTCTCTCTCTCCCTCCCCCCCCCCCACATAAACACACACCCAACACCCCATGCAGATACGACACATACCTCTAATACGGTATAATATGATCCAAAAGTCTACACTGGTCATGTTAACTGTGTAGAAATTGAATATACACAATAAATAAGTAAACAACAATTTAACTAAATCGATTCATCACAAAACAGCTCATTCATCGCGGACCCAAGCCGGTCTTTCTAAAGCAACGCGTAATGCCTCATAATTGAGGCTCATCAATTTAGTGCGGGAAGCTTGTGAAGCACATATGAAGTTGTGTAACGCAAACATAACTGAATATTTGACAAGCCGACACAATTGTTCAAGAGGCAGTTGTCAATGCCAGCGCGATATCTGCGTTTCAGCACCACGGACAGCTCCAACCGCAGCAAAACAGGGCTTCGTGTGAGATCGCTTGCTTTGCTTTGGAAGACAATCCATGTTTCTTACCCGCTTAAACGTGGTAAATTCGAAAACATCATGAGCACGGCCAATCCATAACCTTGAAGACACCGGTACCTCTTTAGCTCGACTGTATATTAATCCGTGAAGTGATCGTGATCAGCCTGTGTATCACAAACTCTCACTGGAAACGTGACGGTCAGCAGGCTGAAAAGAGGAAAAACGCAAGTTTAGGAATTGCTCTTGATGTGCATTGCCATTCCCTGGCAAAATCCAACCAGTGCAATGTCCATTTTAAACAAAATGTATCCACAAGCAAGGCAGTCTATCCTTTATTCTCAGAAACGGACGCGCAAAGTACGCATCCCCAAGACGCATGAGAGTGGTACGGCTGGTATCGCGTTGTATATTGCCGAATGTACATGTGATTTCTTCTCTGATATCTGCTTCCTCCAATGCAGTGTTGTCTGTTTTTATATTTTTGTATTTTTCATTCTTGTTTTGGCAAGAGGTTCCCATAAATCCATCTTTGGAGATGTGTTGCCATCTTAACTAGTGTTTCAACTAGTGGAACTTGGATTTCCATTGGCTCACTGTTGCTGTACTGTCGTCAGATCAATTGTAAATTTGGGGCAGGTTACAATATTAACATAAAAGCATCGTGCAAAATATGGTGCTCGCACACTGCCCTCTCTATCTTATTTTACGCAACAGCATAATTTAAGTGTGATGGCGATGGTAAGACAATCGGAGAGAGAAAGAAGAGGAATAAAAAAGGCAGAGAGATAGCGCGCGAGAGAGAGAGAGAGAGAGAGAGAGAGAGAGAGAGAGGCCCATAGAGGGCAGTGTAATTCGGTAAAATAAGCTTTTTCCATTTGTATGCAGTACAGGACACATTTAACAAATTTAACATATCCTATAGTTCAGATCCATTTTGCATAATGGGCACAAAGTATATGCCAATCAAAATTGCAGCTAATTTACTTTGCTCAAAAGAATGGTCTAGTAATGCATAAGTCTGTCAATTCAAACTTATGTAGTTTACTCAACATTTATTCAAACTATGTGAGAGAGAAAGACCTCAACTGATGCTCCATCAACCACATCACCCTTAAGGCAGATCAGCAATGCTTTTGAGGTTGCATGCGGCAATATTTTACTTCTAATCCCTGATCTTTCATTAGGGGACAGACAAGTTAAATGGCAGACAAGCTTCAATCTTGAATACATTATTTGTCAGCCTGCAGGCTGATATAGTGTACTGTGTTAGATAAGTAGAAAAAAAGACACACATAACGTGACCCCTAGAAGTTAGATAAAACTAAAAGCATTAACTGAAATAAAATAGTTAAAAAATTTTAATACATTTTAGCTTAATGTACTATAATAATAATACTACTAATAATAATAATAACAACAACAAAAGCACACAACAAAAGTAAGCAAAATTAAAACAAAAAATGGAAGAATATAAAAATTAAAACAATAACAATGATAATAATAACAAAGAAAAATAATATTTAGAAAAGTGTTAGGTTTTAATTGATAAAAAATATAGAGACTTGTAGTGGAACACCTTTGCAATGTAATATTTTGACAGTTATTTAAAAAAGCACAAGCAAAGCAAACATTTGAGTAAAATATTTGAAAAAGCAAGGTTTGCAAAGCTTAAAAATAAAACAACAGATGTACTAGGCTACTCAAAAATAAATAAATACTAAACTAAATTAATCAATCACTCACTATGTACTATATATACCGCTTGTTTTGTTTACTGTGTGGAGACGTGCTGATATCGCATTTGGTCTCGTTCTGTATCGCGTATCTTGTCAGTGTCTGCGCTTGCTTGGCCATTTGTTGTGGAGAAAATAAGGAAAGTGTGTCCAGCTGAATTAATTTAGTATTTTGTTAGACGGGTATAAAAAAAGCTTACTTTACTGCGGCAGCAGTCGCGTGACGGCCTCCTCGTGCGAAGACCGAAGAGTATAAAGACCATCGACTCTACCGGGCAGGGACACCGGCAAAGGATAAGTATCGCTTTTTATTTCTCCTCTTTCCTACTACTCGTTTCACTTCTGTTTCAGTTTTTATAACCATTTCTTACTATGTGTAAGTAAGTTGTTGTTTTTTAGCATGTAAGTTTGGCAGTGTTATTTTTTTAGGATTACTGATAAACTACTGTCGTTTGATTTGTATTATTTGTATTTGTTATTTATTTTAATTTTAGTTAAATTATTTCTGAATTTATTATGGCTGTATAGGTCTTTTATTAAGTTTTTAGTTTTATTTAATTTGAGTTATTTAATACTTCAACACACTAAATGGACTTCAATTATATATATATATATTTATTATATATATATTATATAATATATATATATATATATGTGCGTGTGTGTGTGTGTTGTGTGTGTTGTGTGGTGTACATACCCATATATGTAGTTTTTTTTTTGGTGTTTGGCTTAGTGTTTTGTTAGAATCATTATTATACTCTTATAACTTTTGTTCTTTAATATTTTTAATTGTTTTTAGCTTTATTTTTGTTTTTCATTTAAATGTTAAGTTTTGAAACTTTGTTGTATGCATTTGTCCTTTTTATTTATTTTTAAAATGTGTATAGGTAGCATTTATAAAGTTTTAGCTTTTAGCTTTGGATCTATTTTTAGTTGTTTTAATACTACAATTGATTGCCTCTGTTGTCCTCATTTGTAAGTCGCTTTGATTAAAAGCGTCTATGCAATGACTAAATGACTAAATAAATATATATATTATCTATATAGAATATTATATATATCATAGATATATATACTTGTCATATATACATGAAGAGTTTGGTTCCAAAAGACGATAAACGCCATTTTTTTTTTCAAAATTGAGTTTTTTTCAAAATCAGTATTGTATCTTGTCGTATTGAAACGTCAATTTTTAATTTTAAGCAAAATGCGATATCCGCCATGTTATTCTGTCACGTTTTCTCCATATCTTTCCAAACCGCGACAAACGCCAGTCTCCCTTTTCTGCAGAATGTGATATATCCTCTCAAACAATCACAGCGCACCATTCCACGCACTGTAAATGGTAACAACCAATCACAGAGCACCATTTCACGCACTGTAAACAGTAACAACCGATCACAACTCACCACTCCACGCACTCTATCAGTAATGGCGGCGCAGCCTAGTTTTCCCTCATCTATTTTGTACTTTGTGATCAACAAACAAACTTAGGGCTGCATGATAAATAGCATGTGATTGCCATGCGCATCTCGTCAGTAAAGCCGGTTCTGTGATTAATAGTAAATCTCCATCACGTGCTTTCAGATGGATACACAGAGCCGTAGATCACTGCTATAATCGCAGATTAGTCGCATTCGATTATGAACGCGATATTGAGAATTTATCAGTGTAAGTGTTTTTATTTATACCATTAATGTTTTTGTTAATACAGTGTATAGCACTAGTCAACTAAATGAATGTAACATATCAAAGATGAATGCACTTTTGGAAGTTTAATGTAAGGGAAATGTCATTTTGGAATGTCTGTGGTTTAATGTGATATTGTTGTATGATGTATGTTCATGATGAAATTTTCTTATATTGTTGTAATTAATTTATAGCATTAACAAGATGACCCGTTGAATTCATTTTGGGAGCGATGACTGATTGAATGTATTTTTAGTCCAGTCCCTGTATATAAGATTATTATTGACCAAGTTCAGAGGCTGTCATGTGGATCAACTTACTATGTTGTGTATTTTCAACAGTTTCAATATGAAAAATAACTTTTATATTGATTCAATGGATTATTGCATTTTGCATATATATATATATATATATATATATCTATACCAAGGTGCATCTCAATAAATTAGAATGTCGTGGAAAAGTTCATTTATTTCAGTAATTCAACTCAAATTGTGAAACTCATGTATTAAATACATTCAATGCACACAGACTGAAGTAGTTTAAGTCTTTGGTTCTTTTAATTGGGATGATTTTGGCTCACATTTCACAAAAACCCACCAATTCACTATCTCAACAAATTAGAATACTTCATAAGACCAATAATAAAAACATTTTTAGTGAATTGTTGGCATTTTGGAAAGTATGTTAGTTTACTGTACATGTACTCAATGCTTGGTTGGGGCTCCTTTTGCTTTAATTACTGTTTCAATTCGGCGTGGCATGGAGGTGATCTGTTTGTGGCACTGCTGAGGTGGTATGAAGCCCAGGTTTCTTTGACAGTGGCCTTCAGGTCATCTGCATTGTTGGGTCTGGTGTCTCTCAGATTCTCTATGGGGTTCAGGTCAGGCGAGTTTGCAGGCCAATCAAGCACAGTAACACCATGGTCATTGAACCAGCTTTCGGTGCTTTTGGCAGTGTGGGCAGGTGCCAAGTCCTGCTGGAAAATGAAATCATCATCTCCATAAAGCTTGTCAGCAGAAGTAAGCATGAAGTGCTCTAAAATTTCCTTGTAGATGGCTGCGTTGACTGTGGACTTCAGAAAACACAGTGGACCAACACCAGCAGATGACATTGCACCCCAAATCATCACTGACTGTGGAAACTTCACACTGGACTTCAAGCAACATGGTTTCTGTGCCTCTCTACTCTTCCTCCAGACTCTGGGACCTTGATTTCCAAATGAAATGCAAAATTTACTTTGATCTGAAAAGAGGACTTTGGTCCACTGTGTTTTCTGAAGTCCAAAGTCAACGCAGCCATCTACCAGGAATTTTTAGAGCACTTCATGCTTCCTCTGCTGACAAACTTTATGAGATGCTGATTTCATTTTCCAGCAGGACGTGGCATTTGCCCACACTGCCAAAAGCACCAAAATTTGGTTAAATGACCATGGTGTTACTGTGCTTGATTGGCCTGCAAACTCGCCTGACCTGAACCCCATAGAGAATATATGGGGTATTGTCAAGAGGAAGATGAGAGACACCAGACCCAACAATGCAGATGACTTGAAGGCTGCTATCAAAGCAACCTGGTTTTCCATTACACCTGAGCAGTGCCACAGGTTGATTGCCTCCATGCCACGCCGCATTGATGGAGTAATTCATGCAAAAGGAGGCCCAACCAAGTATTGATTACATGTACAGTAAATTAACATACTTTCCAGAAGGCCAACAATTCACTAAAATTTTTTTTTTTTTTTTGGTCTTATGAAGTATTCTAATTTGTTGAGATAGTGAATTGGTGGGTTTTTGTGAAATGTGAGCCAAAATCATCACAATTAAAAGAACCAAAGACTTAAACTACTTCAGTCTGTGTGCATAGAATTTATTTAATACACGAGTTTCACAATTTGAGTTGAATTACTGAAATAAATGAACTTTTCCATGACAATCTAATTTATTGAGATGCACCTGTATATACAGTATATGTAATATTGTGGTTGTGAAATGTTCGTGGAGCATATCCACGATTAATGTCATGAACTACACTTGTTGTAAAAATCAATGTCAGAGCACCTGATTAAACATCATTGAGCAAAAATGCCTCCCTTACATCTTAAAAAAAAAAAAAAACTATTGCAACATTTGCCATTTATTTTGATGTTTTGTTATATAATGCAAAACGTTTTAGCATGGTTATCCCACACAATGTGTACAAACATACACTTTCTAGGCCTGAAGACCAGTGCGATGTTTTCTAAAACACATCACCCTCCTTAACTGCCGGCCGTAGATTTATAAGGGCTCAGCTCCAATTACACCTCAAGAGCCACTGAGCACTCAGAGTATAAATAGAATTAAGTCTAGAATTAACATGTCCTAAGGAATCTCCTCTTTTGTCCTCTTTTGTATGCTAATTCGTAATGTCCACTTCCCTTCCCATTCCAATGAGGACAAGCAAGTGTGACATCTGCAACATCTTTAGCAAGGCATTGAAATTAACCACTAAGATGCATTAAATTATTTAAGTCACAGGCTGTGGCTAATCACATTAAACGGCTACAGTTATAGGACATTTTATGTTGTGAAGGACAAATCTCCAGAACTGAAATACCATTAACGTAATATTTCAGAAAGTCCCACTCAGCATACAGTTACAGCCAAAATACATTACAGTCACTGTCACACAAACCCTACAGCTTCACAGTATATCTACAGCAAACTTTCCATGAATAAGGCCACTACTTTTTCACAAAACCAATGTTGTTGTTGTTATTATTATTATTATTATTAACACAAAATGAACATACCATGGCACATTTTAATGCTTGATTCTTATGTTCTAAGATAGAAGTTCTAAGATTAGAGTTATGCATACAACAGAAAATAAATAAATAAACAAACAAACAAATAAAAAATATATAAAACAGAATGACTAATAATTTCCATTTTTTTTTGCTTTAAATTACTTCTAATATATATGACTCACTGCATTGAAATATTTAAAATCACAGTAAATGCTTTGAAAAAAAAGTTGTTGGGCTGTTTCTAAGTAAGATTCATTAAAGTAATTCTACACACAACAGAATTTTAGGAAATAAAATGTGTTAAACATTGTGTAAGCGAGACTCCAGTTATATATATTCATTCATGAATGTATACGTGATGGATTACATTGCAGGATCTATTGTATTTTAAAATATTTAGTCGATACAAATTCGACAATATAAACTGATCTCTCCTACGGCAATTATTGCAATTCTTATATAAATATGCTGCAAGACCGTACGTGGAACGCATTGTTCTCCCCTCCCCCACTTATGCACATGGATGAATGAGAGGCAATTGTGAAAAGAAAAGAAAAAAAAACATGTCATGACCCCGCAATAAAGCCTAGATATGACAAAGTCAACCGATTCTTCACTGGGGGAGAAATACTCTGCAACAAGAAAAATATAGCTATATTTAAACAAAAAATCGGTAAATATTAGTGTAGATGATTGAATGGGAACTGAGAACTCTAAAAGACGGTCCTAACAGCTCGGTATAATATTATATATATATATATATATATATGGAATAATATATATATATATATATATATATACAGGGTTTGAAATTAACTTTTTCACTCACCAGCCAATTTGGCTACTAAATTTTTAAGTTACCGGCCATTCATAATTTCTACTAGCCAAAAAAATTAAACAAATAAATCCAACTATGAAAAAAAAGGACCGAGGTAATACCCACAGTCTTGTATGCTGTCCACACTGGATGCGACAAAGTTACCATTGAACTAATTTGTACTTTGTCAAACAACTAAGGCCTATGTCATAAATAGAACGATGCATCAGTTTACTGTCGGGATTTGTCATGTCGCGCCGCATCCAAGACAGCATCACTTATTATAATGGGTTCTATAGTATTTTGTCGCATCTGGTTGCTTCAATGCAGAGGAAACCAGTGCGCCCGCCACGCCATTATTTGTTGCGTAGTGACGGGTACAGGGCTGGACTGGGGTTAAAATTCGTCCCTGGACAAATCCAGCCAACCCGGCCCTCAAGGTCCCCTGTGAACGTTTCGCTGTGTTATAGGGCCTTCAAATTGGAGTAAGTAAATAAATGAGGACAAAAACAAATAATGATATATTACTGAATTCACAGCAAATGCAACAAACAAATAGCCTACTGCATTTTTGTCACATAGAAATAAACTTGACAGTATAAGCATTGATTTTGTGCTAGAACATAGGAAATTTACTGCTAATAAATGCTGTCATCCTTTCCTCACCCTCATGTCTTTCCAAACCTGTATGACTTACTTTCTTCTGTAAAACACAAAATATATTTTGTAGAATGTTACCAAACCATTTTGGTTACTCTTTCTACTGTATGGACAAAACATTTCTTGAATTTCTCAAAATATATTCTTTTATGTTACCAAGAAGAATTCATACAGGTTTGGAATGAACATATGCTGAGTAGCCTAAATGATGACGTTTTAAATTTTTGGGTAAACTATACTTAAAACTTTATAATATATATATCTGTTATATATATATTTTTTTACTTTATAATATTTGTAAATGGAAAACACCTCATTTATAAGTGTCTCTAAATTACAGAGACACTGATTTTTATCTTTAATCAGGCTCTTACTGAATTAACATTTTACTTAAATTAAAATTAATTAGAATGAAACATTTAAAGAGAAATAAACTATTAAAGTTGGTTTACATTGCAGTTTGTTTACATGCATTTTTACCTTGTCGTAGCTGTTTTCAGGCAGAACCTTTAATGTTGTCATATCACACAACTGTAAAACACAATTCTTGTTTTTTTATCTCCTCCCCTCCCTCATGTTATGCTGTATTTCTTTATTAAATTCCCTGTCCTCCTGTCCTGTCTAACCCCTTGTCATATTGTATGTATGGACAGATGGATGGCTAATTTCGCTGGTACCTGAGACCAGTGACAATAAAGGGCTACAATACAATACAATACATAAATGTGATTTCGGAATGGATCTGAGCGATTTGCGCTGTTTATCTCTTATAAATCGTGGTGGAAGCGCAGCGCTGTGCAGGAGACTGATCCTGCTCTGCTTTAACGTGCGTGCTGGCGGATGCACCGGGTAGCGCCGCTTCATACTTTTGGAGTACTTGCTTTTTGCAGTTTCGTGTGGGCTGTAATTTAAAAACAGTGCCTAATATGAGGTCTCCCTCGATCGGCCCACTGGGAATGTCCCGGTGCTCCCGATGGCTAGCTACATCCCTGTGTATGTTCAAGTAAGCTAGATATGCCCATATGCTGCGCATTTAGGTTTATTTAATATATCATGATGAGTCTCAAGTTCAGTATTTACACTAAATCTGTGCAGATTTTGGCTTACATGAACTTCCTCAAGAAATTAATTTGTAAATATAATTTACAAAAAGTAACCTGCCAAATTGGCTAGTGATTTGACAGCGTTACCCGCCAACAGCTGATTTTTAAATTACCCGCATTTTGGCGGTTGGGGCGGGTTGTTTTCAATTTTCAACCCTGTTATATAATTATATCTATATATATATATATATATATATAGATATATATATAATATATATAATAGCGCGAGTGAGGTATAGCCCCCCAGTATGATTGCTGGCGTTACCCAAAACAGTGAACCTAACAGGTTTGTAATTTATCATGATTGGTGAGTTGGGTAAGTTTCATGAGCCAATTAGTGCCTGTGTTGTGCATAGAAAAGGGGGAAGTGTTTGGTTGCTTTGGTTGCTTGGTACAGCCCCTTTGTTACATGTGGTGCTTTGAATGAGTGCTAGCAGTTGGGTTATCTTCCTGTCTGTTGTGTGCTGGCTGTTGGCCAGTTTTCAGGTTTGTCCTGTTTTTAAAAATGCCTTTTTGCCTGTTAAATAGTGATGCTTATTAACTTGTTTGTTTTTAGATCTGGGCCTGCAAGTAGCTGTAATCCTGTGTGGCGAGTTACCATGTGTATTGCAGCATTGTACTGTTTTCTTGGTAGGTATGGGTAGTTTAAAGTTTGTTTTTATGCGTCACTTTTGTTCAATGTCCAGCAGGATTGATTGCGTGTCCAGGGGTTTCTAATGATCTTAATTGAAGCCTAATGAACCTAAAGTAACTGACTGCACTTCTGCTCTGCTCTACTCCGTTTTGTTCTGTCTGGAATTCATCTGGGTCAGTCTGTTATGTTTTGTATTGTTTGGTGCGTGGATTTAGGTGGGAGGGGTTGGTCATGGTACCTTGTACTGCATGTCCACATGGAGTGCTGTTTAATATTTTTGATTTTTCACAAGTGTGTTTCATGGGTATTGAGTGTGGGGTAGAAATCTGAGGGTCTTTGCTGGCCACCTCCCTCTTTATTTTGTTATCTTGTTTTGTAAGTTACTGTAAAGACTGTGATTTTTGTTTATATCTGTCTATCCTTATGCTCACCCTGCCTTTTGGCAATGAACCTGTGTCCCTTTGCTTAGGGCTGTTATGTCCCGGTGTATTCCGGGTGGCGTAGTCGACTATAGGATTTCTCTTATTGGTAATTTTCAAACTCCTGACCATTACATTGCCATATATATTAGGAAAAAAAAATTATAAATGCAACACTTTTGTTGTTGCCCCCATGTGTCATGAGCTGAACTCAAAGATCTAAGACTTTTTTTTTTTATATATACACAGTAGGCCTATTTCTCAAATATTGTTCACAAATCTGTGTTAGTGCGCACTTCTCCTTTGCTGAGATAATCTGTCCACCTCACAGGTGTGACATATCAAGATGCTGATTAGACAGCATGATTATTGCACAGGTGTGCCTTAGGCTGGCCACAATATAAGGCCAATCTAAAATGTGCAGTTTTACTGTATTGGGGGGCCTGAAAACTAGTCGCTATCTGGTGTGACGATTTTTTTTTAGTTCAGCTCATGAAAAATGGGGGCACAAATAAAAGTGTTGCGTTTATAATTTTGTTCTGTGTGTGTACAGTATAAATGCTTGTACTATTAGGTTTTCCACAATGTTTATTAAAACACAGTGTTGGACTTATTTAAATAAATACATGTAAAACAGAAGCAGCTCCTTACTTTGGATAACAAAGTTGGCTTTAACATTTAAAGTAGGTTCTGGTTAAAAGATGTAAACAAGTATGCTATTTTCCAGAAAAATAAAGTAATATACCTTGTGCATTAGTACATCTCCCTCACTCTCTTTGGCTTTCACTATGGTATTTTCCCAAAAATGCTGGAATAAACCACAGTTTTAATGTAAAAGCCTTCCCACAAAGCACACCATAACCCTCTGGCCAAAAGGCTCTAGACCTAACATTACCACAATAAGATGAGAGCTCACATATATGTTTCATTTATCAGCCAGTCATAAATCATATAAAGAGGTACTGAGGCATAACAAACCGATCACTCCTGGATATTACAGCCAGTGTGTGAGTGCATATTCCATCTTGGCTTCTGCTCATAATGCAGGTCTTTGAGGGGGTTGTAATCAAAAGTTTCAAAGTTAAACCGAAGCATTTATCAGTCAGCCCTCTGATGTAAAATGTCGACTAGGATTCCGAATGAGAGGAGACAAGATTATCTGTTTGACAGGTAAGACGGATTGTTGAAACATAGGGACTGTATATGGGCTTACCTTTGTCACTGAACAGTGCTAAAGCACAACCAAGAAGCAAGAGCAAAAGAGGATGGACATATTCTCTCTTGACATGTTTGCATTAAGGTCATCATTAAAGATTAAATCCCTAACCCAAAGTGTGAGCGATAGTACCTAGTCTTAGCAAACACCCTGAATAATTACATTGCTCATTGCTTTTGCAAGTAAAATGAGAACTGTTGCGGAACTGTAAAATCAAGAGAATAAAACACATTATGCATGGCTTTACATCTGTCTTAGATTGAACAGCAGGGTTAATGTCATTATGACCTTACACTTGTTCTACGCCATTTTCAACATCATGGAACATTTATTTATCCGTTTAGTCCATGATAACTGGCCTTTTATTGCCAAAATAACAATATTGCGACTGCTGCGGTGTGTCCTTTGCTGTGTACATCTGTAGATGTGCTCAACAATTTCTGTGTGGTGAAAGGAAAGCGTTAAGGACCCTTTGCCATCTATCAGCTGTCCGTAATCTCATGAATCTTCTCGGCCAACATATTCTATTCATTCCCATTGTCTTCAGACAAAGAGGCACCTGTGAAAGTAGAAACTGGCAGAGAAGTTATATTTAGACTGATCCATCACGGCTCACTTTATATACAAGACATCAGGAAATGTGCCCCGCATGCTGATTAATATGACACTTCTAAAAGCAGTCCAACATTCATTCGATTCAAGACATAATATTTATAGATAATCACATAATATCTGACACATAATATGTCCATATATTTTGGGTTAAGATTTATATGAATGTATAAGGAAAATATTTATCTAAAGTCCTCATTTATTTTACGTTTTAATAGCCATTTTGCTTTGCTGGTTAATTTTAAAGGGGTCTTATGCTGCAATTTCAAGTTTTCCTTTCTCTTTGGAGTGTTAAAAGCTGTTCGTGTATAGATAGGATCCCTGAAGTTGCAAAAACTAAAGTCTCAAACCTAAAGATATATTCTTTATAAAAGTTCAGACTCGTCCACGCCCTCCTTAAATGCCTCATTTAAACACGCCCCCACATGTCTACGTCACTGTGTGGGAAGATTTGCATAACTTCATATTTATTTATTTATTTCCAGGATCCTTTTATGAAGAGTAAAACTTGTTTTTTTTTTTTTTTTTTTGATTTTTCAATATCAATATCTTGTTCAAATCCTCAATTTTAGATCTTTGGGTAGCTATTACTCTTTATTTTAGAAGGAAATGCACTACTTTGTCAGCACTTTGATACTGCAAAATGCAAGCTAGTTGTGTATCGCCTCAAAGTGTAAAAAAGTACCCAAATATTTCCTTTGTGACAGGTGCGGGTTTGAACTGTCTCCTCGTCAGCTATGCATCATTGCAGCTTTTGTCGTTTTTTTATAATTTAACCGTTTACTCTGCAACGAAAAGTACAAAATGTACACTTCTACTGTAGAAATTCAATCCGTCAGGATGGAACAGCAAATCAAAATACATACTCCTATCAACAGCAAAATTATATATATATATCTATATATATAATAATCGATATATATAACTTGTTTTATTATTTTGAGCATCTTTGTGCAGAGAGTTTGGCAACATTGATATTTTCCTTATGCTTTAAACAGCGGCTTGTTTCTTGTTCTGCTTTGAATCTCGTAACAAACAGAAGGAAAACTATTTAGCATATGCGGAATTGCAGATGAACCATAATGGCTCTTTAATGACCTGATCATTACTCTACACCTCTTATTGAGTGTATCACATTTGTATGCCATTAGATTGAAATCCAGAGAAAGAGGAGGTTACTCTTGCCTATTACACAAGAGTGAAATTAACAGATTTCCTAACTCACAAGAGGAACAATTTGTCCTCCAATTTAAATTGGTTGTTTAATTAAAACCCCTTTGCAAAAACGAATAAGAATATCATCATGCACAAATCAATTTTGTTCAGAGCAGGCATTAACCACATTTTCCCTTTTTCAATTATCAGTTGATAAGAATATTTGCATTCATCTAAGTACATCTGTTTGTTTGTTTTTTTCCCCTTCATTTGTCACTGACTGGCATAAATATGCAGAATTTTTTTTTACCTTATCACATGTTAAACAGTAGACTCACCTCTCCATACATATAAATAATACAGACGACAAGTTAGAGGAGATGACTAACAACAACCAAAGAAAATTATTTGGTTTGGAGTGCATTATTTATGGCCAAAGCATTATTATGGTCAATATTTGTCTGTCACTTCAGAGCTGAAAGCCCCATGGAGGATTCAGTGGACACCGATGAGTATTTATTTACCAAGGAAAATCACTATAGAGGCCCTGCTGGGACAACTTTCCATGCAAAGACTGTTACTCTGCTGTGTGGATCATTGATTTATTTGCCTGTGATTTGAATCATGCTGCTCGTGTTCATGGGATTGAATGCTGAAACTGGAGATGTCTTTCTCAATGGGAGAAATCCTATTTTGAGCCTGCATTCAGTATACAGTATTGTTTTTGACAAAAAGATCATCGTCAAAATCATCTAGAAGCTCGTAGTAGTCGTACTATCAGAATATTTGCTGTTTCCAAAGACTGAAAATCATAGAGAAAATTAGAAATCAATATATTGTTTTCTGTGACTGAGTAAACAAGATGATTTTCACATCATTTTGAAGCAAAAACTCTAAGCTACAAGAACCGGTTCTCAAAAGTCTTGTGAACAAATGCTCTTTATGTGTTTTATGGCCTTATTTCAGTGACTTAAATTTTTTTGTTTTTCACTAACCACACATAAACGTTGCTTTCTCAAAAGCACAATCATGTACGTGCATGCTGTTTACATATTAGTGTAGCCCGGTTTGTGCTGAATACAGCATTTACATACTTTAGCCATTTATAAGTTTATATGTTTATAAGCATCTGAAAAAAGCTAAAATGTCAGGGCATGTCAAACCTTCTCCAGGCCCCCAAACCACCCACATACCCCAGGGGGTTAAATTAATATGTTAGGCTTGAATGGCTTGAAAATCTGCCAATATCGCAACAATTACCTCTTGAGATAAAGTATCTCTTAGTAATAGAATCGTTCCCTTTCATGGTAACTTCGAACTGCGTCCTCTAGGGGGTCGCTATGGGGAACGCCTCGACGTGACCCGTGTCTGAAGCATACATTCAAAAACACCAACAACATGTTGGCCAGCGACAGCCTATGACGTCACTACCGCTGCGACCACAGTATAAAGAGGCACCGGGAGAACACCTCATCCTCTTCTTCGTCTTCAAGTGACTGTTTTGCTTGAAGCGTGCATTCCGGTGGTAAGAACGATCTTTTCTTTTGGAACGTTTGGAGCATTTTTTGTTCGTTAAATGTAGTTTTTGGCTTTTTAAAGTACACCAAGGACCAGCACAGACAGTGATTGATCCTGTTTGCTCATTTAGCCTATATCAAATCTCAACGACTTGCCTAAAATACAATCTATAGATCAAACGGTCAAGCATATACATGTTATTTAAATGTTTGAAACCATAAAAAGTGCGCTATTAAGACGCAATCTCATCGTTTAAGGCGGAGAGCTAAAGCGTGCTTTACAAGACATGAAAGGGCCGGCGCGATCACTTGCATTGGAAACAACTTTTTTTTAAATCCGTAAAAATGCATTTCTTTCTAAAGGCGCGTCCATTGAGGAGATGGCGAGTTAGGATCGTCATCTTCATCCTTGCGACACCGAATCAGAAAACACTAGTTTATTTGATAATTAATTCAAATATCTCCTTACTACACTGAACAATTAAAAGCAACACTTTTGTTTTTGCCCCATTTTCATGAACTGAACTCAAAGATCTAAGACTTTTTCTATGTACACAAAAGGCCTATTTCTCTCAATTATTGTTCACAAATCTGTCTAAATCTGTGTTAGTGAGCACTTCTCCTTTGCCGAGATAATCCATCCACCTCACAATTGTGGCATATCAAGATGCTGATTAGAAAGAATGATTATTGCACAAGTGTGCCTTAGTCTGGCCACAATAAAAGGCCACTATAAAATGTGCAGTTTTACTGTATTGGGGGGTCCGAAAACCAGTCAGTATCTGGTGTGACCACCATTTGCCTCACGCAGTGCAATACATCTACTTCGCATAGAGTTGACTGGTTGTTGATTGTGGCCTGTGGAATGTTGGTCCACTCCTCTTCAATGGCTGTGCGAAGTTGCTGGATATTGGCAGGAACTGGAACACGCTGTCGTATACGCCGATCCAGAGCATCCCAAATATGCTCAATGGGTGACATGACATTAACTGTATACATATACAAGCCAACAACACATGAAACAAATCTTTATTTGACTTTAATGTTCTAATAAACATGCACATATTTACAGGCAGTGAACCCCGCATCCTACTGCCATGTCAACACAGCTGTGCCGATTCTGCGGTTTTATTTGGACCAAGCAGCTGACCACCATGCCCATCTTCGCCTGTCTTTGCCATCC
Source organism: Sinocyclocheilus anophthalmus (assembly GCA_018155175.1). Lineage (NCBI taxonomy): Eukaryota > Metazoa > Chordata > Actinopteri > Cypriniformes > Cyprinidae > Sinocyclocheilus > Sinocyclocheilus anophthalmus. The sequence goes on from JADLZN010000927.1 coordinate 130,250, forward strand.
ATCAGGTCCCTCACTGCAGCAGTCAGATTGGAATCTGACCATGGGTGGGAAAAGGACATTGAAGTCCCCATATTCCTCCACTGGCTTGCACTTGCAGCATCCTACAGGGTCGTGTCACAGACCTTTGATATGCCCATATCCTTTGTTCATGGGATTGTGCACAAAGTGAGCAAGGCAGTCATAGGAATTTTGAGGAGGGTGATTTATTTTCCAACCGGGGATGACCTGGAGGCAGTGGGAGCAGGATTTGCACAGCTAGCTGGGTCACCAGCTTTCAGTCGAGCAGTCGGTGCAATAGACGGCTGTCATATCCGAATTAAACCTCCAGCAAAAAACACCCAATGCTACTACAACAGAAAACTGTTTCCATCCAACTCCAGGCCATCACTGATCACCAGGGGAAATTCCTTGATGTTGTAGCGTCTCGACCAATCTGACACACTAATTTTTATTTGATTTAACAAATCAATTATTCATTAGGTTTACAAATCGTCACAGTCCCCTCACTCAGTAAACTGGATGCCAGGATTTCTGCAAAACACCAGGCCCCCTGTTCCCCATGACAACTAATCATGATATCACTGTTTTTATGACCCCCCAGGAATGTGAGTAGAATAAACCCCTATTGTCCCATAGGCAAATGCAGAGTATAAATGGACTTTTCTACTAATTAATTAAAGGAAAACCTTTCTTTGAATGAACACCGGCACATGATCCTTCAGGTCCTTGGGTATATTATTGCTGTCTTGTATATTATCTGTTGTATTGTAGACTATTGTATGCATGCTTATGATGGAACCCATTCCTGTCATCCTTTCACTATTTGTAATCCTACCTTGTCTAGTATCTATGAGTTCGCCTTCTTATGATCGAAACAAGCATATATTGTGTATATTATATATTGGTACATATGCAATATATATTAGGGTCCTGAGAACTTTTAGTAATTTCGATTTAAGTCCATTTGCAAGTTACCATGCTTAGAGACAAAGGGTCGTTAACCCTCCAGCAATTGCCACCTCCCGTTCGGAAATTCCATTTTGCTCATTGGACAAGCCCATCTTGAAAGGCGGGGATCTTCTCCGACCTTAAAGGCCCGGCTCCAGGGACCCGCCCCAGTCGGTGGTTTGTTGGGATTCTGAGAGGTGGTGAGAAAAACGCTCCCAGAACATCATAAGCTTGTCCTAGGCTTCAGCCTTGTCCTTTCCATTTCAATCAAGATTCTCTGACTCAAAACTGGTTCTTTCTCATCAACCAACTTCAGCAAGATCTTGGACCTTAAGATTTGCATCAGGAATCTCTTTTCATACAGACGAGACTTGCAAGTATCAAACTTAGTCGATTTAATTGATTCATTAAGTATCAGTTACACCTTTTTATAAGGTTTGTTTGAACTAAGAATCTGATGTTTCACTCAGGTGTAGATCTGCTGAATATGCAAATGGTTCCATAAATTTCATTCCTTATGTCTCTTTTCTGTACTGAGTTAAGCTTTAACCCTTTCCTATACCAACTGTATGTGTGTGTGTGTGTGTGTGTGGGTGGTGTATGTGATGTTCGACCAGTTTATGTGTGTATGTAGGATGTTAGACCAGTTTTTGTGTTTATGTAGTATGTTGGACTAGTTTAAGTGTTTATGTAGTTAATAAAACCTTACTTGTATCACACTTGACGTGGTTCATTGTTTGCTTATAACTGGAGTCACTTATTCACGCAGATTTACGCTACAAGCTTTTGTAGAATTGTACAGTAAGAAAGTTATTTCCCTTAACCAGGAAATTAACGTTCTTAGAATTGACAAGACAGTTGACCCTGAGAGGTCAGCTAAATATCTACAGCGGATCTAAAATATTCATAATTAATTATAACTAGTTATGGTTAATTATTCATATTTCCTGTGAGCTGATTCGTTACAATGTCTTTGTGGGATATCCAGGGTCTGTGCACGATTCTAGGGTGCTGAGGATATGCAGCCTTGTATATGCCGGCAGCCTATATTCACCTGCAGGAAAGTGCATCCTCGGGGATGGTGGCTATCCTTGCCTGAGAGCACCCATCTGCCTCATCACCCCATACAGAGAGCCTGTGCAGGCTCGTTTCAACAGCAAGCACTCCCGCGCACGAAGCATAGTAGAGCGAGCCTTTGTCATGATGAAAACACTCTGGCGCTCCCTTTTCTTCAAGGCCTTGGAGGTGAGCCCTGTCTTCGTGCCTGAGGTTGTTGCATGCTGTGCTGTGCTTCACAATCTCTCTCTTGTCAATGGGGACATCATTGAGCCAGTGGAGGAAGACCATGACGACGGCCCCCCTGAACCCCACAACCTTGAACCAAGAGGGGGAGAACATGTGCGGGACAATCTGGCTGCTGCTGTGTCCGCTCCAAACATTTGTCTGCCTGCTCTCCATGAGCATGACTACCTGTGAAAGATTAAAACGGGTTAAGTCACTTTGGATAAAAATGTCTACTAAATACATACATAAAAATAAATGTGATTTGTATTCCTAAGTAAATCCTTTTTTGAAAGTGTCTGTCATCTTAGTTTATTTATTTAGGGTACTACTACAGGCTTAATTGATATACATTTCATACCATTTTTATTTGAGAGATTAGTTCACTCAAACATATAAATTCAGTCATCATTTACTCACTTTCATGTCATTTGATCCCTCTATTTTTGTTCATTACACTATTTGTTGATGCGTTTGAGGCGTTTGAGGCTTCTAAATGTCAGGCTTTATTGGCCAATATTGTATGACCAGAAACCAACAGAGTATACTTGACCAAAATCAGCTTTTATGTTCAGAAATAAAACTAGAGGGATGGAACACGATGAAGTGAAGTAAATAATGAGTTTATAGCGTATGTTTGGGTGACCTTTAATCACTGTTACTATGTGTAGTTAATGCAAGTGAAGGTGGTTTGCGCAAACAGTCTCAACATAGGTTCTGGCCATTGTCCAGAAGAGTTCATTTCCTCCCCTTGTGTGTGTGTGTGAAATTAAATTCTCATTGCAAACATATGTTTGTTCTAAACAAAAATCCATGTTTAAATATACATATTATTTATTTGCAATACATTCAAGGAGGCAAATTAATCTTTCCTCCCTTTGACTTGCTTCCTGGTGCCACCTTTCTTCTCTTTCTCTGTCTTTAGCATGTCGTCTCTCCTCCCACTCTTGTCTGTCTCATTCTCGTCTATCCTCATTCTCCTCCATTTCTCTCCATCTTTTCTCCTCCCTTTCGAATGCTTCCTGCTCTCTTGCCATTTCCCTCTCCTCCATCTCCCTGATCAGATTCTCAACTGATTTCCGGGTTCTTTTCCTTGATGCCCTTGGTGTGTCTGGGGCTGGGCTCACTGAGGATGTAGAGGCCACAGCAACATCCAGGCCAGATGAGGCAATAAGGACAGGTGGAGTGATGGAGGGTCTGCACCCAATTGCCTCATCCATGGCCCTGTACCACTGTCAAGATGCTGCTGTGGGCTCTCCATCAGTGAGCCCAGCCCCAGACACACCAAGGGCATCAAGGAAAAGAATGGCCTTTTTTACAAAGGCCGCTGTCACCCTGTCTTGCAGGCCCTGCTCCATCACAAAAGCTCTGCACACAAATCAAGAGTCAGAAAAGTGCTATAATATCTGTTTGAAATAACATTAATTAACAGCATATGACATCTGTTTTCATTGGTTTCTGTAGTATACGCATTCAAAGCCTTTGATGGCTGCATTTCGTTTTCTGGTGAAGAGGGCCTCATTAGCCACTCTCCACCGGATAAGCACATGTGTGTGCTCATCTGTCCCTGTAACATTCAAACAAGATTGTTACAAGTTACTTCTGTGATTTATGTTTTCAGCACTACACACAGGAAAAAAGTTATTCAGTGGTTCTTTGGTTCAGGTGCTATATAGCACTAAAATGGTTCCCCTATGATTACGAGCCAGCAAACCACTTTTAGTGCTCTTTAGCACTATTTATTTTTAGAGTGTACATATAAATGTTGAGGCAGTTGCTGATGTGTTTTAACATTTGCTACTTAATTTATCAACAGTACTAATAGACAAATACATTTGATAGCTTATTGATAACTTTAATGTCTTGAAACCTTTAAAATAGTATGGTTTTATTTACATTACATAATTATTTACATTAGCAGTGTTGACAACAGTGAATTCTACTGCATAGCTAATAGCACACACACATCACTGATGTCTATTTCATGTTGTGATGTTCTCTTCTGCAATACTTGTCGAAGATGTTTCTGTCAGATATTACATAAACATTTAGTAAACGTCTTTATGTATATAATTAAGAACATATAAAATGCTAAAGTCACAAGCCATCTGAATTAACGTACGTAAGTTTCCTAGTTAAAAACTGCACATTAACGTGCTTGCAATCACGACTTTAGAAGTGGGAATAATGACATTTATGATAGCGAGGGAATGCAGCAATCCACTTTGTAGATGCATGTGTGCTTACTGGAACTCAGCAGTGGCTATAAATAAACACGTTTTTACAACAAAATCACAAATATACTATAATATCTGTGCAAACACCTTCAACAGTTCAACAGTTTACAGTAGTTCAAAAAATGCAATTTTAACACAAGAAACCATGTTTTTGGTTTTTAATACTTGCATTTGAAAACATCCCCATTCTTCTCCATGTTCGATTATGACCTATCCTCCTCCTCTTCTTCTTCTTCTTCTTAAGGATTTGCGGCTGTTTGCGGCAGACTAGACGCATCCTCTCTTCTTCTTGGTTAACGTATCCTTTCCCATGGCATTGTGGGATAGAAAAGTATCCCGCGATCGGCACTTCGGAGTCTGGACGGGACGCAGTAGGCCATCCGGGGATCTCTTGCCTACTCTTCTATGAATACTGTGGTTTCGGACATACTACTCTTCTCACGTACCCATTTCACCTACTATATAGTAGGTAAGTAGGCATATTTGAACGATACTTAAATGTATACATTAGCTTCTCTTGGTTCAAATTTTCCCCAAATGAGACATGAATGTTAGGACGACAAGGGTAAGGAAGTTTCGTGATGAAACCATGAAGAAGTTCAGCATTCTTCTCAAAAGTCTCTTCCTAATATGGCCATCGTTTTTCGTACATGTGGCCTATTTAATAAACACATGTTTCTGGCAAAGACCTAAGTGTATGTTTTCATATCCTCATTGGTTAGAGGATTACACTCCCCTCGCCTATTCCCTATATATATCTGTATTTAATGAATCAATGAAGTATTGAGGATAGCATGTGACTGTGTGTTTTTCTCCTACTTCCCGGCCGGCCGTCCGTCTACACTTTAGTAGCTGAGAATTCTTCAAGGTGGGCAAAGAGAATTTAACAGAGTTAACAAATTTTGTTATTCTTTATTTACATCCCTCATTGGGCTCACACTTGTCCTGTCCCTCGTTCTGCCCTACATCTGTTTTCCTGTCTCTTGTGTTCTATTTGTCTGTTATTGTGAATGTTACCCCGAGTGTGTGTGTCTGTCTCTGCCTTGTTGTCACTACATTAAATATCCTTCATTTGAATCCTTGTCGTCCTCGTCATCCTGCCTGCCTCCACACACCTGGACTGTGACAGAATAACCGACCCCAAAAAGTAAAGTATAGTGGCCTTCTTCCCCCTCGTTGTTTTGCCCGTTTTTTTGTCATTTTTGATTTTGTTTTTTTATCATGGATTGCCCCGCCGTCCAACCTTCAGCTGAGCAGGGGAACGCTCTCTTGGATGACAACTAATGACTTTTTTGTCCCGGCCCACTCAGCTCAACGCACTACCCGGACAACTGCCTCTGTGGCTTCTATCAAGTCAGACAAATGCCACCACACGAGCGCAGTTGTCTGGGGAAGGTCCTCGAGAGAGCTTCACCACCTTCGTCGAGTGGGTGCTGGTGTCCTGCAAGTCCCAGCTAACCGTGGGCACGCTGAGTCGACACCAGCCCCACTCCAGATCCAGTGCCCAGCCCACCATCTCCCCGTGGTACGGCGCACAAGCCTGAGCCCACCGCTAACGGAGAGCCATTTCCCACTGCGATCCACGAGCTGGAGCGAAGCCCCGCGGCTGAGAAGAGGATTGCCTCGGATATTGAGCCCAACACGTCAAACCAGGTGCGAGAGCCTGTGACAGTGCCCACCACGAGGGAGCAAGCCGTGGACGGTGTGAGCGCGGAGAGGAGCTCCGCCGCCTGCATCATGGCTGTGGGTGAGCAGAATATGGAGGGCGGTCAGTGCCAAAACGAGGAGGAGAGACCTCTGGATCCCCTGTCGAGCCTAGGAATGGCTCTCGATCCCCTGTCGAGCCTAGGAATGGCTCCCAATCCCCTGTCGAGCCTAGGAATGGCTCCCAATCCCCTGTCAACTAGGAAGGGCTCCTGATGTTTCGTTTAGCCCGGGAAGGGCTCTTGATCCCCAGTCCAGCCCAAGAAGGGCTCCTGATGTTTCGTCCAGCCCAGGAAGGGCTCCCGATCCCCAGTCCAGCCCGGGAAGGGCTCCTGATCCCAGTCCAGCCCGGGAAGGGCTCCTGATCCCCAGTCCAGCCCAGGAAGGGCTCCTGCTCCCAGTCAGCCCATGAAGGGGCCCCCCCCCCCCTTTTTCCCTGACCCCAGTCCAGCCCAGGAAGGTCTCCGATGTTTGTTTAGCCCTAGACGCTCCTGTTTCCCAGTATAGCCCATGAAGGGCTCCTGATCCCCAGTTCAGCCCAGGAAGGGCTCCAGCCCAGGAGCTCTCCTCCATTGCCCGCTCCTCAAATATCCCGCCCTCCCACCCGCTCACGGCCTCCTCCAGCTCATCACCATGGTCTAAGTCTCCCTCGCCTCCGTCGCTCCAGCCGCCGAGGCCCCGGACCTGCCTCTCCGTAAACCCAGTGGCCCACTTCGCTCCTAGCTCCCTCCGCCCTCCACGTCACCCATCGATTCATTCACTCACCGTGCTCCCACATCCCTCCGCCGCTCCGTCTCCGCCGCGGATCTCTGGATCTCCGCCTCCGCCTTGGTCGCCAGAGCCCTCGTCTCCACCCTGGCCCCCGGATCCTCTGCATCCCCCTGGATCGTTGGCTCTCCGTCTCCGCCTCGGTCTCCTCCTCCACCTGCTCCGCCGCCATCGGTTGGTCGGCCCCCTGGAGTCGGTAGACATTCCTCCTCCATGGCTCCTCCCTCTGTCAGCTCCACCGTGGACCGCTATGATAGCTGTGGCCAGGGTCCCAGCTCGCTCCTCCTGCTCCGGTTCCCTCCTGTCGTCTCCCTGGCTCCTGCTTCCATCGTCACCTCCCTGGACTCTGTCTACCGTCCTCCTTCTGTAAGGCCGTCCTCCGCCGGAACCTCCACCTGTCTGCTCTGCCTGCCACCCCTTTGCCTTCCCCTGTCACCATCTCACGTCCTCCTCCTAGTCCCCCTCCGCCCCTCCTTCTGTTTCTATGGTGCGAGGACGCACCTTTCGGGAGGGGGGAGTAATGTAACACCCTGTGGACTGTTTGTTGTGGTTTCTTCCCCTTTTGTTGGTTTAGCCCGTTCAATTATTAGTTAATCACCTCATTTTCTCACCTGTCTGTTCCCTTCGTTCTGCCCTATATCTGGTCCTGTCTCTTTGTGTTCTAGTTTGTCGGTTTTTGTGAATGTTACCCCGAGTGTGTGTTTGTCTCTGCCTTGTTGTCGCTACATTTAAAGAGCCTTATTTTGTATCCTTGTGGTCCTCGTCATCCTGCTTGCCTCCACACACCTGGACCGTGACAGATAGATTTATTTTGCAATTGTATATAAGCTACTTAATAAAATTTTATATTGGCACATATTTTTTTATAATCCTACTGCTCAAAATAACCTTGGATTTTCCAAATTACACTATAATGGCGTTTAGATATATATTTGTTGTTGATATGGACTTTATTGACTAGATTGATGCAGTAATGTTCACTATGAAGCTTACACTGTAATGTACCTGAGAGAAAACAGATTTGACCATCTGATTTTTACCAGTAAGAAAAAAGTGTTTTAAAGTTTGTTGTTTTGCAGAACATCACAGTTATGAGAATAAGGCCTGAAGTTAGGAAGAACATTTTAAGGAAAATATAATTATATTTTCATGATTTTTTTCTTCTCAAACCTTGTCTGTGGTGTAAAAACACCCCTGGCCAAATGCCCCCAGAGGGCATCACTTCCCACTTTGATAATTACTGTAGTTACCATGTTCTGAACATCACATCCTTTTTTTCCCTCAGATGTAATCTATCTAGTTGGTTGAATACAAATATTTGGACTTTATATCTAAATGTTGCCTCAACTTAGCACCAGCAAGCTTGTTAACTAGACAGTTAGCATCAACTAACAATATTTGCTTATTTTCAGTATGGTTATGAATAAACATTAATATCTGTCTACTCCGCTAGTTAATCCAAACAATATAAAAAAAGTATACTGTTGATAAACAATATAAAAACACGTCACATAGGGCTAAATGCGTGTATGGCAGCGTGGATAGGAACGTGCAGGAGTTATTTACTTTAATCATGTTATTTTAAAGTTTTTTTTTTTTTTTTTTTACCTAAAACATAGAGACTCTGATGTTGATGTGTCTGCATTCAAGCATTTCAGTGTGCTTAAACAGATCACCCTTTACAGCAGGTTTAGTTCACAAACAACTGACAGTTTTGGCCTAAATATGATTTTCAGTTACAATATTTAATCCTAAAATTCGACATTAGTAATTTACTTTTAACAGCATCAGACGCGCGCACGCTCACAAGATCTCCCAGTTCTTAATTGTGAATTCAGTTCACTGGAGACTCACACTAAATGGTTAATTTGAATCAGTGAGTTGTCGACTCGAGAACAGCTGCAATCGGATCATTCTAATTCGCGAATGAATCATTTGGTGCAATTTGCGAACCAATTTAAAAGGTTCATTGAAAAGAATCAGTTCATTCTTGAATAACAATGCTTCTGCGTTTTTGATCATGTGATATATTATAAGTATTAACAATTTTTATTTATGAAATGAAGTGCAGTAAAAAGTGTGACATTTTGCTTTGGAATGTAGTGAAGTAAAAGTAAAAGTTATTCAAAATAAAACTACTCCAGTAAAGTACAGATACTTAAGTACAGTAACAAAGTAAATCTACTTCGTTACTGTCCACCCCTGGAAATGTCAAATAAATGCTCAGCTGAAACCACACATTTTATATTAATGTGGCAAGATGCTACAGCCACTTTACAACCAGATATAGATAGGCAGTTTTAATGTTCATCTTGGTAGATATACGACAAACCTCCCATATTATAAACATGAACATTGGGACATATTCTCTATATGATTTGTGTATTGATTTTTTATGGAACCCAAATGCATTTAATTTTTAAATTAAAATGAGTATTCATTCATTCATTCATTCATTGATGATTGTTAGGGAAAGAAATGGAAGATGTGTGCAATGTATTTGTGAATATAAGTGCTGCTTGGTGGATCTGTTTATTTATTAACAGTAATGATTATTCATTTTTATTTTTGAACTTAAATTTAAAGTGACTTCAATAATATTGTTGATAATTCTAACTAATTTCAAGTGTAATATGACATGAGAAGCTACTCATTTTGAATTGTTGATGGGGTAAAAAATAAAAGGTAGGAAAACACATGATATTAGTCAGTTATTGAGGGAAACATTACAAAACTCAACAATGATAGGTTTAATTTCAATGTCTCTAACATTTTATATTGGACAATACAGGGTAAAACCCATCCTTCTCCTCCACTTTTTCAACTGTCCTTCAACCTGAGCTGAGGGAGTCAGTTTGGTAGCATTAAACTTTAACATTACCCATAAACACCAACCTGCATGACAGGAGCAATCTGCCAAGTTCTATGCAACTCCATCAAAATCAGAGAAGACTCACCATATTTCCTGTGGGATGTGTGCGCTAAGATCTGATCAAATATCAGTCTAATTGCTGACTGCACACAAAGCAAACTTCTTCCCTGGTCAAAATGGATTTTGTCAGATGCCCCTAATTGTTCTAATTCAGTCAGTCAGGAGTATTCCTCTGGATGTTCATTATTGCGTATTAATCTTGTCATGAACTGACGTTGAACCCTTTATCAGCATAAGGGGGAAACATCATTGGTGTAAATAGATTTCTGGAAGTTTTTAACGTCAGAGATGACTTTATGAAGTCTAGGGGCATTTGTATGAAAGTGTGTATGGAGAGCAACATGTTCAACAACAATGCACAATAAGTTTGGTGCATGCAAAAAAAATAATAATAATAACAATAATTAAAAAAATTAAATAAAATCTGTTTCCAGGATGCCCAGTTCACTTTTAAAAGTTTGACAATGAAATAGATGTTTTTTGCTCATAATTCCATCAGGGATTAACTTTTCTAACCATTCTAACCTTAACTCTTTGAGCCAGTGAGGCTGCATAGTGCCCCTAAACCCCACAGCCAATCAGAAGGATAGATGAGGCATGAGTACTGACTGTGAATATTTTTGCAAACAGTAAAATTTTGAAATATTTTTATTATTTAAAATAACTCTTTTCTGTTTGAATATATTCTAAAATGTTATTTATTCCTGTGATGAAAAATTTTCAGCATCATTACTCCAGATTATTTAACATCACTTCTACAGATTTTCTATTATAATCATTACAAAATATTATATCTTTTATTTATTTATTGATAACCATCCAACAGAGAGACAAACAAACTGTATTATACATTTATAAATATTGAAATTATGAATTAAACATTTAAAAATAATTTAGCATAAATTGTTAGAAGTAAAATCTCACGGATTAGGCTTACAAAACAAATCCTTATTATTGAGTTGCTTTGCCTTTGCTGGCAGAACAATAAACAAGAGGCAGAAAGCAATGGGAGAAGAGAACAGGTTTGGAAAAGGACTCGTGTCCTCATAAGTGTCTTTGTGTTATTCATTTATTAAATTGTCTTGTTGTAAATGTCAGGACACTTTGAGAAAAGTTCTGCTTTCAAGAAACGCAATTAAAATCAATGAAGCTGAACTACTGTACATTGAACAATTGACCCTCACTCTAACATTTTAGTATTTATCCTTCTGCATTTCTTTTTAATTAAGAGCCATTCATTCTAAGAAGAGCTAAACTCTGCAATGACAGGTAACATTCTTGTTATGTTCAATAATGAGTCGTCCTGATTCAATGAGTGTGAGGGAGAGGATGGTGACCTAACTTGAAGTGTTTAACTGCTCTGGGGTGCGTTTCCCGTACAACAACGTAACTCACTGATTAACCACCATAGTACAATGCATTGTTGTGGAAACTAACTAGCCAGTCATGACTGTTTCCCGAACAGACGGTCGCATCCCCGTCATTTGAACCACATTAGTTCAACAATTTAGGGCCTTTGTTAATGACGTCACACGCATGTGCTGGAGTAATAACTTCTCCTAATTAATTGATTTGAGATTTCTGAGATGCTGCTGTATTGAACATGGCACCTGATGACTAATTTACTATGTTTTGTTCCATGCCATTTAGCTTTATTTGATGTTTGATTCATTGCGTATTTCCTTTTACGTTACTCCCGGGTTCCCTTAAAAAATGCACACTCTTAAAAAATGGCGCTTATTGAGGACGTGCTAAAATTTATCGATTAAAATGTATATACATTTTAATAGAATGGAAAATATATAGTACTGCATGTTAGCTTGCTTACTGTGCCCAAAATCATAATTTATTTAAGTCCATATGTCTTTCGAACAAGAAACTATATGCTTCTAAACACAGGTCGAGAGCTGTAGTTCCTACCACCCAAGTTGAGACGTGTTTCGCGAAGTTCGTGGGAACTACTGTATGGTTTCGGGAAACACCGAATCATTGAAGTATGTTGGTAACAACAGAACTTGCGACCACAGTTGGCTAACAATGCTTTTGGGAAACTCACACCTGAACAACAATATCACGGCATGCATCTTTATTTCTGTTTTTAGAGCAGGCAGCATGTTTCCATAGCAACCCAAGAGCTGTGTGCATATCCATTGACATTTTTTTAAATTCACGGAAGCTTTTTAGACTCATTCTTGAGAGCATGTGTTAGAAAAGAGACGAGACCTAAATAAATTACATCTGCCTCCTCAGAAGCGGGTGTCCTTCTTTACGGAATGACAGTCTTAAAGCTCCTCACCTGCGCTGATAAATGTCAGGTAAAAGAATTCATGAAAACACACACACAACAAACAAACACACACACACATCTTTGTTCACTGTTAATAAGCAGGTTTTTTTTTTTTGACCAAAATATATATTTGTAGGCTTCATACACTACGAACACATTCAAAAGTTTAAAATAAAAAGTGGAACACAAACAAACAAACAAAAAAATCCATGTCCTGGCACTCACATAGCAGGCAAAATATAAAAAGCCTTTATTGTAAGACAGGGCTACATGTTAAAAAACACCAACGCGTATTAGCCCAAACAGGCCTTCGTCAGGGTGTTGACAAACGTTCAAAAGTTTATATGATTTTGTTTGTTGTTTCTGGTTTAAAGAAGTCTTTTTTGCTCACCAAGGCTACATTTATTTGAACCAAATTACAGTAAAAAACAGTAATATTGTAGAATATTATGGCTATTTAAAATCACTGTTTACTGTTGTAATATATTTTAAAATGTATTTTATTTCTATGATGACATGCTTAATTTTCAGCATCATTACTTTAGTCTTCACTGCGACATGATCCTTCAGAAATCATTCTAATGTGATTTACTGCTCAAGAAACATTTCTAATCATCACTGTTGAAAACAGCTGTGCGCTATTTCCCCAGCTATATATCTATATATATACTATATATAATATATACTATATATATTATATATATATTATATGTAGCATTACACAAGTTTTTACATCCGTTTTATTGCAATTTAATGTTGGTCTTGCTGCGAAAAAAAATTATAAATTTCATAATGATTTTTTGGCAATTACATTGAAAATATTTATTACTATAATAGATTAATTAATTTAGATTTTTTTATGTTTTTTTTATATTCAGGATAACTATGGTTAAGTGTCAAAAATTATCCATGTTGGTACTGTTAAACTAAACTATTAATGATGTATTGCTCTTTGAATAATGATGAAATAACAATAAAAATTGAGATAAAATTCCATTTGAAAAACATCTCTTAAACTTATTTGTTAGTTGCAAAGGAAGATGTTCTAACTTTCATTGAAGTTTTTTTTTTTTTCAGGATTTCTGTTTTTGATAAATAGAAAGTAAAAACAACAGCATTGATTTTAAATAGATTATTGAAATGTAATTTTGAAATATAAAAAAAAAAAAAAAGTTATGGCCTTTTTATCATATTAAATAAATTAAAAAAAAAAGTAACTTGCAAGAGGAAAAATGGTATATAATAGTTTTGTAGGTTCTTTTTATTTATTTTAATATTTTCGTGATTTTAGGTACAGGTGTCCCAGTCTTCAGCCGGTGTGCCCAGGAGGGCCACCAGATGACTGTGTTCTGGGAGCACATGGCTTGTGTTGTATTTGTCTGTTGCCATGTGCTCTCTCCTGTCTATCGTCTGGCCCCTCCCATCTTGTTACCTCTTATTGTTTGAGTGCTCCACCTGTGTCCCCGCGTTAGCCCTCATCGCGGTTTTTTTTTTTTTTTTTTTTTTTTTTTTTTTTTTGGTTTTTTTTTTATTCTTTTCTTTTTGTATTTGTTTTTGTTTGTTTGTTGGTTTTTTGCTTGTTTTGTACTTTTTTTTTATTTTTTGTTTTTTCTTTTTTTTTTTTTTTATCTTATGTATTACTTTTCTTTTTTTTTTTGTTTTTGTTCCTATTTATTCTCCTTGTGTCTGCCGTCATTTCTCATTGTGTGTGTTTCTTGTCTGCATGTGTGCCGCTTTAGGCCTGCCTGTCTGTTTTTCCCCCTCGGGGTGGTTTGAGTTTGTTTTTGTTTCAGTTTTTACTAAAATAAAATACCATTTCTCCAGCGATTGAGTCCTCGCTTCATCTCCCCGCACGCACCGTGACACAAGGTTATGTGAAATGTATTCGACCACAACAATAGACCTGCATGAAATCTGTTTTTTTTTTTTTTAGCACCCTAGTGAAAACGTTAATGTATCGTGATGCATCAAAGGACCACCTCGCATAATACCTATTTTAATGTTAATGGAAACAAACACCCAGTTTAACAATGTAATACACTAGGTGCAAACATGTACAATAAGTTGCTGATAAAATGGTAAGAGGCTGTGCTGTTCTTCCAGTAAACTGTTGAAGAACATCGTATGCTCATGTTTTAAGTCTGTTAAGTCTAAGTTCATTTAGATTATTAAATCTATTATATTGTCGTATTATTTAAATAGTTATTTTATCATTTTGAATTACATTTATTTTTAGATTTTCAATCATTTTTATGTTTTATGTGCTTTTGTCATTTTTAATTGTATATATATATATATATAGTTTTGTTTACCTTTAATTTTATTTCAGTTAGTAGCCTATTTCAGTACTAGTTTAACAACTCAGCATAAAAAAAATCAATAATTACAATAAGAAAGTTTGCCTTGGCAACTGAAATAAATGAGTTTAAGATTGTTTTATTTTATTTCATCATAATTACAATCACAAAAAATTATTCTTAAATGTTTGCTTTTAGTTAGCAATAACAACATCATTTCTTAATACTTAAACACATTATTTATCTGACAGAATAAAGAATGGTTCAATCAACCTACATAATGTAAAGAACATTATGTGACAATATGACCTTGATTTATTTAATATTGACTGAGTCAAAGACTAGTCCATGTCAAAGATTTGCTTTATTTATTATTGAGAAATTCCAACCGCAACAAATTTGAACCATAACTATCATGGATATGTGTCATATACCATGGATATTAAAGCTGAGATTCTGCCATTTTCAGTGATATGACAGACCTGTTTTACAAAACTTTAAAAAAAATTATAATCAATCAATGAAAAAATAAAAATCCCATAAACCTATGTATTATTATGTGCATGTCCAAATGAGCTTGATTGTAGCAATAATTAGCATGTCAGTTCACTAAAATTATTTGTATAATGTTATTAGTAAAATGAAATAAAAGTAGAATATGTCATTAATATATACATTGATATATCAAATTTAAGTAGATGATCTAATTCATTTCTTTGGGCTATTGTGCAACATAGGCCTAAATCTGTCACTACATAAAAAATAAATAAATAAATGAAGAAAGACAGAAATTTAATAACCAAATGTAAAAATAATAATTGCAGATTCTTCGTTGTATGTATTTATTACAAATAAACTGATTATTGTTAGAGCTACAAAAGTTGTTCACTCAAGAGCAGTGAGTGATTCCCTGCCTTTTATTTTATTATCAGAATCAGAATGAGCTTTATTGTTAGGTATGTTTTCACATACGAGGAATTTTTTTTCATGACAGAAGCTTCCGCAGTGCAACAGAATGACAGTGACAGAACAAAAAACACAGATAATAAAAGAAGAATAAGAACAAATAAATAGAACAAGTAAATAAGGAATAAAAAAAATATAAATTGATGTTATCGTAGTGATATTATTACTATTTTATTTTATTTTGTTTACTGTGTGGAGACGTGCTGAAATCGTGTTTGGTCTCGTACTGTATCGAGTACCTTGTCAGTGTCGTGCGCTTTGCTTGGCCATTTGTTGTGATAAACAGGAAAGTGTGTCAAGTGCAGCCAGGGGCGCGGGAAGATGTTTTCGGTTGGGGTGCTGTGTGTGTCCGTGTTGGGGGGGGGAGGCTAGCGTCACGTGTTCATGAGGATTAGGCTGATCATCCCATATAGAAAACATCACAAGTAAAATTAATCATGCTTATAAAGATAAACATGGCTTTATTATAGCCCACTTACAATTTACATCTCAGAGATCATTACAAATAAATTATTAAAAGCTAAAACTGAATAAATTTAAATGAACAAAATTGGCGTTGCATTTGCAACCATGTGAAACAGGGGGTGCTGCAGCCCCCTCAGCACACCTAATTCCCGCGTCCCTGGCGCCAGCAAAACAAAGTGTTTTTTTAAACAAGGGGGAAAAAAAAAAAAGATTATTCTTTGTGAGAGTAGCAGTCAATCAGCAGAAGTTAAAAGCAGCTTGTAAGGGTATTTATTTCTTGTCTCAGTGTTTAGCGCAGTTGTCGTTGCTAGGAAATGCTTGTTTTGTTTACTGTGGAGGCATTCTGAAATCGCTTTTGGTCTCGTACTGTATCGCGTACCTTGACAGTGTCGTGCGCTTTGCTTGGCCATTTTTTTGTGATAAACAGGAAAGTGTGTCCAGATTAATTAAATTTGAGTTTTGTTAGATGAATATAAAAAAGCTTAGTATACCGCGGCAGCGGCGGCTGCGGTTGTGTGAAGACCGAAGAGTGTAAAGACCATTGACTCCACATTGCAGGGACACTGGCAAAGGATAAGTATCGCTTTTTATTTATCCTCTTTCCTACTATTTGTTTCACTTCGGTTTCAGTTTTTTATAGCCATTTCTTACTATGTGTCAGTAAGTTGTTGTTATTTTAGCAAGTGCGTTTGGCTCAGTGTTACTGATAAAAACTAATGTTAGTTGGATGGATTAGTTATCTATTTAGTTTTAGGTACGTGTAGTAATGTTGTCATTTTAGTCGTTTTTATTATGTCTGTATATTTTATTAAGTTTTTAGTTTTATTTAATTTTAGTTATTTTAATACTTCAGCAAACTAAATGGAAATGAAATATATATATATATATATATATATATATATCTATGAATAATATGAAATGCGTTTAATTTATATATACAGTATATGTATGTGTGTGGTTGTACATACACATATGTAATAGTTTTTTTGGTGTTTGACTTAGTGTTATGTTAATATCATTATTATACTCATACCTTTTGTACTTTAATATTTTGAATTGTTTTTAGCTTTATTTTTTTTTCATTTAAATGTTTAGTTTTGAAATGTTGTATGCATTTGTCATTTTTATTTTTTTATTTTATTTTATTAAAATGTGTGTCTATATATATATATATATATACACACAAATATATCTATATATAGGGCTGAGACAATAAGCAATATCAATCTGTTCGCCGATATATTTTTCACTAACGGTTAATGTTTTTAAACACATTTCGATATTTCGATATACTACCAGTGTTTCCTCATACATTCATTATTTGTGTGCGGTGGACTTCGGTTGAATAACCATGAGCACTGCACGTTTCAAAATCAAAACGCGTCGCGGGTGTTTTATATGAATGTATCTCTGAAGGGAAAGGACTGTCTTCAGAATAGTTTAGATGGCATTTTTATCTGATAAAGTAGCGTTCATGAGCGGAGCTGCTTTGTTTACAGCCATTACTTGAGACACCGCTAGTTCCACCGCTCTCACAGCGCCTCCTACTGGCAGACAAGCAGTTTGCATTTTCAAAAATAAACCCATTTCCAGCAACTTTTCTGAAGCACTTCTGAGCAACTCGGCGCATGTTTCATACTCGTTATCCTGGTTAATGCACGTTTCAGTCTATAAGAATAATTAGCCTACACTACCAGTCAAAGGTTTTGAACTGCAAGATTTTTAATGTTTCTTAAATTATCTTCTGCTCACCAAGCCTGCATTTATTTGATCCAAAATGCACCAAAAGCAGTAACATTTTGAAATATTTTTACTATTTAAAATACCTGCTTTCCATTTGAATATATTTAAAAATGTAATATATATGTTATTCATGTGATCAAAGCTACATTTCCAGCATCATTAGGCCTAATCCAGTCTCGTGGACATGATCATTCAGCAATCATTTTAATATGCTGATTTGCTGATTGTCAATATTTCAAACAGTTGAGTAAATTTTTTTTTCAGGATTCTTTGATGAATAAGAAAGATCCAAAGATCAGCATTTATCTGAAATAAAAAGCTTTTGTAATATTATACACTATTCCATTCCAAAGAAATTATAGAAATTATACTTTTATTTAGCAAGGCTGCCTTAAATTGATCAAAAGTGATGATAAAGTTACTTATAATGTTACAAAAGATTTCTATTGCAGATAAATGCTGTTCTAAACTTTCTATTCATCAAATAAACCTGAAAAACAATCTACTCCGCTGTTTTCAACATTCATAATAATAAATGTTTTTGAGCAGCAAATCAGAACATTAGAATGATTTCTAAAGGATCACGTGATACTAAAGACTTGACTTTGACATCACAGGGAATAAATTTATATTCAAATAGAATTCAGTTATTTTAAATAGTAAAAATATTCAAAAATTGTACAGTTTTGCTGTATTTTGGCTCAAATAAATGCAGGCTTGGTAAACAAGAGAATTCTTAAAAAACATAAAAAATCTTGCTGTTCAAAAACCTTTGACTGGCGTATGGTTAGCCTTAGTTTGAGTAAAAAATATAAATATCATAAGGAGAGGTCTGAGATTTATTTGAAGTGATTTTCACATTTCGTTTGATGAAGGCTAAATACCATAAAGGAGAACGTATTATTTGCGCCGTTTTTTTTTCCTAAAATATTATATTTTCACATTATAAATTATAAAATATTATACAAATCATTTGTCATAGTTTGTAGTACAGACATCTGTTGTGGACGTTCTGGCCGTTTTATGAGGCTTTTTAATAGTGTCATATCGATTCGAATTATATACATCGACCCGAAATTAAGAAAATATGTGATATAATTTGTTGACATATCGTCCAGACATATATATATATATATAGTATTTATAGAGTTTTAGCTTTTAGTATTAATTACTTTTAAACTCTTTGGGATAAAAAAAGTCGCTTTGGATAAAAGTGTCGCTAAATGACTAAATGTAAATGTAAAAAAATTGATATTGGATGTGCAGGTATATTCAATAGACGTTTTGTATGTACAGGTATGTTATGTGCAAATTTGAGGTGTAGACTAAGTGTGTGTGTTAGATAAATAAGTGTATGAGTGAATTAATAGTGTGTGTTCCATGGTTATTGTTAAGTGTTCGTGAGATGGATTGCCTGAGGGAAGAAAATGTTCCTGTGTCTGGTCGTTCTGGTGATCAGTGCTCTGTAGCGTCGACCAGATGGCAACAGTTCAAAGAGGGAGTGTGCGGGATGTGAGGGATCCAGAGTGATTCTACCAGCCCTTTTGCTCACTCTGGACGAGTACAGTTCTTTGAGAGAAGGGAGGGTTGTACCAATGATTCGCTCAGCAGTCCGGACTACCCTCTGTAGTCTTATGAGGTCAGATTTGGTAGCTGAGCTGAAACAGACAGTTACTGACGTGCAGAGGACGGATTCAATGACTGCAGATTAGAACTGTATCAGCAGCTCCTGTGGCAGTTTGATCTTCCTCAGCTGGTGAAAGAAGTACAAACTCTGCTGGGCCTTCTTGACAATGGAGTCAATCCCACTTAAGGTCCTGAGAGATGGTGTTGCCCAGGAACCTGAATGACTCCACTCTGCCACAGTGCTGTTCATGATGGTGAGTGGTGGGAGAGCAGGGGGGTTTCTCCTGAAGTCCACAATCATCTCCACAGTTTTGAGAGTGTTCAGCTCCAAGTTGTTATTATAATCAAATTCATATGAGCAGGTCATATAGGTTTTCAAAAAATATATTTTTTGCAGTTTTTAACATAACTATCCTTCAACGTAAACAGTCTGCAAAGTTGTTAATCAAAAAAAGTGCATGAAAAATGAAGATATAGTCTCTCAAAAGAAAGAGATGACTCTGAACTGCCTTAACGAGTTGTCATATTTTCGAATCATCTGCCTGTTACCTATAGACGTCACAAAGTAACATTTATATATTCCCCACCAGCCCACAAAATACGAACACTCTGACCTGCCCACAAACTCTTCCGCTAGTTTGTGTGTTTACATAATTTCTAGAAGACGCTGTGTTTTCAGCCTCACTGGGCATACACAGTTCCCACATTTGCACCTCAAATAAATAAATAATAATAATGAATGCAATAAAACTGCTGTCATATCACCTAAAGTACCACATGCAAAGTTTAAACTTACCACTGAGAAATGTCCTGATCAAGTCGTGCTTGTGATGGAGTTTCCGGTTGAGTGACTGCATCAGTATCATCCTCGGACTCGGGCTCGAATTGATAAGGTAATATCGATGCCATTTTTGTAATCTTTTAGCATCTTTGTTTACACGTAACCGTCCGGAGCAAAAAATCTATTATGGTACTGGGCATTTCATTTCCGACATTGTATACGGAAAGACCAGTCACAACAGACTTGGCCAGCTGACCAATCAGAGCAGAGTAGGCTTATGGAAGGGAGGGGTGTACAGTTCTTAAGCTCAGAACTGCTTTGAACGAATCATTTCAAAATCATTGAAATATTAAATGTATATTCTGAGAAAATTACAATGTTTCCTGACCGTAGATGCATTTAAACCTGTTGTAGGGGACTGCACAATATTAGGACACTTTAAAATACCATATGACCTGCTCTTTAATGAAACAGACGGCAGCAGGTTTACAGTGGATCTAGGCCTAATATATAGTTATATCAGATGTTTTTGTCCAACTGTTCTCCAAACGTCCAATTAAGACATCACCAACTATGTTTGCTACTAGACGCCAGATATTTTGAAATACTGTAATTGTGTGTGTGTGTATTAGACTGTTAATTCGGGATCGCACGCTGTCTGAGAGATGCGTATTTCGCTCTTCAGGCTATGTGTCTGTCAGTGAGTAACAGATTGCAATCTTTTTGTTTTTGTGGCTTATTATGATTAATAACTCTTTTAACATCAAACACGTCCTGCACTTTATTTTCTGATTCATGCAAGTTATTTTCCTAATAAACAAAACATCAGACACAAGTCCTTTGCATCTGAAGGATATACACAACTTTTTTAATGCATAATAAGATTTATTTGCGCCTACAATATCATAAATACCATAGTCCTATTTCAATATATTTTTAAACATCTAGACTAATCTTTTTTTTTTTTTTTCGCATCGATGCAGACTCGTTCACAGCATTGCACTTAATGTCAGATAGAAATTAATCAACCTGAAGTATCAGCATAATGATCAGCATCCAAAGACCAAATTATTTCAACAGGTATCAGGCATAAAATGTCCTTAAAATAAGCCAATTATCTTGGCAGAGCATTGGGTAACAAAACAAATAGGCTTTTCAGTGATGCCATGAAAAAGTGCACACAGAAATCGGAAACCGACTATTTTCATCATTTTTATGGCTATGACAAATTTGACACTCTTTATCTCAGAATTAGATTGTGATTTTAGCCAGGGTTTCACCGACGGGGTTACATATTTGACCCTGAAATTTGAATCCAATAATCACCACATAGAAAAGATGGGTTAAACTCCCACTTTTCATTTGAGTGATTGTGAAGATTACACAGGACAGTGGGAAATAAAGTGGGAGGAGCTTGTAGTGTTCAGCGGTAACCTACATAATTACATGTTTTGTGTTCCCACTGTGATTAAATATATCTGTTGGGGGTTGGAGGAGGGAGGTCTAATTTTGAACTAGGTGAGGGGTAAAAAAAAAAATGAGCGAGAGAGACAGAGAGAAAAGTGAGAAGAGGAGGAAGAAAGACAGCTAAAACATTACACAAGCAACAACTTATCAAAATCAGGTTGACAGAATTGGGCTGCAAAGACAGTGGCACCTCTGAATGCTGCAGAAATTTGATGCGGTTAAAAATATGTTTTCTTTACTGCTTTTTATTCCTCGCTCAGCTGTTTCTCGTCATGGTGTTCCACAAGCATCAAGGGAGCAGCGAGCGTCATGTGCAACAGGATCGGTTTAGATGAGGATCATTTGCTGGTGGTACAATCATTGTAATAGTTGAAATAACTGGAAAACTTGGACAAATGCCTTTTATAAATGAATATGAGACAATGTGTTTAATGTTAGGAGGAGATTGTTAATGTGTGTGTCTGTGTGTATTTAGGAGTGAATTATTATGTTATAGTGTGTGTGATTACAAATAGAACTGAACATGATGCATTCATGCATATTGAGGGATTACATGCTTGTAAATAATGCCAGCATCATGTAGAAGCAGGAATTGTTGTATTGAAGCTTAATGTACAAACATTTTTTTTTTTTTTATGCTGTTTATTTATGTCTACAATATTTGACAAAATAAATTGCTTTATATTATCAGTGATATAAACAGGCTTGTGCAAAATTTAGAATTTATGAGTTGGAATTTGATTTGAATTGGCCACACTTTAGGAAGTTGAATAGTGGTAATATTAAGATGAATTTACTGAACTAAAAATTAAAGACAGGTAATGCATTCTGGGAAATTAAATTATGTTCCACCTTGGTCACACAAAAGGATCTATTGGTCGCTCATTCTCTCTCTTTTTTTAACAGTTTCACAGTGCTTTGGTAAATTCATGCAGTGATGATTATATACAACTGTCTGCTGTTTCCTACATTATCAGTTTCTAATGTCATGTTGCTCATTAGTTCATCTATTAGTTCATTACATAAGTTACTTTCATTATTTTTTTTTTTTATAAATGTGTCCTGAATTGTGAAGGTGAAGCTTGAAATTCACTAATGATAGGGAAATGCAAAGCTTTAGATCAACCAGTGATCAACCACTTCTCTAAAATAGCTCAGAGATGCATCTCATGGAGCTTCATTTGGCAAGCAATATTTAAATAGACATAGCACAACACAGTGTCACAGATTCTTATAATGGAAGAACAACAAGGAAACAAAGAGGGTCAGCAGCCAGGAAGAAGAGGAGTAAGGATGCGTGAAACAAGGCTAAACATTGGAAGAGGTAAAGCAAGTATGTAGGCCTATGTATGTATCTGATGGAATAAGGATGACTATTGTGCACCATGTTCTCAATTATGACCTTATATATAAGGACTTGTCATTCTGATTTCACTGACATGTTCATTGACATGAACATAACATATTAACTTAATTTTGAGAGATGAACTGATAATTTGGAGGAAGTTGCAGGCTTTTGCAGATAAGCCAATATTGCTTTGAGAAATGCACTGGTTTGCAAATGTTAAAGATGATTCGAGAAATGTCCAGAAGTGACAGAAAACTGTAAAAACTAGCCTTGACCACCATATAAATTCATGCGGGTCTAAACTGGTCTTTCCAGCAGGGAAGCTGTCTTAAAAGGGGAACACAATGTTCCTCTCTGAATCATCACAAGCGCATTCAATCACAACATGGATGGCGGTGAGCCTTTGGGTGAGGGCTTTAATCTCTCCTCTGACAGCGGTGAGACCAGCAGAGGTAGTTTGTTTGGGTGTATTAATGCTGGAAGAGAACTTGGGCCATGTGAATGGTTGGCGCTTAGAGGTTGTGAGCCAGGACTGGTAATAGGATTACACGAATGAATGGCTTCTTGCACCTTCATCATTTAAGGCTAACAGTCCACATGATGGAAACCAATTAAAGCTAACGCTTTGACAAGAGCGGATTGGTCGACATTGACACCACATCAGAGTACGAGGGCAGAGGGCTTCCCAAACACATGACTAGTTGCTGAAGTGTTGTGTGTGAAGTGTAACCAGTGTGAATGTTGAATAAATTCAGTGGCAGGTTATGTGAATGATGTCAAGTGACAAATATTTATAAAACCACAGCACTGTTATATAAAACCACACAATGAAAATTAAACAAATGTTTCAAAAAGCTTTTGGATACTTCTAAGACAAGGCTGCAAATTAATTCATAATGTTCTCTGTCACTTTCATACAGCAAGAACTGACATTGATTACCTAATCATTTATTAAAATGATTAAAGGGGTCATATGATGCGATTTCAAGTTTTCCTTTCTCTTTGGAGTGTTACAAGCTGATTGTGCATAGATAAGATCCCTGAAGTTGCAAAGACTAAAGTCTCAAAACCAAAGAGATATTCTTTATCAAAAGTTAAGACTCTGCCACGCCCCCCTAAAACGGCTCGTTCTTACACGCCCCCACATATCTACCTCACTATGTGGAACTATTTTGCATAATGCCGCCCAAATGTGCATGCAAAGAAAGAAGGCGTGGTTTCAGTAACTGCAGTTAGTGTTGATGCAGCCATGTCAGGGAGATGCTGTGTGTTTCTAGGTGAAAGCAAAAGCACTTTATTTGGCCTTCCGAAAGTAGATGCATTTAGAAATCTTTAAGATTACTTAAAACTGAGCAGCAATGCATTTTATGGACGACCGTTTCGTGAACCTTAGAGAGGAGGTAATTCTGACTTTGCTATGACAATCTGGCACTTCTGACTCAGCTACGTTGTTATTAGTTTAAGTATTTGCTATTGACTGTGCAAATGCGGAGGTTTGCGCATCATGTTTGTGTGTGTGTGTGCGCGCGCGTGCGAGCGAGAGAGGGGCCGCCGAGAGGAGAGAGCGAGAAGGGGGGAGGGGGTAACCACACAGTGGCGTCAACTGTTCTTAAACGTGGGCTGGTGTAATTGCAAACATACCAGCTTCATCACTGGTGTCATGTGATTCTGTTCCCCTTTCGGGCTCTGTATTTGCATTTATTTTGAAAGATGAAGCTGTGATTATGGTAAGGGGCGTTACGTTTCCTACGAGTGCTTGCGGTGTTCGTCCCAAATACAATGCACTGGGTCAGCTGGCCATTCAGAGCAAACTGCGCTTGTCGGAAGGAGGGACTTTGTAGAAAAACTAAGCGTTTGAGAGAGGCGGGGCATAGAGGACCTACAATAATGTACAGTATTTGAAAAATAATGTGTTTTTTGAACATTAAAGCATGTCAACATATTCTGTTACAACAAATACACAAAATAACGATCTTTAAAAAAGCATCATATGACCCCTTTAAAATAAAATAGTATTGAGTATGAACCCTTTAATATCATTCAGAATAACGTAAGTAAGTGAGCGATTTTCAGGGACAACTATGAAAATGCTGCTGAATGAAACACAATCAAGCCATTCAGAACATGTTAGTTCCCCTTCAGGAACTCGAGCTGCATCTTAACGCTACGAGAACGCCTCCAGCATGACCACGCTCTGAATCACATCCAATGGATGGGCGAGACGTCACGGGCAGGGTGACGTAGCGACCAGGTAGCATAAAAGCACATGCGGTGAAACCGATGTCAGCTTTCTGTCATTCAGCAAGCGCTCTGTGTGTGTCAGTCTTATTTGATGATGTCTGTCCATTATCACTCTTTATTTTACCAAAACGAGTGTAGACAAACATACGCCGACAAACATGTTATTCCCTGTCCGCGCTACATTTCCACGCTACAGAGGTCCACGGAGGTCTCTAGAGCAGCTAGTAGGGCTGTCCCCTGCCGGTTCGCCGCTTCAGGGCACCGAGCTAGCCACTCTGATTATACCAGAGGTCAGTCTCGAGAGACTGATTCCCTTAGTAGACTAACGTGTCTCGGTGGGTCCTGCACACAGTAGAGTGAGGCTATAGAATCCAGTTCTCCTCCGCCTCAGTTTAAACGGGGTCATCCCCACTATGGTGGGTCCCGAGAAGGCTCTGGTCATGGAACAGAAGTAGTTACTCTTTTGAGGAAGGAGGCCATCGAGGTGGTCCCTCCTCACATAGCAGAGTCTGGGTTCTACAATCGGTACATCACCATTCCAAGGAAGGATGGAAGGTGGCGTGAGAGAAGACCAAGGGGTTATAAATAAAATTGACATTTTCCTCAGTTATGTCCCAAGAAATGCAAAACTACAAAAGATTTGATCCTAGAACAAAACATGATACTTGACAGATATTTAGTCCTACCGAACAGAGAGACATTTAGAATGGATAAACTACACTGAACAAAATTATAAATGCAACACTTTTGTTTTTGCCCCCATTTTTCATGAGCTGAACTCAAAGATCTAAGACTTTTTCTATGTACACAAAAGGCCTATTTCTCAAATATTGTTCACAAATCTGTCTAAATCTGTGTTAGTGAGCACTTCTCCTTTGCCGAGATAATCCATCTACCTCACAGGTGTGGCATATCAATATGCTGATTAGACAGCATGATTATTGCACAGGTGTGCCTTAGGCTGGCCACAATAAAATGCCACTCTAAAATGTGCAGTTTTATCACACAGCACAATGCCACAGATGTCGCAAGTTTTGAGGGAGCGTGCAATTGGCATGCTGACTGCAGGAATATCCACCAGAGCTGTTGCCCGTGAATTGAATGTTCATTTCTCTACCATAAGCCGTCTCCAAAGGCGTTTCAGACAATTTGGCAGTACATCCAACCGGCCTCACAACCGCAGACCACGTGTAACCACACCAGCCCAGGACCTCCACATCCAGAATCTTCACCTCCAAGATCGTCTGAGACCTGCCACCCGGACAGCTGCTGCAACAATCGGTTTGCATAACCAAAGAATTTCTGCATAAACTGTCAGAAACCGTCTCAGGGAAGCTCATCAGCATGTTCGTCGTCCTCATCGGGGTCTCGACCTGACTGCAGTTCATCGTCATAACCGACTTGAGTGGGCAAATGCTCACATTCGATGGCGTCTGGCACTTTGGAGAGGTGTTCTCTTCACGCATGAATCCTGGTTTTCACTGTACAGGGCAGATGGCAGACAACGTGTATGGCGTCGTGTGTATGAGCGGTTTGCTGATGTCAACGTTGTGGATCGAGTGGCCCATGGTGGCGGTGGGGTTATGGTATGGGCAGGCGTATGGTATGGACAACGAACACAGGTGCATTTTATTGATGGCATTTTGAATACACACAGAGATACCGTGACGAGATCCTGAGGCCTATTGTTGTGCCATTCATCCACGACCATCACCTCATGTTGCAGCATGATAATGCACTGCCCATGTTGCAAGAATCTGTACACAATTCCTGGAAGCTGACAACATCCCAGTTGTTGCATGGCCAGCATAGTCACCGGACATGCCACCCATTGAGCATGTTTGGGATGCTCTGGATCGGCGTATACGACAGCATGTTTGCTTTCTGCTGCTGATGACCTCTTCTGCAGAGTAAAACATGGATAAACTTCACTGTTATATGCGTTTCTGATGAACAGCAACTAAAACATGCAGTCCAAGATACTCTTGGCAGTTGGCAGTAATCATTCATGTCACAGTGGAGAGGAAACTGGTGTCTGGCAGGAGAAATCTGCTGAGGGTAGAGGCATCCCAATTTGATTATCAAAATTGTATTATTATTTTTTATTTTATCTTATTTTTATGTATTTATTTATTTATTAGTTTGTTTGTCTATATCTACAACAGTGCTTTACAAATGATGGGGAACACATGTGCCAGTTTTCAGTGACTGATAAATAAACTTAACTTAAGTTGACCCTGCAGTGTTGTTTGTGAAGCAGCTAAGCAGCCCATCTGTCAAACTGCTAATGAACAGTAAAATTAACCATCAAAAAATAACTAATCAAGTTGAGAACTGCATATTTACTTTATTTACAAATTATAATGGAAAAAAACCTGTTGTTTTCATAACAAAGATTCTTATATCTATGTTATTATTGCATTAGGTTCTAAAATATATTATTATATTGGCTGCAACAGAGTCCAGGGTGGTGATGATGGAGGGAGGAGCCAGGGAGGTGACAGGAAAGACTTGGAGCAGGAGGGGCCAAGCAGGACCCAGGCCACAGCCATGATGGCTACCCACGGTGGAGCCGACGGAGGGAGGAGCCATGGAGGAGGAATGGTCGCCGACTCCAGGGGGCCGACCAACGGCGGCGGAGCAGGTGGTGGAGGAGCCCAAGGCAGAGACGGAGAGCCAAAGAGCCAGGGTGACGGGGGGAGGATCGGAGGGCCAAGGCGGAGCAGATGGCACCGGTGACTGATGCGGAGGCGTGGATCCGAAAGACCGCGGTGGAGCCGGAGTGACAGAGGACTGAGGAGGAGTCGAAGGGATGAATGAGCCTGACAGAGCCAGAGGAGGATGGAAGTCCTTGAGGCGAAGAAATGGTCAACGCCCGACCAAGGCCGGAGCGGAGAGACGCAGGAGCACGGCGGAGAGTTCGGAACTGCCAGCCATGGTGGAGAGGAGGGAGCTAGGAGCCATGGTGGGGCCGCTGGGTCGACGGGCCGAGGTGGAGTCCAGGCCTTGGAGGCTGGAGGCAGAGTCAAGGGATACTCCAACCGATGGAGGATGGCAGACCCGCGGAGCTCGCACTGTATTGATGGTGGGCTGAGGGCGAGCAGAGTGGCTGCCAGATGACAGTGGTGGAGGAGGCAGGAGAGGGTGGGTGGGTGTAAATTTGTGAGCCTTCGGGCTTAACTTGGGACCAGGGGCCCTCTCAGGGCTGGACGTGGGAACAGAAGCCTTATCTGGGCTAGACATGGGAACAGGAACTTTCTATGGGCTAAACTCAGGAACGGGAGGGACAGAGTTCACCGACAGAGGAGGAAGGAAAGGGTGCAAATACTCCCAAATACTCTGCTCACCCTCAGCCACGGTGCAGGGGGTGGAGCTCCACTCCACGCTCTCTCTGTCCGCAGTATTCTCCCTCGTGGCGGGCTCTGTTGCCGGCTCTCTCACCTTGACTGACGTCACTTGCAGCTCCGGCTCCGCGGCGATCCGTTGCTCTGTCACTCCATGCGGCAATGGCTGGCCTCTCCGTCAAAGGTGGGCTCGAGCTGATGCTCCGTGCAGCGGGGAGATGGTGGGCTGGGCACTGGGTCGGGAGTGGAACTGTGTCTACTCCACAAAGGCGGTAAAATTCTCTTGAGAACCATCTTCACACGCAATATTCAAACTGGCGTCGTAGAAAGCAAAGAGCTCATCGTCCGGGTAGCTGGTGAGACTCGCAAGGACCAGGAACAGTCTGGTATGGCCCTCGAGTGATCGCTCCCCCTGCTCCAGAAGGAGGAGGGGGTATTCTGGGCAGGGGAGACATAGGGACATTCCCCATAGGGAAACAACGGAAACCAAAAAACACTGGGTAAAACGCGGAAACAAAAACGGAGGGAAACATGCAGTTAAACTGTTTATGGGTCTGGTGTTTTGTCACAATCCGCTACTGTGAGGAGCACGGAGCGAGGAACGAGGAGACGTGGAGTAGACCAGGAACACACACGTAGTTGGGTAAGATGAACATTCAATACCAGACAAAGAAACTTTGAACAGGACTCACATTCGTCAACTTGACGAGGGGATGACGAGACACACCTGGAACTAATGAACAATAAACAATTAACATGAGAAAACTAGGTCAAGGCAGGCACATGGAGAGGTAAAAACACACAGATAGGTCCAGGGGCATGAAAATATGCAGTTTTTTTTTTTTATGAACTGTTTATGTTAACTTGTACAATAAAATACATGACAATTTATGTGACTTGAAATGTTAATGAAATGAAAAAGAGTAATGAAAATTAAATTAGTTATATAAATTTAGAAATTCACACGAATCTAATTAATGAATGTATATATTTTGTAATTCAATTCAAAATGTTATTAATCTATTACACGTTAATTAATAATGAAAAAAATGAAATTTTTGAGAATTAATAAACGTGTTGTTTATTGTTTGTACTAAGCACGAAATTAGATTTTTGTCAATATCCAATATGCCGATATGTTTTCAAATAATTTGGCCGATGGCACACGGTCTGTTCCTTGTGCAGAAATCATAGATTATATATATTTTTGTTTTATTTAAAAAAAAAAAAAAAATTATTTCTTTTTTTTTGGATATATGCTCTGTAGATGTTTATATTTTAAGCCTTTATTGGCCGATTCCGATTACGGTCCGATAATATTGTGCATCCCCAGTTAGTACAATTGTAATGAATATTTTTTTTTTTTGTTTGCATCATTTATTAATTTAGGTAATTAGGCAAACCAATTGTGCTATCAACATTGATATGTGCTGTGTTACAACCAATAATGTTAAGACAATGCAGTATGATATTTTACACATTTTGAAATGCCTGAAAAGTATTAAACAGATATACATGACATTTGCTGCATTTTCAAATGAAATTATATGAGAAGTTTTGCTTCCTGTGCAGTTTTAAAACTTGTATTGTTAGGCAGAACTTTTAGAGTGCAATAATGATTATTTATGATGAGATAAAATGTTAAGATGTCAACTCAAGCATTTTATATACTTGTAAATTAGGAGAAAAGTCCTTTCTTTGCCTTGCAGCGATACTGAACTGTACAGTAAGTGCTACTTTAAAGCATCAGTATGGAGTGCTCTTTGCGTACCAATCAGCACTTATGGGGTGCATTTCGAGCAGGAAAAAAAAAACTCAGTATGACTGGCACCCAATGTTGGGAAGCAACGCACACCTGACACAACTTTAATCTCATCAGAGTGGCATACAAAAGAGGTGCTGGTGTTCCAGTTCAAGGAGTTCCCAGAGGAGAAAACGTTTCTTTTTTTCCTCTCCTGCATTATCCCAACTAAATCTGAACTGACCCGTCTGGCAATCTGTGCACCCCTGTGTTCACAGCGGTAAGCTTCTGGCTACAATGACAATACGGACTCCTGCCCTTCATTAGCATTGAAAATACTGCCGATACCGTCACCTTTTCCCCTACAGACTCTGCTTACCTCTCACTCCATTTTATTAGTGGTGCTTTCTAAGGCAAGCGTCACGATTATTATTGCTTATGCTCAGGGGTAGGGATTTGAACACCCCCTAAGTATATAGTTCCAAGCATTAATATTAATGATGTGTTTTTTGAATATTTTAGGAAGCCACTGGTCGGAAAAAAATCATGATGCTTATCCATATTTTGGTTTGGAATAAATTTGTGAAATGTTTGAAAATTAAAATGCTGTCCTCATTTATTGTTCTGCCCTCATCGACTTTCATTACATGAAAAAAGAGGATCAACGCAATATAATTAAGTAATGTTTAGTAAGTAAACATGAATAAATGGAATATAATTTTTATTTTTATCTCTTTAAAATTCATTAGAATGTGTAAATATTGAGATATGATTTATTCAATTAATCTGTGGTGCACATCTTATCATGGTAAACTAAAATTAAAACTATATATAAAAAAAAAACATTTCTTAAAATAAACGTTAAAGAAAATACAATTTTAAATATTTATTATTTCAGCGAGCTGCCAGCATTTCTCATTTTCATTTTGTTTAACTTGATGCACTAAAATAACTAAAACTGAAATAAAAATTCACTAAAACATGAAAACTGATAAATAAATAAATACATAAACTATATCATCAATATATAAACATCAATAAACTATGCTGTGTGTGTACATGGGAAATTGGTGACAATTAAAACTCACTGTTATGTTTGCAGCATTCAGAAAGACAGTTTCATTTTTACGCAGGCTTATTCATTTATTTATTTTAATTTTTTGAATTATTTTGGAATGTTGCCATTTTTCTAGCATTAAACACGATGAGAATTGAGAAGGGAAAACAAATATCACAGGCCAGATAATTACTTGAAAGACTACTAAATGTGTTCCAAAACAGTCACCAGAGGAGTCAGTGACCGTGTTTGGCAAGCTGGGATAATTCTAAAAATGCCCCTGCCAAACATGTTGCAATGATTAATTTAATGAAAATATGTATTAATTAATTGCTTTCAACAAGAGCTAATTTTTGTGACAGCGGTGCTCTGAACTTTGGTGTGTGATTCGACTTGCACCGTTTGTGCTACAGACATGAATGTGATCAAATTGTGTGGCTTGTTGAGAAAAGATGTGCTATTATTATAGCACATTATTTTTGTTTGTGGATAATCAGATGATCTGTGTGTGATAATCAGAGTACATACATACATTAATATATAGAGAGTATATGCAATTCCACCCAACCCTACTTTACCCTACTTTCTCCACTCAATGTCTCTCACCCAAAGTTCAACTATGTGTTGAATGTAACTCGCAGATAAAAATTCAGAAAATTGCACACAAGTAATTACTAGATAAACTAAATGCACTCTTAGAAAAAAAAGAAGATAAAATAGCAGTCACTGGAGCAGTAACTTTGTACCTTTTTTTCACAATAGTACAATGAATCATATGAGAGGGTAGCAGAATAATTTTGAAAAATGTTGAACCTTTTATACTGTTCCTTTTAATGCAACCTTGAACAAAGAAAGACATAAAGTTCATAACCTGCCAAGGCAGGGTCACAGATCTGTCCATCCTTGAGAAAGCAACAGCTGAAAGGCTTCAAATATTCCAGTAACAAAGGTAACTTTTGGCCATGAAGACTGGATTAAAGCCATCTATTCGCTCCACCACCTCCTCTTCTGTTTGGCTGAAAAGACACTGCATGAGTCTTGCAACTTTAATATTCGGCATTCTTTTTTTCTGTCCCTTCTACCTTTTCACACACTTTTCAGCTGTGTGACAGTGTCTGAACTCTCAATGAAATGAACTTTCAAGGATGCTGAAGACTGGGCCTATTGATCAGTGCTACGCCTGTAGGTAGTGTGTTGAACAGAAGGGCTTTTGAGAGATGGAGAATCAGAAGTCATAACAAGTAGTCAATTTATAGCAGTGTATTGGAGAACATGCTGGACTTCTGCTGCCAAAGACCTGCAACGTTTCATTATCTGGGCTCTGTAGAGTAGAACTTCAGAGGGTGATGGGAGATGATTCCTTAATGGAGTTTCAGTTCATTGAGTTAAGGCGGGTCAATAAAATGGTCAGATGAGGCGCTCAAAGAGTCCACATGCACTGACCTTGAAAGTTTCATAAAATGATTTTATAAAGGTTAAAGGAACAGTTCACCCAAAAATAAAATATGTTAGGAATGGGAATTGACTTTAATGATTCTAGTTTTGATCAGTCTAATTACTGATAGGGGAAAAAAAAAAAACTACTAAAATACATTTTCATGACACCAAGGCTGATGATACATGGGACAACTTTTTTTTGAGTAATGTTGCTTGGGCACTTTCCCATTGAGAATGGGTAACAAATGTCTGTCTGGATACTGGATACTGGATAGATCAGTCGTGAGCCCTGTGTCTCACATGGTTGCCCGTTGATGGCAACATTGCCCAAAGTTGCCCGGCAACATTGCTCAAAATGTTGCCTCGTGTATCATCAGCCCAAAACTTGCAAGAATGAAACAAGCAATTAGTATATTATGAAATGTGAAATTGAACAACCCTCCTTCATTAAAAAGTTCATTATTTCATTATTTTATGTTTAGTTTCTGTGTATATTCTTGCAATTTAATTTTATGTTGTTGCAGTTTAGTGTTATATATATATTTTTTTTTTTTTATAATAGTGTTATATTATATTGAAATTTAAATCACAGTTGTATTTTACTATATTTAATATGTAGTTTATTCCGGCAATGGTCTTCAGTGTCACATGAACCTTCAGAAATCATTCTAATATGCTGATTTTTTTGTTCAATGTTGAAAACAGTTGTGCTCGAACCGATGATACTTTTTTTTCTGATTATTTGATGAATGGAAGTTTATAAATCCTTAGTAAAAACGATGTAAAAGTCTTTACTGTCACTTTTGATTAATTATTGATAAAAAAATTTTTTGGTTTGTTTGTTTGTTCTTTTTTTTTTTTGGTTGAAATACCAGGAACTGAGGTGAAGAATGCTGTTCCAACATTGCAAACAAAACTACAATGCCTTACATCTAAGGTTATGGCTAGCAAACTGAGAATTTTAAAGAATTGTACTGTATGATTTTGACCTTAAAGCTAATAACTTGTCACCAGTTTTTCTGCTGACAGATGCAGTCAGCTGCCAACACACCGACAAGCTGTACACAATAAATCCTCAATCCTGTTCACCCAGCTGTCCATATGACACTTCTCTCTCTCTCTACTCTCATTTTTGCTTCTCATGAACTCTTGTCATGAAATTTCCTCATGTTAAAGATGTTTACTGATTAATAAACAATAATCATTTACATAAGATAACATCAACATCAAATGTTGATTGTTTTATCGATTCATTCTTGGCTGTACATCATTCTGTTTGTAACTGTAAAAGTTACAACATCAAGGTAGTGTCCTGTTGCTGTGAAACCTCAAGCAGTGTGATGAATTTCCGTTTGTATTAATTCATACATACAAATCCGACTTTGCCTGAAACAAATTATTACTTCAGTCCAAATGTGCAAATATACATAGTTCTAATTTTTTATTTGGCTTATCACAATGCAGACAAATGGAGTGTTGCTTCAGCTGATGTGAAATTACTCAAATGTCTGTTGTTAAATGAAGTGTTGCTTGTGGCTTTGACTGTTTTAAATATCTGACTCACTTTTGAGTTTATAGTGGCCGTTTCTGCATAATGTGCTCTAAAGCCTGTATGGGTATACCTGTTTTATTTTAAATTGTTTCTGCATGGATGAAGGTTCTCCAGAAGTGTTTTGTAACTTAGTGCTGATAAGCCAGAGTTAGAAGAAATAATGCGTTCTCAAAAAAAAAAAAAAAACAATCCTGCAGTGCTGGTGCATGAAGGTCCTTCTCATAAATTAAACTGAACTGGGAGGTTTAGCATTGTAAACTGACCAAAGGCTTTAATTGATGGCTTTAACTTCAGATGTTGTGTTATAGTGCTTGGTATAAAAAATAACAATACAAATTAATTGTATTGTATTGCATGCATGTATGTATGCAATTATATATTTATTTAAATTCAATTAATTTAAACTCAATTCATTCATTCATTCATTCATTCAGCAAGTATCAGTGGTTAATTGTAATTGTGTTAAGTGTTGTTTTATAGTGCTGTACTGTAAATACTACTAACTAATAATACTAATAAATAATAATAAAGATTTTATAAAAAAAATTATTATTATTATTATTATACTTAATTTTAATCTCAGCAAGTAGATTGATGAAATGTGATTTATTTGATTTAATTATTTGACATTATAAATTATGATCTATAATACTAATCAATTGACAGTGTCAGTTTTCTTTTTAGAAAATACTGTCACGATGTGTGGAAACAGGCAGGGATGATGAAGACGACAAGAATTCCAATAAGCACTTTAATATCCACGACAGGTAACATCCAGGCAGGTCAAGAACATGAACGCGCGCGCACACACGGGGGTGGTCGTGGGGTAACATTCACAATAACCGACAAACTAGAACACTATGGACAGGATCTGATATAGGGTGGATAACGAGGGGCAGACAGGTGAGAACAATGAGGTGATTAACTAGCAACAAAGAGACAACCAATAATGGACACAGAGAGGGAGAAACCATCAATCAACAGTCCACAGGGTGTGACAATACATTCAATCTTCAAAATGATTTGATTTCTGAGGATTGTATATGAATATATACAACTTTGAATCAATTAGCAGCCCTATAACTTATAGGAAAATAAGTATTCCCAAGCATGTTTATAGTGTTTAGGCAGCTGTTGATGGTGCTATCAATCAGAGAAGTATGTTTTTCCAGTTTAGAGGAAAATTTGTCTAGGTTTATTGAACATTTCCCGGGATGGACCAAGATCTATTAGTTTAGAAAATGAAAACACAAGCCATTTTCATCTCGGTTAGCATTTAGGAAACATCTGAAACAAAGTCTGTTGAAGAAAGAACGACTCGTCTTCGTGTACTTCACACCTGTGTGTTTCCTCCACCTATGGAGTGATCCTATAAACACTGTCATGTGTGTAGTTTTTTTTTTTTAAGTTTCCCAACAGTTTACCTCCTTTATATTATCTTTAGATGTAGTCAAACTGATGACATTTCAAAGGTCTGACTCTGTAGTGAGAAACATCAGTGGGTGGGAAACTGGGATTTGCGATGCCTTCATGTGTGTTTTGTTCATTTAGTGAATTTATTTCCCAGTCATAAAGTTTTTTGTTTTGTTTTTTGTTTTGTTTTTGTTGCCAGTACAAACAAGTCAGAGGATGGATATAATGTTATGCAAATCAAGTCTCAAGGGGACAACATGACAAGTCCCCAGAAAAAAAAAGTGACTCGCCAAGACACTTTCCTCCACTTAAGATGCCAAAAATATATTCTGTGTCTGCAGAAAGCTGCATGCATCAAGGCCACAATTTTGTACCTAAATGCGTTTTTAATTGGTTTTATCCACATTTTAAATGCACGTCCCCATATCACACAACCTTGGTTTTACCGAACAGCTTCTGCGGAGTTTCATCCTCCAAAATGAAGAGACTATGCAAATGTAAACATATGTCTGTGCTATCCTGTGAGGTAATTGCGATAGCTTGAGGTGAATTCCCCTGCTGGGCGATTTATTGCGTGCTTAATTACCTTTATCAAATAAAGGCCTTCCAGTTCTGTTCCCCCTCCTTTATTTCCTAAGGCAAGTCCTTAAAATGTGTTGAATAAGCAGAAAGGTGTTTCTCCTGGGTTTGTAAGCTCGTGAATGTGTGAAAGGTATAGTAAGATGAATTTGTCAGAATCCAAGGCGAATAGAACTGCAATCATGCAACGCTCGGTGGCTGGGGATGTCAGCTAGCTGACAGTGTTTTGGGTTTCCGTCCCGACTGGTGTGAGTCGACACAAAAGAGCCATTCAGAAACAGAAAAAAATAATAATATTTTCAGATTGACGCATTTGATTGAGTTGATGACATTTTCCGAATCCAAATGCGTTTGAAGCCGTCAGGTTGCCAGCCTTGCAGAAAGCAGTGCTTATTTAATGCTTTACTGTCACCTAATTGGGTTGTCTGACAATATACACCCGTATTCATCGCAGTACGAGGTTAATTGATTTAATTTATAAGCTCATGATATGCAATTGCTCTTGTCTAATTTGGAGCGATCGTTGTTATGTTCGAGAGATAATAAAAAGAGACATAACTAATGGTGGAGATTAGAGACATAAATGAAGGTGCTTTACCTCCGTATCGCCACATAATGAGATAAACAGCCCTGACATTTTTTATTCCATTACCATATTATTATTTTTTTTGTTTGTTTCATTACCAAATGCTTTCAGACTGAAGTCTTTCATTTAACTCAAGTCATGAGAAAAGCATTCAGCCTACGTTTATTTTGACTAATGCTTAGCGTTTTTGTGTAATAGACCCAATTCAGAGCAAATAGCAAAACATCATGATGCAAAACTTCAGATCACGCCAGAGAATTTTCCGTCTCATTATATACAATATGAAGTAGTCACCAAATGTATTTGGACACTTGAGACACACTATGCAATGTATGAATATAATTACACTGAACAAAATTATAAACGCAACACTTTTGTTTTTGCCCCCATTTTTCAGGAGCTGAACTCGAAGACCAAAGACTTTTTCCATTGTACACAAAAGGCCTATTTCTCTCAAAAAATTTTCACAAATCTGTCTAAATCTGTATTAATGAGCACTTCTCCTTTGCCGAGACAATCAATCCACCTCACAGGTGTGGCATATCAAGATGCTGATTAGACAGCATGATTATTGCACAGGTGTGCCTTAGGCTGGCCACAATAAAATGCCACTCTAAAATGTGCAGTTTTATCACACAGCACAATGCCATAGATGTTGCAAGTTTTGAGGGAGCGTGCAATTGGCATGCTGACTGCAGGGATGTCCACCAGAGCTGTTACCCGTGAATTGAATGTTCATTTCTCTACCATAAGCCGTCTCCAAAGGCATTTCAGAGAAATTGGCAGTACATCCAACCGGCCTCACAACCGAAGACCACGTGTAACCACACCAGCCCAGGACCTCCACATCCAGAATCTTCACCTCCAAGATCGTCT
Organism: Sinocyclocheilus anophthalmus; assembly: GCA_018155175.1. Lineage (NCBI taxonomy): Eukaryota > Metazoa > Chordata > Actinopteri > Cypriniformes > Cyprinidae > Sinocyclocheilus > Sinocyclocheilus anophthalmus. Next base: position 167,926 of record JADLZN010000927.1, read on the forward strand.
GAGACAGCCACCCGGACAGCTGCTGCAAAAATCAGTTTGCATAACCAAAGAATTTCTGCACAAACTGTCAGAAAACGTCTCAGGGAAGCTCATCTGCATACTCATCGTCCTCATCAGGGTCTCGACCTGACTGCAGTTTGTCGTCGTAACCGACTCGAGTGGGTAAATGCTCACATTCGTGGTGTCTGGCACTTTGAAGAGGTGTTCTCTTGATGGATGAATCCCGGTTTTCACTGTAAAGGGCAGATGGCAGACAGCGTTTATGGCGTCGTGTGGGTGAGCGGTTTGATGATGTCAACGTTGTGGATCGAGTGGCCCATGTTGCGGTGGGGTTATGGTATGGGCAGGTTTATGTTATGGACAACGAACACAGGTGGATTTTATTGATGGCATTTTGAATGTACAGAGGTACCGTGACGAGATCCTGAGGCCCATTGTTGTGCCATTCATCCACGACCATCACCTCATGTTGCAGCATGATAATGCACGGCCCCATGTTGCAAGGATTTGTACACAATTCCTGGAAGCTGAAAACGTCCCAGTTCTTGCGAGGGAAACATGGCACAAAGCAAATACTCACCGGACAGGTGACACACCTTGAGGGAACGTGTTTGGAGACTGCTATGGACGCGCGATAACGACCAGCGTTTATTCCAGTTCCTCTGCCAATATCCAGCAGCTTAGACAAGCCATTGAAGAGGAGTGGACCAACATTTCCACAGGCCACAATCAACAACCTGATATACTCTATGCGAAGGAGTTGTGTTGCACTGTGTGAGGCAAATGGTTGTCACACCAGATACTGACTGGTTTTCGGACCACCTCCGGACCCCCCAATACAGTAAAACTGCACATTTTAGAGTGGCCTTTTATTGTGGCCAGCCTAAGGCACACCTGTGCAATAATCATGATGTCTAATCAGCATCTTGATATGCCACACCTGATGGTGTGGAAGGATTATCTCGGCAATAGGAGAAGTGCTCACTAACACAGATCTTAGACAGATTTGTGAACAATATTTGAGAGAAATAGGCCTTTTGTGTACATAGAAAAAGTCTTATATCTTTGAGTTCAGCTCCTGAAAAATGGGGGCAAAAACAAAAGTGTTGCGTTTATAATTTTCTTCAGTGTACATTCAATATACAAAATATTAAACCAAGTGGAATGTTTTATTTGATGTTTTTTTAAGTCCTCAAGCACACTTTTCGAGCAAAATATTTCACAAAAAACATATGTATGCACAGGTATGACAGGTAAGAAAATAAAAAAAACAATAGATATTCGTAAAGCTCGGTACTTTGCAGGTGAGAGAGAGAGAGATGTCAAACATTGAGATCAAGTTAAAGTAAAGTTTTTTGGATATTTTACGGGTGTCGAATCTTAATGGAAATTGTTAATGTTAATGGAGTATACATGTGGATGAAAACATTTGAGAAATATCGTTTCCATATGGTCTCATTCATTCATAGCAAGTAGGCTATAGTTTATAGTGAATAATGTAGAAAAAATATGCTGTTTAATGTTTAGATGAGAGGCCAAAATGCAAAGAAAACATTTCAAAAAATATTGTTTTCAAGTGTATGGGGAAAAACTCTAGCAGCATTTGCTTACAGATCTAATATAATGAGGTTAAGATGATTTTATGAGTGACTCAGGTGTTCCAATACGTTTCTATCTCTGTAGGATGCTCTCGTCAGCCTCGCTTATTAATTTCCTTTGCTGTAGCATTAGCCATTTCTTCCTACATTACACAAGCAACATAGTGGAGACCAGCTTGCCTGTTTCTTTGGACTGTTGCTGTGGTCTGGCAGTACTGGCACTCTGAGGACATGATAAAAGGCAAGTTTCAGTGGGCAGAAAGCATCCTGGGAGAACTCATCCACCAGTTTGTTTTGTGATCTTCTGCCCAGTAGCTCTGAGAAGGGCCAATTTCATCAGATACTTTTAGCAATGCATGACCTGTCTGGTTTGAAAGACTGGCTGTGAATGAAAAGAAAATGAGGACTGGTGACTGTTAGATGCAGCTGACCGTGATGCTCAAGGGAAGGAAGAGGCTTTTGCACTTGAAGCTGCTCTTTATCAATTTGAATTCAAACACCAAAAACTGTGAAAATGCTAACATGTGATGTTAACATCATGCACATTCACTTTCAGATTTACCTGTACTAAAAAACATCCCTTAAAAAAGTAGAAACTACTGGGCTGCTCATATGTGAAACAGTGGCTTTGTGCCAAAACTTAGCTGCATTTTTACTCTGATAGTCAAAAGTCTTGGAAACATGAATCTCTGATGATTTCATTAAAATCATATATGGTACACATGCTTGCTGTTTAATATGTACTGCATTGCTGTGTCTACATGAACAGCATCAACTAAAATATAACAGCAACTAATGTAAAGAATAAGTAAGTGTTCTGAGATGCCAATCATGTCACTAACAGCCACTTATATGCATCAATATGCGTTTCACATTAACCTGTAATCAGCATGTGTGGGTTCTCATGGGTAACGAGAAGGGCGCGAACAGAAGGAACCGCTGAAAGGACTATATTAGAAGGCAACTAGAAGATGGGCTTATTACTAATACTATAGAGTATTAGTATTATACTATACAGGTGCATACTACAAAGATGTAATTAGAGATGTCGATGGGAGACAGTTCGCATTTGTTCAGTTCCGTACAACTCAATGTGAAAACTGTGTAGTAATAAAGTCGACTTGATAACGCAAAGGATGCACACAAGAACTGATAGGAGTTAAGTCTGAGGGTTTCTCATTTACCAATGAGGGACAGATTGGGTAACTTAAAAAGAGACCCAATGTAAAACAAGTAAGTGTGAGTGAATCCTTTGCTTGAATTACTGCCTCAATTCGGCATAGCATGGAGGTGATCAATTTGTGGCACCGATGAGGTGGTATGGAAGCCCAGGTTTATTTGACAATGGCCTTCAGCTCATCTGCATTTTTTGGTCGCGGTTTCTAAGGAGTATCACATTAGCCAGTGACATGGCCCGCAAGGTGAGACACGGACGAGCACACAGACAAACCGCATGAGGTCATAGGAGAACGCAAAAGAAGGCGTGGATTTATGGTGGGAATGACTGCAGTTGTGGCACAGTGAGGGCAGGTGGACCGAAAAAGTCTGATGAGAGAGAAATGAAAAATACAGCATCTTGCAAAGAACCATAGAGTCATGCCAGAAGGAGAGACAACGGAAGAGGCTAAGATAACATTCTTGGGTAAACGGAAAGAGATGCAGGGAGACGACGTGGTTATTATCAAAGAAAGACAAGACGACGGAAGCCAACAGAGGCCAAGAGAGGAAGCGGACAGACATTGCACCCCAAATCATCACAGACTGGAACCTTAACACTGGACTTCAAGCAACTTCGAGGTATGCGCTTCGGTGAGGCACAGCCTTACCTCACCGACTCTAGGAACGTGGTAGCCAAATGAGAAGGATGACGGCAATAAAACGTAGCTGGCTCATCTGAAAAGGTGGGACTTGTGGCCACGAAATGGGAACAAAACGTGCCCAGTCATCAAGTGGTCTTTCGCCAGGTAAGACGCCTAAGAGAGGAATAGCAGACAACGTAGCAAATTCCTTGCACGGGTCTGGTGGGGGTGGAGGGGGGATCTCACTGGCGTGCCTTGACCGCCAGGCTTATCAGGGAATAAAATTTCACGTGTAGTGAAGTTCACTCACCTTCTTGAACGGATTTGATTGCCATCCAGCGATAGAGGCTAGCGGCTATCTCTCGGGTTGAGTTGTTGCACGGTATTATACTTCCAGCACATTTGCCTGTCACAGGTCTAGACCTGTGACGACAAGACATCAGTTGGTAAGACGATAGCATACTGGGAATACACGCCAGCTTCTGTATGAGAGCAAAATGAATGTATTGTGGACTACCCTCCTGTGAGAGGGAGTGGGAGCGCGTATGATGATGTCAATCGTGGAACAAAACGTGTTGCAGCGCAAGCAGGGAGCCCAGAATGTACACAAACATGATGTGCAGTAGACCTAGGAACCAGAAATTGAAAGGAGACCATTTGGAAGGCTCAGAAAAACGTTGAGCCAGTGATTGTTATGAGAAGTTCGAGGAGGGTAGGCATGAAATTGGCAGTCGTCAACCATATTCTAAATAGATGGGAATTGGGTGGGTTTTGGTTCAATGGAAGCCAAAAACTCCACAATTAAAAGCCACACAATAGACTTAGATAACTTGAGACTGACGTGGCCAGTCGACAGTGTGCATGAGAGAGGACAATTAATACACGCGAGGCTTTCAGGAATTTGAGAGTAGCAGAGGAATTTACTGAAATAAATGAACTTTTCCATGACATTCTAATTTATTGAGCTGCACCTGTATTTATATATATATATTATAGATGTAGTGTGTGTGTGTAGTTCACACAAATATGTAGCACATATATGTATGTCACAACTACAACACAGAAGCAATTATGTTTGTTTTTTTTTTTTATTTTGGTATTTTTATTCAAGGCAATAACAGTTAAGCAAGAAAACAGAAGAAAAATGGATAAATATCAGAAAAATAAAAGGAAATAATTTCAATATGAGTCTAGAATGATTTATGACCAGGGAACTCAATGTGAAAACTGAAGGATCATGTGGAGAAAGATTACTGTGTGAGTCAGATCAAAGAACGCAGTGCAGAAATGGTATGGAAAAACCCTAAGAGAGAAAACGCACACTCTTAGTTTCAATAAAGTTAGGTCCAAATTATTAGAATGGTGAAAAAGGCATATTGTTACTTAAATGTCCACCACATAGTAAGTCTAGATGAGAAATTAACGAGATATTGTGGAAATGGCAAAACACTTCAGAGGTAATGTGTGCCATTCAATATAAAAGGAAGAGTGCTCTGTAGTCAAAACAAAATTTCTAGCATCAAGATAATAATGCTTAAACAAATAGGCGGATCGGCTGAGGATTATTGTAGTTTTTTGAAGCCTCTGTAAGATGTAGTAGAATGGTTTTATTATTTTTATTTTTTTTCTGAAGCCTTTGCAACTTTCAGTAATGTAACTCAATGCTGCTTTTCTTCTCATTGCAATATATTGTACTCTGGTTTAACCAATAATTTATGTATGTAAGTATGTATGCATGTTTATTTATTTATTATTAATGGTTTTAGTTTTAATTACAATAAGCCTGCATAAGCACAGCATGTGAGTTCGGATTAATGTGTTTTTAGTTGCATTCATTCATTCATTTTTGTTCAAATAAACCTACACTAGATGAATAGTGTTGTGCCTTAGTCTCATTCACACTTTTCCCAGAATGCACTGGAACATGAATAATTAATAAGGTTACATTGTTTGACTGTTTGCTAGAGTAGTAATACATTTGTTGTTGATTTTCTTGGCACATTTTGTGTTTAGATATCAGTATGAGTTTGTTCCTCTGTCAGCCTTCTTGTGATGTAAATAACAAATAGCTTAAAGAGGAGGTTGACTGGTTTTGTTCTAGACTTGATTGTGTTTATGAGGTGCAGTCTAACATGTGTTCATGCTTTGTTTTTTAAAAACACATTATTTTTCACATCATTTACCTTTATTCTTCACCGCTCTGTCCCTTCTCTGATAAACACACTGATCATTTCCTGCTTTTATGAAGCCCCTCCCTCAGAAATACGTGATGGGTTAGCTAGCCCAGTGTGTTGTGATTGGCTAAACCGCCTCTGGTGCTTGTCTAAACATCCCGCCCCTCACCTCAGCGGCATGTGCTCCTGTTGTGTTGTAAACAATGGCGTCGTCTTTATTGCTTATCAATTTGAGCCCGATTGAGATGCAGAGGATATTAGAGAAGAGGATCACGCAGAACCTGTGCAAGCACAGCTCTTAATGGGATGCTTGTTTGTTGTTGTCTCATACTTTTAGATACACTGTTATTTGTGAATGCTACTGATTCTGTTAGCTTTTAATATACGGTTTTATCCTGATTAAAGCTTTAATACAGTATGGCAACTGCAATGCCACGGTCCATTTATAACACTTCTCATAGCTATGTGCAAATAAGTGTATAAATGGAAAGAGATGAGCTTATGATGCTGAATGAGAGCGACAGAAGTGTGAGAGAGAGAGCGATGCAGAGCAGGGGAAACGCAAGGAACAGGATTAAGAACCGCTGCTTTAGAACATTGATTTTGAAACTTGAATCCATTAGAATCGTTAGAAGACAGAATTGTGATTCATTTATGAATAGATTTTTACATGCACCCCTATTTTTGTTCCTCTTCTCTAAAGCAGCGCAGCAAGCATCCACTTTGCTGCTTTTTCCCGAGGGCAGGGTTTATCTGGGTTTGTGATGTCACAGACCCGGGAAGTAGCTTGTTGTAGTCCCTACAAGCCATTTTTGTAGGCATTAAACTGCCAAAATTTAAAAGACGATTCTCTGTTGCAGGAAATCTTCAAACTTCGGAACTTTGCAGATCTATTTTATGCTCAAACAGCAACATTACACACAAACGAACATTAAAAAAGTGAAATCGCAATCAACCACCCCTTTAAAACTGCAAGCAGGACAAAGCATAATACTGGACAATTTAACACCAAGTAAACGTCTTCAGGTTACGTATGTAACCATGGTTTCACCGCGTAGGGAAGATACACGGCATCCTATAGGGGTTGCTATGGGAAGCCTCGACGTGACCCATGTCTGAAAGCATACATTCAAAACACAACACAAACACGTTTAGGCGGCAAAACAGCTATGACTCACCATCGGGCGACCACAGTATAAGAGGGCACCGGGAGAAACAGATCATCCGCTATCGTCTGAAGCTGTGTCCAAGCACTGGCAGCGAAATTAGAGGAGTAGTGTTCTCGATTCCCTACTCAGGGAACCATTGTTACATAGGTAACCCGAGACGTTCCATTTCGTGGAACTTCGAACTGCGTCCTCTAGTGGTTGCTATGGGGAACGGTATACCCACGCTGCCATGCTGAGTGGAGTGCATGCCAAACCACAGGCGAGCACTAATTACTAACTCTACCAAAGCTTTAAGGGAGTTACCCCTGGGACGGTTAGACACCTATGGCCAAAGGCCTAAGCTACATACCTCATAAACTTACCTGTTAGGGCCAGGACTTCTGTCCCAGGATAGAGCTCAAAGGCTTGGAATCAGGAAGAGATTCCTTTAAGGGGATACGACCAATTAGCTTCTGAATCGTAACAAGTCGTGCCTGTCACCCAGGGGGCTACCGCTTGCTCTGCATGAGCTTGCTGAATGAACTGTCTCAACAGACCCCTGGTAGCAACACACTGTTAAAGTAGGTATCACTGAAGATACATAGGTAGAGTGGTGCCCAAGGTTGAACCGGGGCCTGACCGACTCAAAGAAAGAGCACGAAGTCACAGCACGTAACCCCTACCATACAGGATTTCAGAAAGAAACGCAAATGCTGGATGTGCGAACTTACCACAGTGTGGATTTTAGGAAGTGCACAGAGACTTCGCGTGCACACTTACCATAACATGGATTTTAAAGATACCGTTGCTAAGGGGCCCTAGAGACTGTTTACCAGACAGACCTAGAGACCTTATGTGACCGTGGCACTCTGAGGGAGCAGTCCATAGCATACACAGAGTGCACATAGATGGAAATGGCGCATCCCATAGAACAATATGGCTGCATTCGAAACCGCATACTTCCATACTATTTAGTAGGCAAAAAGCAGTAGCCGAGCAAATAGTATGTCCGAAACCTCAGTATTCACAAAAGAGTAGGCGAGATACCTGGAGGAGCATATTTCTCGCGGAGATTCGGGTCGTAATGTATACATTTAAGCATGCATACTTCGCATATAAGTAAGACATATTTAAACATAATATCAAGAGAGAGATGGATACAGAAGGAGGAATTCAAAGAGAATGCGTTGTATATATAAGAATGAAAGAGAGGGAGAAAAAGGAGGGGTAAGACCTGTCTGGACTCAACAGAAAGACAGAGAGTGTTTTCTAACAGTTGCCTGCTTTTGTTTAAAATAAACAATGAATACATAAACACTCGCTGCAGAGTTCCCTAATCCTAAATTTATCATTATCATACATAGATAATAATATGGAATATAGTCATTCTTTGATACATTTCAACCCATATGTCCTGTATTTTAACTTCTCCTGCATTCAAAAGATAATAATGACAGCATGTAATACTTTTCGTCTGGCAATATTGATAAACTCGATCACTCTTGCTCAATGGAATTTCACCCAACTACTGTTCTCCTTCAATTCTTTCTACACAAAATAATGAGTCAGGGATTGAACTCACGATTGTCACTCTTACAAACACTTGGGGTATAAACCATATTGTACCATTTGGTCTGCTCCGCCATTGTCCAGAAGTCTTCAAAGCAGGAACCAAGCCTGCAACACTAATAAAAGAAATGCATTCCCAATCTTGCGGTGGTGGGGCTTTAACAATTACCCGAGGACCGACCGCACTGTGGGGCATTTTTGTACAGACATAACAAGACCCCCTTTTCCCTTCGGCCTTTGCCGTTTAGTTAGCAAATCTCCACCACATATTCATGGCATAGGCATGGGGTGTATCATCATGCCCAAGCCACGTTTCATTACCTGTACTTATAAAAGTGTGAGTACAAGTAAACAAACTTATCAGAATGACCAGGTATATCATTTGTCTCATACCCATGGCCACACAACTATCAGGAATGATGATTGTAAACTCTTGCTTCTCCTTCCGCCCCTTCCGCACCTCGACTCCTCTCTCAGCTCCTCGAACTCGATCCAGCTCCAGATACGATCACAGATCCCCTCCTGTCTCCGGAGCCGCCTTTAGCCTGCTTGCATGGATCCACTGTGGCTGGAAATCAGTCAGCACCCCTGTCCGCGTCACAGCGATGACAGTCGCAGGTCCAAGATACTTTGGCTCTCCGAGCTTTGGAGGTTTCAGGCACTTTATCAACACCTGTTGGCCTGGAGCAAAAGAATGAGTCAGCTTCTCTGCAGTAAGAGGGAGAGAGAGAGAAACATCACCATTTATGCTATTTAAAGTTTTGACCAGGGAATCCACGTAATCCGCGATGATCACCTCCGTGTCATGTCGATGAGGGGGACATTCTTATTTCTGCCAATACTGCAGGTAGTAAGTCGACCCAATTTCGGCCTGTCTCCATGCATGCTTTCGTAATTCGATCTTTTATCGTTTGATTCAAACGTTCCGCTACCGAACACGACTGGGGATGATAGGGTATGTTCAGATGCCAGTTAATATCTAGCTCTTTAGCTAGCAACTGGGTAACCTTGGAGGTAAACGGTGTACCATTATCACTTTCTATAACCGTTTGTATACCAAAACGAGGTATAATCTCCCTAGCAAGTACCTTCACTACAGTCTGTGCATTTTCTCTTCCACACGGGAAAGCCTCAGGCCATTTGGAGAAACGGTCCACTATCACAAGCAAATATTTGTGATTTCCACAAGGAGGCATGTGTGTAAAGTCTATTTGTAAATGCTGAAATGGCAGTTCCGGGTGTGTAAGAGAATCATGTTTACTAGCTTTATGTCGATTGGTCTTAGCACAGATCAAACAAGCATCTAATAACAACAAAGTATTTTTTCTTACATTTGCTATACAATACGATTGATTCAAATTTTGAATCACTTTCTCTTTTGACACATGTGAGACACCATGATAGTGTTTGCATAGCATAACAATGATAGAGGCTGGCAGAGCAATCCTGCCCTGCTTATCTCTCAAAATACCTGCTTGATCCGGTTTTGCCTCATTCGCTGCCCAGTGGTTTAGATCACTTTGAGTGGGGTTTGCCTGTAATAGTTTAATATCCAAATCATTAGTCAACACAAAGGACATCATGGGCACCTCTGTGCCTGCTTTGTCAACATGTGGACTTGATAGGACATCTCTAGCTGCCCATTTAGCTACTTCGTCTGCTTCTGCGTCTATTTCCCCTTGCCTCTTCTGACTCTCCTGATGCATGCCCAGTTACTTTTATCACAGCCAATTTTGACGGTAACTGTGCTGCATGAATCAGTTCAGCCACAACACTGTGGTGGGATATGGGTTTTCCTTCTGAAGTTTTAAAATCCCTTTCTTCCCACAGTTTGGCAAAATCATGTACAATTCCATGTGCATATTTTGAATCGGTGTATATATTGATACACTGATCTTTTGCCAATTGACAAGCTCTTGTTAACGCAATTAATTCTGCCACTTGTGCTGATTTATATGGCAGAGAATAGGCCTCAATGACACAGTCAGGTAATTCAACAATCGAATACCCACACCAGTATTCATTATCATTTGGTTTATAGCATGATCCATCTACATACCAATGTTTCCCCTCCTCCAGGACAGATGCGGACACATCTGGCCTGCAAGCCGTCGAATTATGAATCCTGGCTAGGCAGTCATGATCGCTGTCCTCAAATTCACCCTGCAATAACAACTTATGCAAACATAAGGTTGGGCCATGAACTACGGAAGTTGGTTTCAATGTTAAATTAGCAGTAGCTAATAATATTGCTTCATAGCCAGAACATCATTGAGCAGTCATATGCTGCGTAGAAATGTTGTGCATAATAGCTCCTACCTGATGAGAAGTGTGCACTATGAGTGGATGTGACAACACTATACGTTCTGCATCCTGCACTATGATCGCTGCTGCAGCCACTGCGCGCAGACAGGCTGGAAGCCCTCTAGCCACCGAGTCTAAGGTTTTAGACAAATACGCTACTGGGCGATAAATGCCCCCGTGCTCCTGGGCCAAGATTGCGGCGGCTGTTCCCCCACCTTCGTGCACATACAAATGAAAGTCAGTTGTATATGATCGGTAGGCCAAGGGCAGGTGGCATTGTCAAGGATGCTTTCAAATGTCTGAATGCGTGTTCCATTTCTGCTGTCCATGCAATGTCATCAGAGTCCTGCACGGTGGCTGCTCTCAAGATTTTGTCATACATGGAACAGTTCGGCACCCACGCTCTGCAATAGTTCACCAAGCCCAGGAAGCTTTGCATTAGCTTCTTCGTGGAGGGCCGTTTGTACGTAGCAATAGCTTTGATATGATCAGCAGACAGTTTTATTGTACCTTGTGACAATTCATGTCCGAGGTAATCCACCCTCCTCTGAACCAACTGAAGCTTTTCTCTTGATGCCTTGAAACCAGCTTCCGCCAGGATGTTGCAGACTATGCTGGAGGCAGCAGCACACTGGTCTGCAGAGGCACCAGTAATGAGGATGTCGTCCGCGTATTGTAGCAGACAGGTATCAGGAGGGAGTTGAGCATCCACTAACGTTGCGTGCACTACGGCGGCGAACACAGCCGGAGAATCTCAGGCCCTGAGGAAGTCTAGACCAGCTAAGTTGAGCATGGTCAAAGGTGAAGGCGAACAGCGGCTGCGAGACAGGATCTACAGGAATGGAAAAGAATGCAGAGCATAAATCAATAACTGTGAAATAAGCATGTGAACTAGGAATAGAATTAAGCATTGTGTGCACATCAGGTACAATAGGAACCAATGGTTTAATTATGTCATTAATCATTCTAAGATCCTGTGTCAATCGCCAGGAACCATTCGCTTTTCTTATTGGATTGATCGGTGTATTGTAGGGTGAGTGAGTCTTGATCAGAATGCCTTGTGCCAGCAAATTTTCTATAATAGGCCGAATCCCATCGATTTTTTCTTTGGAGAGAGGGTATTGTTTACAATAAACTGGTGTGTGTCTGGTCAGAGTAGCCGCATAAGGGTGGACATCTATGAGGCCCGCATCATCCTTATGCTCCGCCCACAAGCGAGGGTTGACATCCCCTTTTTCCGGTAAGGCTGCAGTTGAAGCCTCACCCTCAGTGGTCGCACTTCCTGTCTCAACAATCAGAGAATAGACAGAAGGAAACATGACTTGCAGAGAATTATTCTGAAATGTAAAATGAGCACCCAATTTATGCAGCAAATATCTACCCAAAAGGCAAAATGGAGCATCAGGTATTATTGCAAATGCGTGCATCTTAAACAAAGAAGGATTGTCTTTAGAAGTTACCGATAAAGTTGGTGTCATTTCACAACGTACAGGGACATCGGAAATTCCCACTGCTTTTTCCTACAAGCGTTAGCGAAGTGTCCCGCAATGCCACAATAATAACATACTTTCGTCCCTGTTGCCTGATTTGGACATGCTTTGACAACAGTATTAAGCAGCATCATCGCTGTAGGTTTCCCTCAGGAGGCTTCAAAAGCCCCCGCGGTGGAAAGCTCACGCAGTCTCCGAGACAAAGCGTCAACAGAAATATCTGTTATATTCGAAGTTGTCAAACGAACCAATTGTGCGATTTCTGTTTGCATGTTATTCAAAAACGTATGACAAACCAACTACGGGAGAATGTTGATCTAATGTAATGGCAGATTCTTCAGTCCAAGCATGCTTAAATCGATTGTAAAATGCAACAGGATTTTCGCCTGCTTTGTTTTGTGTTTGCAGCATGCGACAAATCTTGTTTAGACGAAGACAATTTCTCCAGAAAAGCAGTCAATTGTCTGAAATTTTTTTTTAGCTTTTCCACATCAGCCCAAATACATACATCTTCATCGTCCTCCGAATCAACTATTTGCAACGTTCGGAAAGATTTTGGTTGTGACAGATCTAATGGTTTATCCCTTTTTGATAAAGCACCGTTGGCGAGATGGCGGCGCATCCCGTTTAGGACTCAAAACATCAATCTCTGCAATCAATTCTTCCTCTGTAATTTCTGGCGGCAGTGTTTTAGTCAAAATGAAGCGATAATCACGCCCAGTCAATTGACTATACGCGGTTAAACGCTTCAATACAGACACATATTGATGCGGACACCGTAAAGGATCTGGCAAATCTTTAGCAATCGCGACAGCATCCGACATTGCCAGCGGGGTTATTTTAAACCCGTCTGGAATCTGCACAAATGGGTATAAATCAGTCGCACTAGGTAGTTGCGGGTACAGACGATTAGGGGTTAATTTTTCTTGTTCAGGCTTTCCAACAGTATCATACCGAGGCGGAGCCGAGCTGGGAGAGTCAACATGGGACATTAGAAAAAAATATTTTTTTATCAGTCGTTTTAACCTGATCTGGCCCTTTATCTTTGAACGAGCCATCACGAGGAAACGGATCTAATTGTACTTTGCCTTCTGAACAACCAGCCAAATTACTCAAATATGGTTCAGTATTAAAAACTTTGTTATTTCTTGTACATCCAATCCCTTGGCAACTCGTCAAGAATAGGTTTGGAGATCGTCTGCCCCATTGGAGATCAAAGATGTCTCGTCAATTTCAGTGCACTTTTCACAATATAGAATGGCCAAACAAAACACAAAATAGAGACGCGGTCTTATATTAACTTTTTGATATTTTTGGCCAAAAGAAAGCTTTCAATTCTGTATTATTCATGAAATCACTTAAGAGACCGAGAACCCTTCACGGCAAGAGTGAGCAATTATAATTTTTCACCACTACTCTATTTCTTAAATAGATAGGTTAAACGGAAAGCTTCTCACTCTTCTTCCCACATCTAAAATGTGAGGAAAACAGATTGATGCCAAATATGACACAATCAAATTGCCAAAAGAGAATAAATTCAATTTCGCTTACAGACAGGAAGAAAAATAAAAGTTCCTTACCTGTCTTTTTAAGAAATTCCCGAAAGGACGAGCCCTCATTTGTTAATAAAGAATAACAATTGGTCCCTCTGAAATTCTATTTGCCACCTTGAAGAATTCTCAGTTACTTAAAGTGTAGACGGACGGCCGGGAAGTAAGAAAACACACAGTCAAATGTATCCTCAATACTTCAATTTATTCATAGAAATACAGATATTATATAGGCATATGTCGAGGGGAGTTTCATCCTCTTAACCAATGAGGATATGAATAACATACACGTAGGATCTTTGGCCAAGAACATGTGTTTATATAAAATAGCCACATGTACAGAAAAACATGGACATATTAGGAATAGACTTTTGCGAAGAATGCTGAACTGTCTTCATGGTTTCATCACGAACTCCTTTACCCTTGTAGTCCTAACATTCATGTCCTCATTTGGGACATTTGAACCAAGAGAAGCTAATGTATACATTTAAGCATGCATACTTCGCATATAAGTAAGACATATTTAAAACATAATATCAAGAGAGAGAGATGGATACAGAAGGAGGGATTCAGAGAGAATGCGTTGTATATATAAGAATGAGAGAGAGGGAGAAAAAGGAGGGGTAAGACCTGTCTGGACTCAACAGAAAGACAGAGAGTGTTTTCTAACAGGTGATTAACTAATAATTGAACGGGCTAAACCAAAAACAGGGGAAGAAACCACAACAAACAGTCCACAGGGGTGTTACACTATCTATCAGTACTTTTTTACTTAAATACATGAAAAATTTAGTACTTTTGTACTTTCACTCGAGTAAAATTTAAAAAGGAGTACTTTTACTGTAGTAATATGTTATTATACGTATCTGTACTTTTACTCAAGTGCTTGATTTGTGTACTTCGTCCACCACTGTACATTTCAGAGCTTTGAATGCTGCTTATCCAGTCATAACTTTTACAATAACATGTACACTTTGAAAAATTCAGACACATACACAGCTCTACATTATTTGTCTGGCATCAAACTAATATAGGCTGCAATGTAAATACATAAGTACAAAAAATTCCTTTAAACAATATTCATGGATGATTCCTAACAAACTGTGCTTAAGGAGTAAAGACGGAATTTAGAAAATACCAACAGGTCTGCCAAGCATATGGCGTCCCCCCAAGGATCTCCACATGCCTAAATATCCTACACGACCCCTTCCAGCGCTATGGTGACACCAATCATATGCTTGCTTGCCTTTTCAGATGTTTCCTGCATGGTGTCTTAAAGAATGTGAGATAATGAAAGAACAGGATTTTTAATATGTTATAAATGGATATCAAATCACACCATTCTCCTGTTTTGAATATACATAAAATATAAATAATGTTATTATTAATTTTATTATTTATATTCATTATATTAAGAAAGGTGTGTGTGTGTGTGTGTGTAGACATAGATAGATAGATAGATAGATAGATAGATAGATAGATAGATAGATAGACAGAACCCAAACTTATCATATAGTTGTGCCTTGGGAATGTGTCATGGCAATTCCACATATTCCCGTGTCTTTCTTTAAAATAATATTCTGCTATAAACTTATATGGCACAGTGGGCTAATATACACATATCACCTGAAACCAATAATAATTGCCCTCCACTTAATTGCTCAAGCAGTTTCCATAGTGATGGGTCATCAGGTCCCTCCAGATGGAATGAAGGGCATATGTCTGACTGTCCTTTAGTCACAACAGCTGATGTTCTTCTGAAAATATACATGCTTGTTTCTAATCACTGTATGTTTGAAAAGAGAGGCTGTAGGACTGGTGGTGAAGTTTCAGAAAAAGGTACACAAGCAATGACAAGTCTGAAACATAAAGAGTTTTTTCAACCTAAAGTGTATTTCATCTTGTGTTTTTTCTTTATGGTGGCGTGGTGTTGTTTTTTTTTGTGTGTTTGTTTGTTTTGGGTGGTAGTTTGGCTTTTTTGTTTTGGGTTGGTGTTTTTTTGGGTTTTTATGTGTTTGTGGTGTTTTTGTGTTGGTGTATTGGTTGTTTGTGGTTTTGTTTTGTGTATTTTTTTTGGTGTGGGTTTTGGGCTGTGGGTTTTGGGTTATTTTTTTTGTATTTTTTTGTTGGGGTTTTTGTTTATGTGTGAGTTTGTCTTTTGTTTGGTGTTTTTGGTTTGTTAATTGTTTTGTGGGTTGTGTTGATTTGTTGTTTTTCGGGGTTTGGTTTGTTGGGTTTGTCCTTTTTTTTTTCTTCCTCTGTTTTACCCGCCCCTATTTTTTTTTTTTTGTCTTGTATTTTTGTTTGTTTTATTTTTGTTGGGTTTTTGTTTGTTTTTATTTTGTTATTTTTTTTGTTGTTTTTTGTTGGTTGTTTGTTTTTTTAATGGTTTTGGTTGTTTTTTCTTTATTTTGTTTTGTAGGGGTTTATATTATTATCTTTTTTGTCTTTTTTTTGGTTGTGTGTTCTTGTGTTGTGGTTTTTGGTTTTTTGTGGTTAGGTGTGTTTGTTTGTTTTTGTGGTGTTGTGTTGTGTTGTTGGTATGCTTTTTTGTTTTTGTTATTGTGTTTTTTATTTTTGGTTTATTTTTGTTTATTATTTTATTTTTTCTATTTGTTGTGCGTTTGTGGTTGTTGTGTGGTCTTTTGTTGTTGTTGCTTGTGGTGTTTTGCTTCTTGTTTTGGTTTTTTGTTTTTTTTTGTTGTCTTGTGATGGGTAATGGTGTTGGTTTCTTTTTTTTGTGGTTTGTGTATTTCTTTTTTTTGTTTTTTTTTTATTTGGGTGTGTATTTGGTTTTGTTTTATTGGTTGTTTTTGTGTGGTTGATTTTTGTTTGTTGTTGTGTTTGTTGTTTTTACTTTTTGTGTTGTTTACTATGTTTATTTTTGTTTTTGGGGTTTTTTAGGGGGTTTATTGGCGGTGTTTTGGTGTGTTAGGTATTTGGTTGTTTCGTTTGTGTTGTTTGTGTTTTCTTTTTTGTGTTTTGTGGTGTGATTTTGTTTGGTTTTTTTGTCGTTTTTGTTTTTTATTTTGTCTTTGTGTTTTTGTTTTTGGCTGTTGGATGTTCGTTTTATTATTTTTTTTTTTTGTCGTTTTTGGTTTGTGTTTGTCTTATTTGTTTTTTGTTTGGTTTGTTGGTATGATTTGTTGTGTTTGTTTTTTTCGTGTTGATGTTTTGTTCCTTTTTTCTTTTGCATTTGTTTGGGGTGGTTTCCGTATTCTGATTTTTTGGTAGTTTTTTGTGGTGGTTTTTTGTGTTTTTTTTTTTTTATTGTGTTGTGTTGGGTGGTGTTCTTGTTTTTTTTTGTATGTAGTGGGGTGTTGTCTTTTTTGTTTGTTTCCTTTGGTGTTGTTTTTTTGGTTTGTTTTGGTGTGGTGTTTGTGGTATTTTTTGTTTTTTGTTGTTTTTTTTTTTTTTTTCTTTTGTTTTTTTTGTTTTTTTTTTTTTTGTTTTTTTTTGGTTTTTTTTTTTTTAATTTTGTGTGC
Source organism: Sinocyclocheilus anophthalmus (assembly GCA_018155175.1). NCBI lineage: Eukaryota > Metazoa > Chordata > Actinopteri > Cypriniformes > Cyprinidae > Sinocyclocheilus > Sinocyclocheilus anophthalmus. The sequence goes on from JADLZN010000927.1 coordinate 185,043, forward strand.
TTGTTTGGTATTGTGTGTTGTGTTTTTTTTGGTTTGTTGTTCGTTTTTTTTTTTTTTTGTGTGTTGCGGTTTTGGTGTGGTGTTGTGCTGTCTGGTATGTGCTGTATTGTGTTGTGGTCTTGTTTTGTTGTATGTGTGTGTTGGTGTTTTAGTTTTTTAGGGGGTGTTGGTGTTTTTTGGTTTCCTCTTTTTTGTTTTGGGTGGTGGTGTATGTTGTTATGTTGTTGGTGTTGTTGGTTTGTGATTGGGTATCTATGTTTTTGTATTTTTTGTTTATGGTATGCCCTTTGTTAGTGGGTTTGTTGTAGGTGTAATGCGCTTTGGTGTTAGTTGTTAGATTGTGTGTTTGGTTTGTTGGGTGGGGGTGTATTGTTTGGTGTTGTGGGGTGTGTGTTGTGTTGTTTGTTGGGTTGTTTTCTTTACTTGTCCGTATGTGCTTTGGTTTTTTGGTTTGTTTTTTTTTTCTTGGTTTATCTAGGTTTATTTTGTTTTTTTTTGTTTTCTTACAGTTAATATGTTGTTATATGATAAAAGAGTTTGTAGTTTTTAGTTTTTTGTTTATCACTAATGGATCGTATGGGGTTGTTATTTTTAGTATTTGTACTTGCCCATTCTGGGTATAGATTGGCAGTATATGTATATTTTGGTTGTGGGTTTTTTGCATCTTGTTGTTTTTTTTGTTAGTTTGTTGTTGTTTTGTTGATTGGTTTTGGTTTTTTGTGTTTGTTTTTTGGGGGGTTTTGGGGGGTGTTTTGTTATTTTGCTTTTTTGGGTTGGTTTTGTGTTTTAATTGTTCTGTTGGGGGTGTTTGATTTTGTGTTGGTTTTTTATTCGTGTGTTTGTCTTTTTTTTGTGTATCGTTCTGTTGAATTTGTTTTGTTGTATTGTTTGTATTTGTATGGGTTTCTGGGTTTGTTTTTTTTGGTGTTTTTTGTGTTTATTGGTGGGTGTATTTTCCATTGTTGTTTGAGTCTATTATTTTCTTTTATTTTTTTGTTGTGTCTGTGAGTTTTTGTGTTGGTGGCGTGTTTTTGGGGTGTTTGGTTGGTTTTGTTTTTTGGTGTTTTTTTGGGTGTTGGGTTTATTAGTTTGCGGTTGTGGTTGGTGTTTTGGTTGTTATTGTTGCTTTTGTTGGTTTTTTATTTGGGGTGTTTTTTTTGGGGTGTATTTTTGTTTTGTTTTGTTTGGTGTTTTTTTGTTTTTTTGTGGGTGGGTTTTGTGTGGGTTTTGTTTTTTTGTTGGTGTGTATTTTTTTGTTGTTTTGTTGGTTGGTTGTTTTTTTTTTTGTTTATTGTGAGGTGTTAGGGTGTGTTTTGTGGGGTGTTATTTTTGGGTATGTTTTTTCTTATTGTTTATGGTGTTTTTTTGGTTTGGTTTGGTGTAGTTTTTTTAGGTTTGGTGGTTTTTATTTTGTTGTTTTATGGTGTTTGTTTTGCTTGTGTGTGTTTTTTTGGTGGTGCCGTTTGTTTGTTTGTTGTCCGTGTGGGTGTTTGGTGTGGTTGTGTGGTGTGTTTGTGTTTTTTTATGTCGGTCGGGGTGTTGTGTCTTTTTGGTTTGTGTTTTGTTGTTTTGTTGGTGTGTTTCTTTGGTAGTTGTTGTTCTTTATTTTGTTGTTTGTATTGAGTGTTTTTGTTTTTTGTGTTTTTTTTTTTGTTTTGTTTTGTGTTTTTATTTTCTTGGTGGTGGTTTTGTAGTGGTTTGTTATTTTTTTGGTTATTTTTGTTGTTGGGTATTTGTGTTGTTTATTTATTGTGGTTTTTGGGTTGGTTGTTTTGTTAGTTGTTTTTCTTATATTGTTTAGTTTTTGTGTTGTGTTAGTTTGGTTATTTGTTGTTAGTGGGGTGTTTTTTATGTGTTTTATTGTTTTGTTGTGGTTTGTTTTGTTTTTGCTGTATGTGTTTTTTTTGTTGGGTTTGGTGTTTTTGTTTGTTGGTTTATTTTTTCGTCTTAGTTCATCTGCCATTTTTGGACTTGCCCTTGATGGATCTGAAAGAGTTTTCAACATTGACATTAAGAAATGCTTCCTGATCAATAAATCAGCATATTAGAATCATTTCTGAAGGATCATGTGACACTGAAGGAATGGAGTATGCGGAAATCAAGCTTTGCATCACAAGAATAAATTACATATTACAATAAATAAACAGTTATTTTAAATTGTAATACTATTTCACAATGTTACTGATTTTACTATTCATTTTTGCACACATCAGTTCACATTTCCAAAACAATGATGTTGTTTTGATTTCATCTGTCATTTTAGACATGCCCTTGATGGATCTGAAAGAGTCAATTGTGAGCGAAAGGCAGAGGAAGAGAGAGCGCAAAATAAAGAGCAAGAAAAGTGGGAAAATTGCAGTATATGCCTTTTTTCTCCTCTGATTAGATTTGCTTCTTATCTGTTTGGGAGTGATAACAGTTTCACCCAGGGCTTGCCAAATGCATCCCAATCCCGTTCCTTAACCGGATGAGGAGCCATGCCAAAGAGTCTTTGGTGGGCTGTCACTGAAGATGCCGCCTCAGCCAAAAGAGTCTCTCGGGCTCCCAGTTGTCTCTGATGGGCATAATGTGGCTACACGGCACTCGGGAAATAGCAGTTTGAAGGACATGGCTGTTGTCTCTGGGATGAAGGATGCACGCTTCAGTTTGCCAGTACTGAGTGGACAGCAAACAATAAGAGGTTTTAAAGGACTCTTAAAGGATCGAGACACTTGAGGTTAAGAGCTAATCAGGCAGGTTTAAGGGAATCAACCCCTCCATCATATTAAGATTAGAGGATTGTCAATTGTAAGATTGAATTTTTGATCATGCAGCAATGCTCTAGTACTAATTATGTTTTTGTCTTAGCCCCGGCCCCCAGGGGAAAGAAAAATCATAAATAGGATCTCCTGCATCTCTGAGTTTTCACAATGAGATTAAATGAAGAACACATATTGCTCAAGTCTCCTGCTTCTCGGATCTGACTCTTGAGAATAAGACCCTAGTAATATCACATGCAACTCTTATAGAGTTCAAAGTCTGTAATCAGATATCTCAATGCGAACTCAAATATGTCTTGTGTAACAGGTTGTAAATTCTTAGAATCACAATAGAACCCATGACACACACCAACAGAGCAAGTTGTTACAATTAATATAACATGCTCTTGTAAGTGATGAATGTCTGACAATCTGTCACGGTGCATGCGGGGAGATGAAGCGAGGACTCAATCGCTGGAGAAATGGTACTTTTATTTTAGTAAAAAAACGAAACAAAAACAAACTCAAACCACCCCGAGGGGGAAAAACAGACAGGCAGAGCTAAAGCTGCACACATGCAGCCACGAAACACACACAATGAGAAATGACGGATCAGCACAGGATGACAGACACAAGGAGAATAAATAGGAACCAAACGAGGAGGCTAACGAGGGAGACACAGGTGGAGCAACTAAAACAATAACGAGGTAACAAGATGGGAGGGGCCAGACAATAGACAAGAGAGAGCACAAGGCAACAGACAAACACAACACAAGCCATGTGCTCCCAGAACACAGTCATCTGGTGGCCCTCCTGGGCACACCGGCTGAAGACTGTGACACAATCGAAATGCAATGGTTCACTAATGTTTGTGAAAATTCAACCACTATTCCATTGATCAAACATGCTGTGGTTATTGAAACTAACACTCTATAAACAATAAAAATAAAAATAAACATCTAAAGCAAAACTTACGGAGTTATTCTGTCTTTACTCATTTGGTGTCAAATTCAAGAGAATATCTTTGAAAATTTCAGAAACAATACGTTTAAATCAATACATGTGTGTTATATAATATGTTATATAATAACATTCCATCTGTATGGCTTCTTGAGCATCACAGTGGGTCACCAAACGAATTCAGAATTTAGTTTAATGTTTAGGTTTAAAATACATTGCTCAACTTTAAGAACTTACAAGATTTTGATACAATTTATAAAGTTGTTACAATTTAAAACATTTTTTTCAGTTAAAATTACTGTTTCTATTTGAATATATTTTAAAATATTATTTTTTTTCTTCCAATGATTCAAAGCTGCATTTTCAGCATCATTACTCCACTCTTCAGTGTCACATGACTCTTCAGAAAATGTCTAATATGCTGGTTTGCTGCTAAAGAAACATTTCTTATTGTTATCAATGTTGAAAACAGTTGTGCTGCTTTATTTATTTATTGTTTTTTGTGGAAACTGTGACTTTTGTGGAAAGTCCTGAAAGTTGACAAATAAAATCAAATCAAACAAATGAGACAAAAATATGTACTTTTGTCATTTATCCATTGAGAAAAAATGATCCAGTGTTACATATCTGTCAATGGTCAAAGTATGTGAATCTTTTCTTCTTGAAAGTTTCTTGTAACTGCTGACCAATCCTGCACAACTGTTTGTAGGAATGTCCCCCCATTTCTCAGTACAGAACCGCTTCAACTCTTTGATGTTGGTGGGATTCCTCTAGAATGCCGCTACCAGGAACCTTCCACAACATTTCAATTGATTAAGGTACAGACTTTGACTTGGCTATTTCAAAGCATACAGCACACATACATCACAGAGTCGTCTATGTGACGTCTGCATGACATCTGCAAGACATATTTTTTAGAGAGTTTGCTCATCTGCAATAAATCTATAGGACGTTTCCTATCAGATGTCAAAGAGACGTTAAGAAAATGTCTTTAAGATGTTTATGATTTAGAAAGTATGTAAAACTGACGTCAAGAAAAGACATTTATCAGATGTTTGTACACAGCAGATGCTTTCCAGATGAAGCAATTTTTGATTAGAAAATGTCTTTAAGATGTTTATGATTTAGAATATATGGAAAACTGACGTCAAAAAAGATGTTTATCAGATGTGTGTACACAGCAGATGCTTTTCAGATGAAGCAATTTTTAACAGACATCTTGCAGACGTACATGTGCTATCTGTGTAAAGGTATAGTTCAGCTTCAGTTGCTGGTCCCCATTGACTTCAATAGTATGAAAAAGAAAGTGGGGGAAAAAAACACTATGCAAGTCAATGGGACCAGCAACTGAAGATAAACTATCCCTTTAACTTTGTCCTTCTTTAACCATTCTTTGCTAGAATGACTTGTGTGCTTGGGGTCGTTGTCTTGCTGCATGACCCACTTTCTCTTGAGACTCAGTTCACACATTTTCCTACAGAATTTGCTGGTATAATTCAGAATTCATTGTTCCATCAATGATGGAGAGCCGTACTGGCCTAGATACAGCAAAAACAGGCGAACTATGATACCCCACCACCAAGTTGACACGTTAAGGTTTTGATGCTGGAGCAGTGTTGTTCCTTTCTCCAAAATAATGATTGTCATTTAAACCCAAAATTTAATTTGGTCTTATCCATCATAACTTTCTCCAATAGTCATCTTGGTTGTCCACATGATCTTTTGGCAAACTGCAGATTGAGCAGCAAGTTCTTTGTGGAGAGCAGTGTTTTTCTCCCTCGCAACTCTGTCATGCAAAAAAGGTTGTTCAGGTTCTCCTGATGGTGGACTTATGAACATTAACATTAGCCATCGGGAGACAAAGACTTAGGTGCTAGAGTAGTCTGGCTTACTTTGAACCTCGCAGACATTACAAGGTCTCGTAGAGGATATTGCGTGGTCGACCACTCATGGGGGAGGGCAGTTGGTCATGAATTTCTCCATTGGTACACATCTGTAGACTGTGATTTGTGGAAAACTCTTTGATATGGTTTTGTATTTACCTTTTAGCCGGGAGTGGACAACAGCAACTCTTTTTCTGAGGTCCCCAGGGATCTCCTTTGTTCATGCCATGACTCACTTCCACAAACATGATCAGACTTTGATAGATCTTTGTTCTTTAAATAAAACAGCAGGCACCGACACCTGATAGTCATCTATCTGATTCAAAACACCTCTGAAACAGTGCGAACTCTAATTGCACTTCAACTAATGCGAACTTAGAGATTAACAATTTTGCAACACGATAGAAATGTTTGGCGCATTTCCAGAATAAATAAATGACTCTGATGTATATATTTATGTCTCATTTGTTTGATTGGATTCTCTTGTGTGAAAATCTGTCATATTTACGCATAAAAAAAAATATAGAAAATTCTTAAAGGTTCACAAACTTTCAAGCAGCACTGTATATATCGTTCTTGTTGTCTTCTGAATACCGTTAAATTTAATTTGTTGTGGACAGTATTTGTAAACATTCAAAAAAAAAGCTTTGTTGTCGTCTTGTTGATTTTTTTATATAAAGTCCCGTGATTTTATCAAAAAACTAAATTTTTTGAACGTTTTTATTACCTGGGTGATTTATCTATGAATCAACACAGACTGTTTGTTTGTAAATATTTCAATTTATTTACCAGACAGTATTTTACATTATGTGTTACTGTTATGTGCAGTGTGTTCATATTATAGGCTTTTAACTAGACACAATTGTTACTGTCAGTTAACTTTTAACTGGTTATATATGGTCATCCTGTGATAATTTCATGATAGAATTTAAGTCTTATTTTAAATTTATTATTATATTATTTTTATATTTACTTAATGTTTTTATTCTTAAAAATTGTTATGTTTATTTTGTTAAAAAAGGGGTTATTTTCAAAGGTTATGTTTCCTGCAATTTTATTTCCTACAGCGTAATTGCTTCAGAACAGCATTAAACAGTTTGTGTAAATGCACAATGCATTTTTGTGATTCTATGCCACTTCAGATTTAGGTTTCTGTGCCACCTTTGCTGTGTAAAGATGCCATATTTTTGAATAATCAACTGCAATACCTGACAAATGTACTTTCTCTTCAGAATTTGAATCTAAAAGATCAGATTATTCATTCTGAATGAATGACACATCTGACAATGATGCAAAAACAGCTTCACATTATGAAACACTTGAGGTAAAAACAAAAGACTTCCCAGTCATACAAACATATCTGCTGCAGTTTAAACGGTATAGCAGATTCTCTGGCGAATGACTTATGCTGCAGAGTATATTTATACCTACACTATAGAACCATCATGTGCTTGTAAGAGACTACAAAAACAAGATGGAATGTGTATTAGATTATCACTGTGATGGATGATACCATATGCTGTTTTATGTGGAGGAAAAACTTACACTGCATTTTATCAATAATGTGCAATCGCAAGTGCCCTTGATCAATAATGTAATATTTAATTTAATATTTAATGATTTAATATTTTAAACCGTAATCTCGCAGCTTCTATAAACTGAGCTGTCCCATCTGGCTGTGTCAGACTCCATCTGTCAGTGGATCTCTAACTTCCTGTGTGTGAGGCTGTGAATGCACACCTCTGGCTCGCCTCCCCTCAGCACTGAAGCTCCACGGTGTTGCACACAATCTCCTCTGTTCTGCTCTCACAACACCAGAGACTACAGCTTCTGAAGTCTTCTCCTGAAAGGGCCAAAGACTCATTGGCCTCATTAATTAAGAGTGATGCACCTGCTTACAGAAACAACAGGGAACATCTGGTGCAGTTCTAACATACTGGAACTGAACTCTCTGAAGACTGCGGAGTTGCTTGTCAATCTCTAACCATCGCTGACTCAAGTGTAACTTGAAGAGAGACCATAAACTCCTTGGAAAGCATTTTGTTATGGTAAATTACGTAAATCAGCACTAAGTTGCATCTTACGCATAACAGAAATGTATGCATTCCATCAATAAAATTACAACACTACATATAAATTACATTTTTACAGAAACCTCCAACATAGGAGTAACAGCTGAAGTGAAAATAGATTAGATATATTAGAAATATATTATTGGTAACAGTTTATTTCAAGGACCAACTCTCACTATTGGACCTGTTTACAAGCAGGCAATGCACATTTTCAGTATCATTCATCCAGTCTTTATTGTCACATGATCTTTTAGAAATCACTCTAATATGCTGATTTGCTGCTCAAGAAACATTTTTATTATTAATGTTGAAAACAATTGTGTTGCTTGATATTATCGATATTATTATTTTTATTTATTGTGTTTTTGTTGTGGGGTGGGTAGAACCAGATTTATTTGTAACTCTTTTTTTTGTTGTTGGTGGGACACATGCACAAATCCTTTAACAAAATTTTCATTGAATACTTGGTGGAATAGAAGTACTAATTTCCTTTAAATCACTCAATCAATCATACTGATCCTAAACTTTTGAACGGTAGTGCATTTATGGAGCATGAGACATCAACTGTAATCAAATAAAATGCTGAATACTAAAACGCACAACTTTTCTATTAGACAAGTATTGCTTTATAAGAACAAATGATACAACTGAATTAAGCACAGGCTTAATTACAAACCAACCAGTTATTACGCTCTTGGTTTGAACTTTACATCCCACTTTAAGTAAGACAACATGAGCGGCTGGTGCAGCCCTATACCGTATGATATTAAGTTGTATAATCGCAGCAGATGATGGTCATAGCCTAGTGGTTATCGCATATGTTCAGACACATTGAGTTTCATGCAGGAAACGCAAATTTAAATCAGGCTTGCATCATTTCCCAATCATTTTCCCTCATCTCCCCCATCATTCCATGTCTTCTCATAAAACAACAATAAAGTCTGTACTTCCTGCGGCAGTTGAAAAGTTTGCCACAGGCATTGATGATGCAGTTCTGCTCAGCCATTACAGAATCCTTTTTTTTTTTTTTCAAATCATTTCACATTTGTTCATATTAATCATTTAACTACTCAACATATCATCTGGACAGCTGCAGAGATCATTAGATGTGACCTTCCCCCCTCACCGGGGACGTTCAGATCCAGATAGAAAGTGACGCCAGCCCTTTGCTTCTATATTGTCTAGCTTGTACTAGTCAGTGTATCTCCAGACATTCAAAGCGAAAATAAGATTGTTTCTTCTGCCAAGTTGTGGCCCTACTTAATAAACTGACAACCTAGTATTAACCTAACGTCACCACTGAGGTAAACAACACCTGAATTCATTCACCTAAGAGCAATATGTTGGACGTTTTATGCAAATTTAGACTCACTTGCACTTTTCATCCACTCTAGTGCCATATCAACACATCACCAGCCGTTTTCTTTTACTTTATTTTTTTTGTTATATTTATTTTTTTACTATTCTATCCTTTTTTCCTTGTCCACCTATCCGTAATGACTTTTTTGTGTCTGACTAACTTTCGAATAGATTTTGTTATCTGCCTGCTCTTGGATTCTTTGTTTATTCCCTGTCGCTTACCCCCCGATGCACCCAATGCCACCGCCAAACCCTAGAAACTTCACTTGAAAAATATGATGTATACTGATTAAAAAAATATAAATGGTTTTGGGAATTAACACAGGGTGAGAATTAGGGGTTTCTTATTTATGTGATCTTCCTAATACCACGTCTTACTTAAGGAATAATAATAGCCTCTTTCCAAGATTACCTAAAAATGATGCATTTTGTAGCGTCTGGACCAATCCCACCACCCATATATTTCTCGTTTTTCTACAAATACTTTGTAACACCCTTCAGTTAACAAGCCATATGAGGACCCATGAACCCTTCCCCCCGGAATGCGTAACACCCCAGGAAGTCGAACAGGCTTCTTTGTTGCATGGCAACCAACGCTGATATCACTGGTTTTATTGGCCAAAAGTATGTAAAGCAGGGAAAATCTCTGTATGTCCCAAGGAAAAGCAGAGTAGAAATGGACTGTGTTCTAGTTAATTCATAGAAAAACCGTTATTTGAATGAACACACATATTTCTTCAGGCCATTGAGTATATTATTGTCATTGTGTATTTTGTCTTTGATATTCTTAGACTATTTTAGTATGCTTGTGAGGGAACCCATTCCTAATCATCCCTTTTCACTATGTGTAATCTTACCTTGTTTAGTATCTATGAATTTGCCTTCTTATGATCGAAACAAGAGTGTATATTATATGTTGGTACATAGGCAATATATATTAGGGGCCTGAGAATCGTTAATAATTTCGATTTAAGTCCATTTGCAAATTACCATGCTTAGAGAACAAAGGGTCGTAAACCCTCCAGCAATTGCCACCTCCCGCTCGGAAATTCCATTTTGCTCATTGGACAAGCCCATCTTGAAAGGCGGAGATCTTCTCCGACCTTAAAGGCCCGGCTCCAGGGACCCGCCCCAGTTGGTGGTTCGGTCTTAAGCTAAGAAGATGTGAGACAAACGCTCCCGGAAACGCTAAGCTTGTGCCAGGCTTCGGCCTTGTCCTTTCCATTCATCACGTTACTCTGACGCAAACTGGTTCTTTATCATCAACCAACTTCAGCAAAGATCTACTGGCCCGGGGAAGCTTTACGATTTGCATCAGGAATCTCTTTCAGACCGCCGAGACTCGTTAAGTATCAAACTTAGTCTTATTAATTTTATACATTAAGTATCAGTTACACCTTTTACAAAGGTGTGTTTGAACTAAGAATCTGAAAGATTCCCTGAAGGCTTTGATCGTTGAATATACATGCAAAAGGGTTCATAAAAAATACCATTCTATGCATATTTCTATGGAGTTAAACTTTAACCCGTTCCATGTTACCAAACTGTATTGTGTGGTGGTGTGTGTGTGTGTGTTTTATGTGTATGTTAGACCAGTTTGTGTTTATGTAGTATGTTGGACTAGTTTTAGTGTTTATGTAGTTAATAAAACCTTTCTTGTATCACACTTGACGTGTTCATTTTTTACTCATAACCGGAGTCAATAATCATTCAGATTTACGTTACAAACTTATAGAATGGTACAGTAAGAAAGTTATTTCCCTTAAACAGGAAATTAAAGTTCTTAGAATTGACAAGACGGTTGACCCGGAGTGGTCAGCTAAATATCTACAGTGGATCTAAATATTCATAATTAATTATAACTAGTTATGATTAATTATTCATATTTCCCATGAGCTGATTCGCTACAGATTTTGGTGGAGAATGCAGGCATGATAAAACGAAAGTTATGAGTTTAAACACTGTCAACTTAAAAGTGTGTGCTTGATAGCCAGGTTAAAATAGGACGTGACTTCAGATGCCCGGTGTCCCTATTGGCTGGCTTGTTGAGATGCAGATAAAGGGGGGGTTTGAATTGGTACCGCTATTATAATTGTGAGAGCTTTATGTATTTCATGCTTAATGGCATCGGTGTAAGGTTAATCTGATTTTAGCAAAGAAACCCTAATTTCAGTATTAAAGCATAAATCTGTCTTGACAAAGCGTAAGTCTGAATCTCAGCTCAGCGGCATGTCCAAACTGTACCATAATGTAATATGCTTTAGTGAAGAAATCACAAAATTGCAGTATTGTTTAAATTGTTTCTTTGAAGAAGAAATCTCAGTACAGTTATATCAAGGTAGATGTGAGCGCTGCTCCCCTTTCTACAGCATAAAGGCCTTATAGTTTATAATTAGATTGAAGCAATTCATCTACACTTTGACTGTATATATATAAGCCGAGCAACCTGGTGGTCATTACTGTGTTTCACTCGCTGAGTGAAATTAAAGGTGTAATACTGTACTTTAGTACTCATATGTGAGGCAAACATAACTACATATATGTTTAAACCGGTTTTAACTTACAGTAAACCCATTTTGTAATTATTTAAACAAGTGCAAGAAGTTTATTGTTGCATTAGAGAAGCACTCACCGAAATGCTTAGGTAATGCAACAAGTCTTGAAGGCTGAAAGCACCACGTTCTAAAACTGTGACTGTTTAACATAGACAGACATTAAAACTGCGTTAATTACACTGGCATGCATTGGTTACCGTGACAACAACTTGTCACAGGAAGTGCTAACGTCACATAGCACAACACCATGTTTGTAAACAAACCATTTGAAGCAGCTAAGCTAACACGACTTAGCATAGTTTCATTTTAGGCTAAGCTACCAAATAGCTTTAACAATTAGGGTTTAACACTCTTTAATTGAAGCTCTTAAATACAACATGTGTGTGTGTGCAGTGTGAAGTAATTTGAAATTAACCTAATCCATGGTTTCTGATTTTTCACTTTCTTTTCCTTCTTTTTCTATGTTTCTCAATCTTCAATTCATCTCAGCGAATTTAACTATCTTAGATCTATCCTTCCTGAATGCTATTGCTCAGTTACTAGTTAATTAAATCTAAATTTAATTACATTTTAACTGTCTATCTAGAGATGAATAATTAAGTTATTGGGTGTTTTTAGTAACACAGTAAATAACACGCTATGGAGGGCGGGGCACACACATGGCAAAATCACAGCATGGGAGCTGAACAAGCAGCAGCTGTGACCAGACATGGTGTGTTGCCCAACACAAATCAGTTAATCACGAGTGCTACTGATTGTTCCTAATATCAGATTGATTACCCTGTTTTAATAATAGAAGTCAGCTAATTTTAAATCCATTTACATGTTATGCCCCCTTGATGTTCTCTCTGAACCTCAAAAGGAACCAGAGACATTTATATTTTTGATTTGTTTATTTTCAAAATTAATCAGCATAATCTGAATAGAAATGATCTCCTTTTCCTTCTCCTTTTCCCTTTTCTCCTTCACTTACTCAGAGA